>NKZJ01000093.1:0-441084 GCA_002370135.1 Metschnikowia kipukae
CACCACCAGGAACTGAGAGTACTTCTTCAACCGTTCCACCACCACCAGGAACTGAGAGTACTTCTTCAACCGTTCCACCACCAGGAACTGAGAGTACTTCTTCAACTGTTCCACCACCACCAGGAACTACCAGTACTACTCCATGCACTACACACAGTTCTAGTACCGTGAAGACTTCTTCTACTGTTCCACCACCACCAGGAACTGAGAGTACTTCTTCAACCGTTCCACCACCACCAGGAACTACCAGTACTACTCCATGCACTACACACAGTTCTAGTACCGTGAAGACTTCTTCTACTGTTCCACCACCACCAGGAACTGAGAGTACTTCTTCAACCGTTCCACCACCACCAGGAACTACCAGTACTACTCCATGCACTACAGACAGTTCTAGTACCGTTCCACCACCACCAGGAACTGAGAGTACTTCTTCGACTGTTCCACCACCAGGAACTGAGAGTACTTCTTCAACCGTTCCGCCACCAGGAACTGAGAGTACTTCTTCGACTGTCCCACCACCACCAGGAACTGAGAGTACTTCTTCGACTGTCCCACCACCACCAGGAACCACGAGTACCACTCCATGCACGACTGAGACTACCCCAGAAACTACTCCATGCACCACCTCAACTACCCCAGAAACTACTCCATGTACGACTGAAACTACCCCAGAAACTACTCCATGTACGACTGAGACTACCCCAGAAACTACTCCATGTACGACTGAGACTACCCCAGAAACTACTCCATGTACGACTGAGACTACCCCAGAAACTACTCCATGTACGACTGAGACTACCCCAGAAACTACTCCATGTACGACTGAGACTACCCCAGAAACTACTCCATGTACGACTGAGACTACCCCAGAAACTACTCCATGTACGACTGAGACTACCCCAGAAACTACTCCATGTACGACTGAGACTACCCCAGAAACTACTCCATGTACGACTGAGACTACCCCAGAAACTACTCCATGTACGACTGAGACTACCCCAGAAACTACTCCATGTACGACTGAGACTACCCCAGAAACTACTCCATGTACGACTGAGACTACCCCAGAAACTACTCCATGTACGACTGAGACTACCCCAGAAACTACTCCATGTACGACTGAGACTACCCCAGAAACTACTCCATGTACGACTGAGACTACCCCAGAAACTACTCCATGTACGACTGAGACTACCCCAGAAACTACTCCATGTACGACTGAGACTACCCCAGAAACTACTCCATGTACGACTGAGACTACCCCAGAAACTACTCCATGTACGACTGAGACTACCCCAGAAACTACTCCATGTACCACAGAGTCAAAGCCAACCACTGACTGTGACGATGACAACAAAGGACATGGAGGAAAGGGCCATGGAGGTCAAGGCCACGGAGGCAAGGGCCATGGCGGCTGGAAGAGAGCCGCTGAGGCCTCCGCTTCTGCCGAAGTTACCCCTGTTAGTGTCTCTACTTACGCCGGATCAGGATCCAAGTTGAGCGCTTTGGGCCCACTTTCAGGAATGATTGTTGGTCTTTTCATGATGATCTAATCGTGATGAACATTCTTCGAGTCTACCAGTTTGACTGATCTCTTTGGATTTTTTCGTATCTCAGATCGCTTTTTTTTGAGCCTAGCTCACATTGATACCCTTTATATTTCGCAATCAAATCAATTTTCGAAAAGTTGTAGCTTTTATGTTAATCGAAAGACTTATAAAAATTGCCCAAAGATTCATTAAATAAACAAAAAAGACTTATTGGAACTGCCTGAAGTCTGTGTTTTGAGATAACTAGTTGAATAAACTACAATCAAGAGGTCTCGAACAAGAGATGTAAGTTTCGAGTCGAGAGGTTTGGATTCCGGAACAAGAGACTCAAGTTTAAAAAAAGGATCAGATCTCGGAACAAGAGGCTTAGATTTTGGAAGAGTGGCGAAGTTGCTTATAGAATGCTTTGACATAATCTTGTTCAGATTCCAAATTATGGAATGCATTGACGTAATCTTGTTCAGTTTACAAATTATGGAATGCCTTCACATAATCTTGTTACAGTTACAAATTCTAGAATGCATTCACACAATCACAGTGCACAAGTTAACGGTACAAAATATAACGATGAAAATGCTTGATCATAACTTCTCACAAATCAACAACTGTCATATCTGCAATTAATTGAACACATGTCTGCCGCTTGTGCAATGATAACCACACGAACAGGGCACACTGTGTAAAAGCCTTGATACTAAACAAGCGGAACGCATGTGTCCCTGAAACGAACAGGCGTATTTATGCACAAGACGCCTCACACTAATTATAGCGCATATTTATTTTTGAGGATCTTCTGGATTTATTTTTGGGATGTTTTCTAAATACGTTTCCTAAAGTGTCAAATCTTTACTAAAATGGGTCTTATGGAAACTATACCCGTAACATACATGTGCATGAACGGTGCCTGCTTGTAGGCTGCATGATGCACTTAGTGCGGAAGCGAAACTAAAATATGGAGTCAAGCAACTTATCGGATATGTTTCGAGCGCATCTTTACGCCTCAAGACAAGAGACAACCAAAAGAGAAAAGTAAACAGTTTCTTTTGACACATGCTAAATATAGAATCAAAACACAGCTGCTGATTTTTTCAGATTCAAAACAAGTTTGCGCTGCTAAACGACTTGCCATTGATACTGTTCATAGTTTGGAGTATCCATGGCTCAAAAGGGTAATAAAAGGGGTTTATGTACAGGACCGGGGGTGGGGTTCTGGCTGAAAACATGGGCGGCCTTCTCATGGATAGCATTTTGAATTACACTTAGCACGCCCAACATGGTTTTCCGTGAGCCAAATTGCGGAATTACGGAGTCGGCAGAATCTGTCACTGCACGAACTCCAACAATTTATTACACACAATCTTCATTGCATCCAACAATTATTTCTTGAAAGGAACACAATTGATTAGCGATTTAATGCTACCTAAAAAACAAATTTACAACTACTCTTTGTTCCTACCTGCACCAACCCATTTGCATTTGCAATCGTGGTGTACGGGTGTAATGGTCAGCATCTCAGAGCGCATCTCACGTTCAAGCGCATCTGTCAAGCGCATAGCACGTCTCAATCTGCATCTTCCATACTATCGACACAACATGCTATCTTTCCGCCGGTTCTTCTCTCGTGTTGCAGAAAATCCGCAGATTTTTCTCCACGAAAAAGCGGGCCAGTATGCGGCCAATTTGACGACGAATCCGGAATCTTTGGCCATTGGCCACTCGCCATACAAGACCGTCTCACCCAGGTCATTTCAGGAAAATCCCCAATTTTTAGATCTTCTCCACCGCAAAATTGGCGAGGTAGTGCATGAGGACTTTAGTTTCATCATGGAGGCTGGCGTCAACGCGCTGACTTACATGCCCATATACGACTTTCGGGAGACTCCAAAGTACTCTCGAATTCCCAACGTTGATGACATTTTCGGGTACGTTTTGGTGGATGACAAGGGCAAGATTGTGCCGGGCACATACCAATCCAACGATTTGTACAGAGTGTGCAACGGCAGCGGATTGATGAAGTTGAGTGACCATCTTCACGAGCAGATGGTACAGGCCACCAAAAAATAAGGCGGGCCTAATGTTGCAAGAATGAGCGTCTCATCCTTCAAGCTTGTGAGTTCATCCTTCCAGCTTGTGAGTTCATCCTTCCAGCTTGTGAGTTCATCCTTCCAGCTTGTGAGTTCATCCTTCCAGCTTGTAGGGTTCTGACTCGGATGAAAATCACTTTTTGATTCAGATGACAATCACTTTTCAACCAGTCAGTCTAAATATCAAGCGTCAACTTGAACGCTTCGCATTCGCCATTTGCCAACTTCACAGGAATTTGCTCAAAGCGGCCGCTGCCGTGCCTGTGGTCATAGTCAAAACACCAGTCGGACTTGCCGCCGTAGGATAGTGTCTTTGTTGCTTCGTCAAAAGCAAACTGGTACTGCAGACGGAGATTTTGCCGGTTACATGAAATAGCACCTGTTTCATCAATACCACACACGCCCTTGGACGAGATCAACGTGTTGCCCCCGAATTGCAGATCCTCCAAGCGAAACGTGGCACAGGTACCTTGCAGATACCACTGGCCGTTGCTGATGAGACATCCGGCGTGACCCGACAACTTGACGGAGCCACGTGACTTTCCCGGCTTCTGTGGTGGCTTGGGTGCCGGCACATACTTACCCTTGGGCAAAAACTTGATTCCCTCTTTAGGGCAACTGGATGCCATCATGGCGTCGATCTGCACAAACTGCTGGTTTTTCAACGGGCCCTGGAGGTAGTGGTAGTACCAAACCTCCTGTAAGGCCTGGTAACGGTTGCACTTGAAAAAAACCTGGTGGCCTCCGAAACCTGCACTCAAGGCGTCGGCGATCTGGGCCAGAGTGTAGGTTTTGGACGTTGAAGGCACGATTCCTGCCGCCGCCAAATATCGGAACGTCGGGTATTGCTCGTACAAATCCACAGCAATCTTGAAGAAATCGTAGACGTTTTCGTGGCGCCGGAACAGCAGTCCATAGCACTCGGGCCAGAGGGTCTTTATGCAGGTCGCATGCTTGTTGTACTCGTGGATCCACAACTGTTCGTCGTCACCGTTGAAGTTTTTCCACGAGGCTTCGATTTTGGAAAAGAGGTCCTGGTCTCCGAATTCCTGCACGACAATCTGCTCGATGTCGCCTTTGTTGATGTTTAATGCTCCTTTGCAAAACTGCTCGTAGCTGCCGTCACAGTTATCGGGCCAGAGTCCGTGTAAAGTGAAGGCGTCGGCCGCTCCAATTGGCGGGTAATAGTCCCAAAACTGGGTTTGAAGCATAATACCGCCGGGGCTTTCGAAACAGCATGTGTTTTCCACAGGTGTGGAGTTGGAGCACGTGACGGGAATGTTTCGTGGGCAATTTTCAAACGTGGAGAAGTGACTCAACACTGTCTGCGCCGAAGCAAGAGAGGTGCTGGCCAAGAGTGTAAGGAGCATTGAAGACGGTTTGTTTTAAACGAGAATGAACTGGTATGACTAGTATGAAACGAACCTGAAACGAACCTTAAACAAACTTAAAACGACTTGAAACGAACTTGAAACGACTTGGAACGAACTTGAAACAACTTGGAACGAACGTGAAATAACTTGGATGAGTCTATAGTTTCACTGAAGTCCTGGTGCTATTGATGGAGAACAATTACTATTGTAAATGGGCTCTCTTATGTTGATGAATGAGACCGCCTGCGTGATGCTGAGTGAAGTGCTGATTTCTTCGGCTTTTTATCCGAAAAAGGAAGTGTCAAGGAAATATTAATGCTAATTTTAGAATGCAAATTGTTGATTTATTGCCTTTAGTGGATTGGTAAAGAAGAAAGAAAGTATTGACGATAAATGGCGAAGCTTCTCTTATCGCGTCGGCTAGATGCAGGAATTGGCGATAAGAATATGGAGTACCCACGTGCGTTCTTCACCATCGTTTAAAGTCTACTACGATACAATTGAAATTCTTTTTATGTGTATTCCGTTGAGGATATATACCGTGTTTGGGAACCCACTTGATAACCATCATAAGCCGTTAAAAATAGAAAAGAAGTAACTCATTAGATGCAGTTGATGCAGAAATAGAATAGAGCAGACAGACGTCCACCCGTGTAAAAGATGACTCTCAAGATGAGTTTCGGGTACAGACGCTTAGTATCTGTAGATCTCAGCCTTGAAAGGACCCTCCTTTGGAATGCCCAAGTAGTCGGCTTGCTTGTCGCTCAAAACAGACAACTTGGCACCCAAGTGGTCCAAGTGGCACTTGGCAACAGTCTCATCCAAGATCTTTGGCAAGACGTGGACACCGAGGTCGAACTTGCTGTTCTTACCAAACTCAGGGAACTTGCTTCTGAACTCCTCGTTCTCGGCGTTGAACAAAGCAATTTGGGCCAAGACTTGGTTGGAGAAAGAACAAGACATGACAAAGGAAGAGTGGCCGGTGGCACAACCCAAGTTGACCAATCTACCCTCAGCCAACAAGATGATGTGACGACCGTTCTTCATCAAGAATCTGTCGACTTGTGGCTTGATGTTCACCACAGACTCGGCGTTGGCCTTCAACCAAGCAACGTCGATCTCAATGTCAAAGTGACCAATGTTGCAAACAATGGCGTCCTCAGGCATTTGAGAGAAGTGCTCACCAGTGATGATATCACGGCATCCGGTGGTGGTGACGAAGATTTGACCAATAGAGGCAACTTCCTCCATTGGGGCAACCTGGTAACCAGAGACAGCAGCTTGCAAGGCGTTGATTGGGTCAATCTCAGTAACAATGACACGAGCACCCATTCCGCTCAAGGCCATGGCGCATCCCTTACCGACATCACCGAAACCGGCAACAACAGCGACCTTACCAGCGATCATGACATCGGTGGCTCTCTTGATACCGTCGACAAGAGACTCTCTGCATCCGTACAAGTTGTCGAACTTGGACTTGGTGACAGAGTCGTTGACGTTGATGGCAGGAACCTTCAACTTACCGTCTCTGAGCATCTTGTAGAGGTGGTGGACACCGGTGGTGGTCTCCTCAGAGACACCGTAACAGTCCTCCAACATCTCGGGGTACTTCTCGTGGACCATGGTGGTCAAATCTCCACCGTCGTCCAAGATCAAGTTCAACTTCTTGTTGTCCTTGAAAGCGAACAATTGTTGTTCAATACACCACTCGTACTCCTCGTCGGTCTCACCCTTCCAGGCGAAAACTGGGACACCTGCAGCAGCAATGGCAGCAGCAGCGTGGTCTTGAGTGGAGAAGATGTTACACGAGGTCCAAGTAACCTCGGCACCCAACTCAACCAAAGTTTCAATCAAAACAGCGGTTTGGATGGTCATGTGCAAACATCCGGCGATTCTGGCGCCCTTCAAAGGTTGAGAAGGACCGTACTTCTTTCTGATGTACATCAAACCGGGCATTTCGTTCTCGGACAATTCAATGTCCTTTCTGCCGAAGGCAGCGAGGGAGATATCTTGGACTTTGTAGTTGGTGGCGGACATTTTGTGGTGTGGAAAAAATAGGAGGAATTTGCGGTGTTATATAGCGCGGTGCTGTGTGCAGGAGCAGCCCGAAAAATTGGGCTGCGCGCGAGCACATGGGATGCCCCCCTGCATGCAGGACTATACGATCCAAATCACTCTATCTTCGCACGTCTCTTCGTACTCTTTAATTTAAATAGTCAAGCGTACACTTGAGTATGTACACTTAAGCACTAAAATACTCAGTCGTACACTTAGTACTGAACACTCAGTCGTATACTCCGTAATCCAAAATGCTCATTGGATCCAAAACTCCAGTAGAGTCGAAAAAAGACTCCATCACCACATTGAGATTGGCCGCAGACTCAGGAAACCAATCAAAGTCAAAGTCCCGAAACGTATCAAACACCAAGCGGCTTTTGCTGGGGTCATAAACACGCGCCGCCTCGTCGTCTCGAAACTTCACCACATCCGAAACAAGGTGCCAGTAGGAGTATTGTGCAGGAAGAGGCGTGGTCACGTGTGCAATCTCGTGCACCAACTCGTCGATTTGGGTGTCAGAAAACACCATGCTGCCCAAATGGAGTTGTGAGTCGGAGACTTGGAGTTCTTTCTCCGGCCGCAGCACTTGCGAGCCATCCAAAGCAGTCGCCCGCTCGTAGAAGCCCTGCAGACTGATACAACTCAAGATGTACGAGTGTATCACGCCCACACGCCATGCGTAACAGTAACGGTGATTCATTTTAAGAATGCCAAAAAGACAGAGCTTGTAGCACGTGTGCAAGGACTGCATAAGTGCTCGGAGCCGAAAGTGCTCGTCTTCGCCGGCCATGACCCGGTTACCCAAACGCACTATCCACGACGACAAGTACCCGACGGAACGGTGCATAAAGTATTCGAGCTGTGGGTTGACCACCATCTGAAAGGCGTAGTCGAAATGGACATGTCGTGCAAGTAAAATATCGCTCACATGGGGGAGAAAACTGCGTGTGATCATCCACACAATCTTCTTGCAGTAGAAGTACGCAATGTCGTACTGCTGTTTCGCCTCGTAGTGGCCAAAGAGCCGGTAGTATATCGTCATGAGTGCCACGTGCACGGGGAGATGATATTGAACCCGGATACAGGCGTCAATGTCGTCGTGGCGCAAATCTGCCAATGTACCCATTTCGGAAAGACTCCGCTCTAGGTCGTTTAGCGGCGACACCAAAGCCGCCAAGTCTAGGCCCTCGAGCTGCACCAAGAGCCGAGCCACCGCCTGCATTTTCCTGATTAATGCCTCAACGGGGAGAAGCGCCAGCAGCGGAATGTCGTGTGCAGCCGCATCAAGACGGCAGTCGCTTGAAATGTCGCAGTGAAGATTGGAGCCAAATTTGAGAGCATTTAAAACATCTTTGAACTGCACGAAAAACCAGAGACGCCGTCGGATCCCTTCAAAGACGCCTGGTGGATGCCGGTGGAGCCCTATCATCTGTGCAGTCTGCACTAGAAGGGCGTTGTTGAGCTGGTACACGTCTCGTGACGGCCCATCTGTATTCTCGGGCGAAATTTCCTGGTAGATGCGCATATACACGAGCAATTGCATCACCATGAGATTGTAACGGTGGAGCTTTTGATAGTGGTCAAGACACCGCTGCGCCAAGTCAATCATTTCAATGCCAATGGGCACTTTGAGAAGATCCAGATCATTTTGGATGCTGCTGATTTTGTGAGGAGAAGAAGTTGACGTGACGCCATCAACGCCGCCGGCGGCGTAAAGGGTATCAGGGGTCTTGTCAGCGGGTGTACCCTCGGAATTCACACCCCCGGTTTCGTTCGACAACAACGATAAGTAGCTCATGCGGATTACAATGCAGAAAAGACCAACCGTGGCAAGATCGTTGGGTGTACTGATTTGGGGCGGGTTTTGGTAGTGGCCGTGGACTGAATCCTTATATTTCTTTGCCTTTTTGGGCTTTTTCCGGGAAGGCGTCCCGTCCACGAGGCCCTCGATTCCAAACACACGAGAAACATCGGCTCGAAATGCCTGTTCATCCAAGAATGGATAAAACGGGTAAATGTAGCGGAAAAAACGCCGAATATGGTGCTCCACCACATGCCCTGGCGGCAACGTTTTGAATAGCTCTTCGGCAAAATCAATACGGAGATTCTCCGGATTGGGGTCGTTGAATGTAAGCCCCAAGGGAATGCGGTGGGCCCGATCCGCCGATTGAGGGTCGATTTCCGTGGCCTGGTAACGCCGAATGCGGTCCAAAATTTGGAGCTTCGACAGGTCTTTTTTAACGGCTTTTGAATACACGTTGGGCACGTTTACCGGAACGTTTCCTGCACCTGTTCGGGCGGGGGTGAAGTCATACATGAAGTTCCAAATTTGGGCTAGGCCCGGGTCCGACCGTACTAATGCATGCCACGTGAAAATCCCATGGCTGACCTCTTCTAAGGTCACGGGATCAAAGGCGAGAGTGGAGTAGCCCTGATGGAAATTAATTTTTTCATGAGGATCGAGAATTGGATTGATACCAATTACTTCTCGGAGGTCTTGGAATCGGCTAAGTGTTTGGACATTTGTGTTGAGTCCAAGAAAGACTGGCGTTGCTTCTGAATTTGTAGTAATGGTGGATGAGTAATTGGAATTATTGGTGTTGGTCGCTGTATTATTTTGATAAGTGTTAGAAACAATTTTGGTATCATAAATGTCAGAGACTTCTTTGGAAGTATCAGAGCATCCTTCGGAAATGTCAGAGACTCCTTTAATATTAGAGACTCCTTTAATATTAGAGACTCCTTTAATATTAGAGACTCCTTTAATATTAGAGACTCCTTCGGTGTCATAAATGTTAGAGACTTTTCCTGTATCGAAGTTATTAACATCCCTTTCAAAGCCCTTCCGTCCACCCACTTTCAAAAATACTTCTCTATGCTGTTTCACCTGTTCATTTTCTTCCATCACATGTTCAGTATCTTGTTTCATTTCTTCATTATGTTGGTTCACTGGTGTTTTTACCAGTGGCAGCCGAGAACTAGCCTGTTCGTACAGGCACAAATCAGGAGCCTTGTGCCGGATGCAGGACCGACAAGGGAGTTGCTGATCACATTTAACCTTTCTTTGCCGGCATACTGTACAGCTGCTGGCGGGAGTTTTGCGCTGTGTAGCCATGGCGTGTGGAGACACTGTTGATGTTGCAAGTACTGCGAGGGGTTTTTGTGCAGGACGGGCTGGTGGGTTCTACTACACCGTCTCTAAACACCTCCCTGTGTTAATTGTAGCTTTTCTTATCGTAGCTTCGTTAAATTAAATACCAAACCGAAGCCAATCGAGATCATCCGCCGCGCCGTTACCCTGTATTACCGCCGGCTTGCTGATTTCGGCCTTAAGCCCACTAGTAAGAGAGGATGCCGTCGGCACAGGCCTGATCTGCACCTTTCCTCCCATGCTTCCAAGAGCCGAAGCTGGCTCGTCCACCTCATTATGGAGCGACGTGTAATTTTTAAAAAAATCATTTGTTTCCATATCCTCGTCCTCGTGCTTAGCAGGAGATGCGAGCCCATTTGTAAGCCCGTCTTCTCTGGTCTCATTGAAGCTGCTGGGCACACCAAATGATCCATGTGCCATTCTCATCAGTCCACTGTAGTCGCCTGGTGACAGCGGTTCGTAAGAGTTGTAGGCGCTGCCATTATCTGCTCCCGAAATACTGTTCCTGATGGTACTGCGTGGCGAGTTCAGAAGGTGGTCAAAGTATACGCTCTGGTTACCCATAGTCCCCGTATACTTTGTCTGCCCGTTGATGTAGCTGGAATTCAGCGCTCCTGTGAGCAGACTCATCGGATTGCTGTAGCTGGACATCATTGGTGTGTGTAAATTTGCCTGAGTGTAGCTTGAGCTGCGGCTTAGCGACGGAGTGGACACAGTATTTTGCGGAATATTCCGGCCGGAGAAGGAGTTTTTGTGTGTAAACAGGCCTCGTTTCTTGAGCGAGCCCATATTCGTGAATGACGATGCGCTCACGGAAAGCGCCGATGGGATGCGTTTCATGTAAGACTCCGACATGTCGCTGATGCCAACTTCAGACTTCTTGCGCTTGAACTGCAGAGCACCGCTAGTGCTAAACGGAGATGATGGCGTTGAGTAATTGGAATTGCGGAGATTGGTGAGCAGAGGCGACGTTCCCAAGGAATTTTGCGCCGATGCCGACGCGGATCCCTGAGCACCTGACGGCTTGGGAAGAATTAAAACGTTTTTTGGCTTTATGTCCACGGAAAATGAGTTCGTGTAGTTGGCACCATAGTTGCTCGAAGCTTTGGATGCAACATTCATACTGCTGATGGGGAGAGATCCTGATAAGTCCACGCTATTATATGAGTTGAGCAGTGTTGACACTCTAGGAGTAGCAGATGATCTTCTGGAGCTTCTCTTGCGTATGACATCGGTTTTGAGAGAAAGTGGACGTGTAGTTCCATGTAACTTTAGGAAAAGACCGCATGCATTGCAAAGGGTGTTCCCAGAAGGGTCACGCCGCCACAAAGGCGTCTTGACGGTCCCGCAGTTGTTACACTCAGTTTGCTTCTTAGAGTCGGCGTCTGTAGATGCGGGGCTTTTTTCTTCACTTTGAGTGCTTGTTGTGGTCTGCAGGGAACCCTCTTCGGAGAATCTTTTGAGAGTAGTGGTAAGATTAGATTTCCGAGGCACAGCGCTTCTGACGCCAGGTTGATCTTCGGTTTTGATGTGGGGGATTCCGTTATTAAGTGTGTTTCCGGTTTTGATGTGTGGATTCTCAGACTTAATGTGTGGATTTTCAGTTTCAATGTGTGTGTTGTCAGTTTTGATGCATGTGTCAGTTTTGTTGTGTTGGTTCTCGTTATGTGATTGCCCGGTCAGGATGTGTGTGGAGCCCTTGAATTCAGCGTGGTTCGAGTTCTGTTGCACGGTAGTATGATTTGGGGTTTGTTGTGGATTTGTATTAGTGGAAGCCGGGAGTGATCTATCAGAGGTGAACTGGAGTCCATCCATGTCATCTTCCCGATTTTCGGCCTGACTGTTACTCGGCGAAGACATGTCATCGGTCTCGGCCTTCTCCGACAATTTTGCCGGACTGCCCTCGATAGAAATCGGTGTAGCACCACCATCTGGGATTCCTTGTTTCGATTCTAGGACACTTTGTTTAGATGATTTGGCGGGATTTTTGGCAGTGTATACTGCAGAGGATCGTAAATCCTCCACAGACAAAGGCAGCAAGAGATCAAGCACCTTGTTCAGACCGCTGGCTTGAGAGGAGACAGCTTGTAAGCATGGCGGATTTGTTCGTTTCACCTCGCCGTCAGCAGTGGTGAGTGCCACAGAAGGCTGGCTCTGAAACAGTCTCTGGGATTTGACGTTTTCTTTTCGAAAATGACGATTTTCGACCCGTGGCTGTAGCGTCAAAAGCCGCTTGGCATGGGAGAAAAGCTCAAATACTGAGGGTCCCGACGATATCTCCGCCTCCGCTCGATTGGCAAGAGAGCTCATTTTATTGGGGGCGTGTAAAATGAAGGGTTTGAAGTAAACCCAGGCTCAACAGTATAAAGAGCACCGTATGTTAAAGGTGGACGAACGAAAAGAGCTTGATTCTGGAAATGAAAAGAATCTGGGTATAAAGAAAATCAGATGATGAAATGTAAACAGCAATAAGGCGTGCTCGTCTATGTAGTGACAGGGAATGTGGTGCTTAATTGTCCTCGTTTTTTCTTAGTCTCATTCTTTCTTTTTCTCTTGGTTTTCATGTGTGGATGCACGGGTTTATGGTTGCGAGCACTGCTGCAATCTATTAGGCGGGGATGGTTTTATGCAGGCAAGGTTTAAAATAATTAACTTACTGACTAAACTGCGCGAAAAGCCCTGAATTTATACACCTGTGGGATTTTTGCAGCCAGATTTTTTGTATCATGAAGGAGGTATAAAATCACTTTCAAATAATTTGAGGAATGTTTTATTTTGAGTGTTTTCGGATCTTTTGAGAGATGGTCAGTTATGGTCAGCCGCTACTTTGATACGTATTGTGATAGAATACAAAATGATCATTTGCAATAGATATTCTCTAGTGTGTGAGGAGTATTTTAATGGTGCTGTGATTGAATTCAAGTGTTATAATTTATCATGTGAAGAAACCTATGTGATGAATTTGAATGTGATGAATTTGAGTGTGATCTAAACTAAATGTGATAAATTGTTCTGTGATAAATAATTCTGTGATGATTAATTTTGTGATGATTAATTTTGTGATGAATAAATCTGTGATGAATATTCTGTGATGAATATTCTGTGATGAACATTCTGTGATGAACATTCTGTGATGAATATTCTGTGATGAATTAATTTGATAAATCTTGTGCCTGATTCTTATGTGTGAATTTCTGATCAGTGATTCTCATGATCTTCAAATACCGTAACTGATTCAGTTGATACAGTAGCACTTTTGCTGACTGAGGAATTGTCTACTTCGAAGGTGCATTAGCAAATATCAACAGCTAGAGCTGACTTTGTGTTGGAATCACCGCCTGGCTTCAAATTCATTGGAGCATAGAAGCACTTATCACTAACGAAGTTCATTTTTCATAAAGTACATCTCATATTGCAAGTCATGGAATAAGATTCTTGTTCTTATTCGTTCGTGGCTTCCGAATGATCCATGACCAATTGTTGAAAATCTTGAAAGTTCTGAAGGAAAGCCTCAGTATCTCCTGCACTGATACCGTACTTATATGGAACGTTGTCTTCCTTTTTTCCCGTTCAAACCCACTTATCATGCCAACTGGTATTTAATCTGATACTAGAAGACTGCCAAATGCAAAGCATGCAACATGGCAAATGGTTCTACACAACTCTTCCAAATAGCCTGTTACTCAAAACACATGCTATGTGTATTACAAAAAAGAAGCACCATATTGGAGACTATGGCTTGGTCATCGTGCTTGTTTTCCTTTATCTTGAAATATTAGCTCTGAAATGAGAATACAGTTCATTAAAAGACCTGATACAATAGTCGACACCTTCTGTGCCTATACAACAACTCACAACAGTCATTACACAAGACTGAGGTTCCCTATTACTTGATAATTCCTTTAGGACGTCTTACTTTTGTATTCATTTGAATTGGGCGAAACGTGGTTGAGCAGTTCTCAGCAATGCTACTCACGTCACTTGTTATTCTATATGCTTGTCTGATATAACATGATATTTTATTCTTGAGAAGCAGCAGCTTGAGAGGACCCAGCATCCTTATAGTACCTTCTTCTTATGCGGTCAGAGATGTGAGAATTGTCCGAGTGGAGTCTGTACTCGAATGCCACCCCATTGACACGCTCATTGGACAGGGTGGAGTGGGTCTCGATGCAGTCAGAACCCTGTATTATGGAGTCGGCCTCTCTTATGACACGCAAAATAGCGTCACAATAAACACGACGAGCATGGAACGCATTGAGGCCCTTTTTGTCCTCGTCGTCAAATTTCTTGCGAGAGAAGTTGGAGTTCAGATTCCAGAGACTGATTATCACGTCGTCACGACGAATGGAAAGCACAAGTCCAACAATATCGCTGAGCAATGCGTCTTGGTAATCTTTGCGACACAGAAGAAGGCATCCACTCAAAGTCTTGAGCACCAACCGTTCCCACACCAAAGTGGCCCTCCTGCGGCCTTTCAGGATACTATCTAGACTGTCTTGATGAGAAGCCAGAGGGTTAAGTCTATGGTTGAACCGGAAAATCCAGCGGCCACCTTTGGCATTGATTGGGTCTTCCCAAACTGGATTCACACCAGTTTTGAAGATCAACAACTCGCTGCCGTTGGTCAACTCATGCGATTTCTTGAGCGTACTCATACTCATCCATAATTGTTCCATTGACGCAATTGCTTTGATGGACTTGGAGTTGTCCCCAAAACAAGGAAATTCAATTTCGGAGGCAGCCTGCAAATATGAATCTACAGCAGCCAGTTTGTTGGAATCTTTGGATTCTGTCTCCTGCTGCTCGCCAGCACCATCTTCGGCAGCATTTTTCAAGGTTTTGCTTCGAGAGTGATGCCAAATTGTCCAACAATAGGACAAGATATGTTGATTGTTGTTCATGCTCACAACCATGTCAACGGCTTCTTTGGCCTCCTTGACGGGGTCTCTTTTTGGGAGATCAAAATTGGACGGCTGGTTTACACCCGGAGTGTTGTGCCCCCCATGCCCGTTACCGTCGTGGTTATTGTTTCCATTATTGTTGTGGTTTCCATGGTTGTACTTATAAGATCTGGAATGGTAACGGTGGCCGCCCGAATTGTTTGAGCTGTGGTTATGATTGTTGTGGTGATGATTATGGCTGTGATGATTTCCATTGTTGCCCTTATAATGAGACTTGACTGGCGTTGTCTCCGAGCCTGGCGGCTTATTCTGGTTCATTATCCTGTTGAACAAGGATTCAGCACGTTTCAAGTTTTCAGACATTTTCAAATCAAACGGCTATTTTTCGAATGGCTCTTGTGGCGATGGAGCAGATGTGCAAAGTGAAGTCAAATAAGTGAAAGCTTTAAACTTGGTTGCAATTTGGGTGAATATGATTCAAAGGCAAACTAGACGGAACCAGATTGTGGACTAGAGGTTCAACAGAGAATGTGAGGGATTTTGAGCTTCGAGCGGAAGATTGGACGAAATTGATTGGTGATTATTGGCAATTCGGCAAGGCGGGGTCTTCTTATGGACAATGTTGGGTGAAAATGGAGAAAGAATAAGTGGCAAAGTTTCGATTAAAGGCGCCTTTTTGATGCAATTGTTTATGCTTTTTTGTTGATTGGTGGTGGTGAAGACCTTTAAACAGGAGCTTCGGTGCTGATTCAGAAGTGGTGGAAATGAGGTTTGGAGTCGGTAAATTTTTTATTAGTGATTTTTTCGACCCATCGAAAATTTCTGACTCGCGAGCCGCGCTTCTACAATTATGAGTCCCGCACGATACCCGTGCACTACCTTGAGTTTTTGCACCCGAAGAATCGAATGTAAATTAAAGTGGTTTAAAGTCAGTGGCTGTTCCAAAATGTCAATGTTTGTTTTAAATTGTTGGTGGCTGTTCCAAAATGTCGGTGGTTGTTTTAAAATGTTGGTGGTTGTTCTAAAATGTTGGCGGTTGTTCTAAAATGTTGGTGGTTGTTCTAAAATGTCAGTGGTTCTGAGTGTCAATGATTCTAAAATGTAAATGGTTCTAAATTAAGTTTGTTGAATCCTATGTCTTCTTCTACTGCTTGCCATAATAATGCAAGTAGCCACCCAAGGTCTTGCATCCGTTGATATAGTTGCTCACGTTCAACTTTTCGTTGATCAGGTGAGCACCATCATCACCTCTGCCCATAGGCAACAACAACACCTGGGTGCCCAATTCCTGCTCAAAAGTCAAGGTGATGGGAATCGAGCCACCCTCTCTGGTGAAGTCAGGCTTGACATTCCACACGTGCTCCGTGGCGTGAGAAGCAGCGGTGAAAGACTCGTTGAAAGGGTCGGAAACCCAGTAGTCTCCGTCATGGATCAACTCCACATTCAACTGGTTCTTTGACTTGAGCTCGGCAAAGGCCTTCTTGACATGGTCGAAAACCAACTCGTCCAACTTCTTGCTGTCGAAATCTGGCACAGTTCTGATGGAAAACTTGCCCACGACTCTGGATGGAATCACGGTCTTTGCTCCTGCGCCTGAAAAAGCGCCCTCGATTCCGTGAATGGATAACGAAGGATATCTCCATCTGTGCTTCAAGATATCCTTCTTGTTGTCGTAGATGCCGGTTTCAGAGCCTGCAGCCGCGTGCAACTCGTCCACGGAGAAATCAATGTCGTCATACAAGGCGTCCTCCTTGGCGGTCAAAGGCGCAATCATGTCCTTGACGCCAGGAATCAAAATCTCGCCGTCGCCGGAAACCAACTTGGACAAAACCTGCACCAAGTCAGTCATGGGCTCAGCAATGACTCCGCCAAAGATACCCGAGTGCAAGTCTGCGCCAGGGCCCTTAATGGCAATCTGGTAGTAGTTGCAGCCCCTCAAGCCGTAAGTCAACACAGGCTTGGAGGTGCCGAGCCAGTAATTGTCGGAGATGCACACCGTGTCCACGGTTTTGAAGTACTGCTTGGCTTCCTGGGCAATCAAGGTGTCCAAACCAAGCGACCCCGACTCCTCCATTCCTTCAAAACAGCACACCAAGTTGACTGGCAATTCCCAGCCCAAAGCATTGTGTGCCTCAATGACATTCAACCATCCCAAAACAGGACCCTTGTCGTCGGTCGATCCACGTCCGTATAAGATGCCGGCTGCGGTGTCGTGGTGCAACGTGAAGGGCTCGGTGTTCCAGCCGTCTTCTTTCAAGGCAGGCTGCACGTCGTAATGGCCGTACACCAAGACGGTTTTCTTGGCGGGGTCGGCGCCAAAACGGGCCAAAACAACGGGCGGCAACTGCAAATTGGCGTCAGCCACAGGAGGAGGTTGAGTTCCCAAGTCTTTTAATTGGATGTCGGAAAAACCCAAGTTGGTCAACTCGGAGACCAAGAAACTGGCCATGTCGTTGACGCGGGGTCTAAGCGACTCATCTGAACTGACGGAGGGAATGGCAATAGCGTCTGCAAGTCTCTTGATGAATTGCGGCTGCAACTCGTCGATCTTGGCGAAAAGAGGTTCTAAGGGGAGTTTTTCAAAAGACATGATGTGAAGAAACAAGGAGTTTAACACGGGCAATACGAATTGCCTTGTGAAGATGAGAATGCCTTGGAGCCGTGCAGCGCCACGGCGGGGCACGTGACCGTGACGCGCCACGTGATGTTACATCACGTGCAGCATGTCATGTGATTCCTGTCATGTGACTACTGTAGCGTGACGGGAAAGCCAAATCCCCGGTTCACGTGGTGGTCCGTCCTCATGCCAGTGCCAGTCAAAGGAAGAATCTTGTTCTTGCACGGGTTCACGCAGAGCTCGGCGGTCTTCTACGCCAAGACGTCGGCGTTGCGCAAGAAACTCAAGGCTCTAGGTTTGCAGGCGGTGTATCTCAATGGTCCACTAAGCCTAACGCCCGCCCAGCTTCCGTCTTCAGATGCTCTTTCCAAGTTTGGCCTGGTGCAACCCGACAGCGACGAAACCACCAATTTCCGTTCTTGGTGGTACCGTGACAGCCAGGACCGCTACAGTATTGACGATGCCATCGACACTATTCGAGCATACATTGACGACGGCAAAATCATAGTGGGGTCGCCGGAAGATGCCCGGGCCAACGACGCTGGCGACGCCGGTCACGATGCTCCCATTGTGGGGATGGTGGGATTTTCTCAGGGTGCAGGATTGGCCAGTGTGTTGGTGGAGCGGTTTGAAGAGCTTTTTGGCACGCCGCTCAAGTTTGCCATCTTGTACTCGGGATTCAAAGTGGACACGAAGAAGATGCCGGAGTACGAGAGGTATTACACGCAGGACAACGGCCAGTCCACCAAGACTCGCCTTTTGCATGTGGTTGGAGAGCTTGACACTGTTGTTGGCGACGATCGGGCGTACACGTTTTACGACATCACCAAGGCGAACTCGGATTTGTTGAAGCATCCCGGCGGACATTTTGTGCCGAATCTGAAGGTGATGATTGAGCAGGTGACCAATTGGATCCAGGCATTGGACGTTTCTGTGCAGGCCCCGCCGCCTAAGGAGTCTGTGAACGACCTTTTGGCGATGATGGACGGATTTGGCAAGTGACCACACATCGAGAAACATGTTCAGTCCGTGTGTTTAAGTGTGTGATCTACGAGTACTCAGGGCGGGTATATCCTTTCAAGGGAGCATATATATTTAACCTAATATTATGACATAGTCTAAACTATAAATATGAAGACTTTGTGTAATTGTTTATTCATAAATCGAAGGGTTAAAATGAAACCATTGTCATGGAGTGAAGAAATGAGTTTGTTAGAGTGAGGCAGTTTGTTTTCAAGTAAAAATATGAACTTTCACTTACATTAAACGAAATCAAATGTTGTCATCTTCGTCTGTAATATTTGGTCCAGTGGGTATTCTGCTGGAATCGGGTATGTAAATGACGAATGGCACGTGACAGAAGTTTCTTGAGTTTGGCACAGTGACAGCAATTAATGAAAGTTGGAGTAACAATTCTCAAATAAATTGAAGAAAGAATCAATTGCTTTCATTTGCACTCTTTTCAGTGTACTTCCCATTGCTCACTTCCCAATGTTCACTTTTCCATCTTTTTCACTTTGAACCTATTTTTCAATTCCTCTATTTCAATTCCTCTATTTCAATTCCTCTATTTATGAATACAATTACTCATTTACTTTATTTTGACAACTTTTCTAAAATTTAATCCTATTCAGGAAGTCATATTACTTGCATGTTTATACATTTTGCAGTCATTTTGAACGAACGCGAGAAACTGAAAATACTGTACATCAAAATTAAAGGTTGAAAAAAAAGATTCCTTTATATGACGGTGGCAATGCTAAAGAAGCTAATTAAATAAAAAAGACGATAAAATTGAACAAAACTTCGAGCGTCAATTATAGGACTCTATCATTCCATTGGCGTAGTGATTTAGTACTAGAGAATTGAGAATGAGTGATATATTAGTGTACTTATGGTTGAGAGATGAATGTTATATTGATAATGTATTTGTAGAACTAAATGAGTGTTATATTAATGATCCTTGTAATTTGACAGGAGTGTTATATTAATTATGTTCTATAGAATCTGTAGCTTCACATCGAAAACTTTTTGTTTTTCTGATTTTTTTTGCAACGCTTAGACTTTGGATGGGACAAGGAAAGAGACAAACAATGTGGAACGGTTGGAGGCGGAGAATCTGGTTATAATCTGAAGTTCTGGGTTTTTGGAGTTCCGGGGGTCTTACCGAGGGTACGACCGAGGGTACGACCGAGGGTAAGACCGAGGGTGTAGCACCTCAAACCGGAGTTCATAGTGTACCCATGGCCCATTTCGGAAAATCCAAAAAGAGCGTGTATTTAATACCTCAAAAGATCACGAAAACCCCTTTTCTACTGAAAAAAATTCTCTTTTGGACGTTTTTGCGCTGGGGTCAAAACGCCCTGAGGTAACGTGGTGTACGGGTGTGCTCAGACCCCGGTACCCCCGAATCTCAAACACTCAAGAAACACTAGATATACAATGGCGAATGCCTTTATTAAAAATATGTAAGAGCAAATACTTTAATAAAAAATATGTAAGAGAAGTTATCAGAGATGAGTGTTGATTAAAGAGTATCCTAATTATTCAAAATCAGTATTTCATACCAATTCATTTAGTGAAAGCCCATTACTAAAGCTCATCCTTCACCGTATCACCACGATACTTACGCATTTTCTTCTCCCGTTTTGACAATCCGCCCTCCGTGGGCACTATGTCAAGCTCGGACATCAAGAATTTCTGGATCTTGGTCATGTTGGTGAGCTTTTTGCCCTTGAACTTCGAAAAAACACCCGAATCCCGGTCAAAAGTAAGCAACACGGGAAGCAGCTCGTCGGAAGAAAGCGGAAGGTCAATAGTTCTCCCATCATACAGAAAAGACTGCGCACCGTCTTTATATGACACGCTGGCCACACTTAACGAATCAAGAAAATCAATAGCAAGAGACCGTGCAAGCGGCGAAATGGTATTGGAGTTTGACACAATGACCGCCTTTTTCAAACCATCTTCAGCATAGAGCCATTCTCCCAAAGATTCCGAAAATCCATAGAATTTCTTAACATAATTTTTGATGCGAGACGTAAGAAACTCCACCATTGGCGCCAACTCCCGCAGACCATTATAAACTTCAGGCACGTGCTTGCCTTTTGCTGCTCCGCCACGTACAAACTTGGGCGGCCGAAACACCATCAATGTGGGGAATCCCTTAACACGGTGTTGGTTACACAAAGGTTTGTTGATATCACGATCACAATTGACCGTGGCCACATGGACGGCATACTGTGCGTTTTTGTGCAAGTACTTTGCCAATTTGTGAAACACGGGGCGAATTTGCTTGCAGTAGCCACACCAGGGGGCGTAAAACTCCACTATGGTGGTGTAGTTGGACCTGTACACCACTTTATCGAAATTGGAGGGGGTGAGTTCGTAGATGTTCGGGTCTTCGGAGTAGAAGCCCGCTGCCATGGACAGTGCCACCAAGGCGAAAAGCCAGATTCGAAAAAAGAACATGTTTAGCAGACACGTACTAATTGCACATACAATGTGTATGTGAGGTGGCAGTCACGTGCAAACACCCGTACACCAAACAACAGCACCCGTACACCAGGAGGGCCTGGCAGCTGGAACGTTACAGTCTTGACATAATATATTTTTATTTCTATTGATCTTTTGGATGTCTGAACTGAATGGGGCGCATTGAGTGATTGAGATTACATGGAGGAAGTGCTATGACTCAAGTCATTTGACCGTTGATAGATCAGTTGCGGCCTTGCAGATTCAAGCTGGTTGTTACTGATTCATAACATTCATCAACGTTTCACATTGTTTCACATTGTTTCATCATCGTTTCACATTGTTTCACATTGTTTCATCATCGTTTCACACTGTTTTAACAGCGTTTCATCACCAATTCACACCATTTCACCAAGTTTAATCATTGTATCACACCGTGTCACACCGTTTCACCACGTTTCACCACGTTCCACCACGTTTCACCACGTTCACTAGCGAAACCTAGCGAAACTAAATGTACACCCCGAAAAAGTTGCAGGCATACACACTCGTCAAACCAATGGAAAAAGAGGCCACAAGTGCACTTGCAAAATACTTGGCACCACTAGTGTTTCTGTTGAAAAGCGCCAGCGCCACAGATGCAAATGACACCAAGGCAAGCAAAAGCGTAATCAACAGCTGGTAACGGTATGTTTGAGAGGGCAAAATCTCACGGCTGTTTTTGGCAAAATCCTGTGCAAGTGCTCTGTATTTTTCAAGACTGCTGATTTCCGACATTTGTTGTGAATTGAAAAGACGTAGTGTTATTGGAGTTTACGATGTGAACATGAAGGTGAACGTGGCTAACGCGCAGGTGTACGGGTGTGTACTCAAGAGACTGCGTTTGAGACTGAAGCCTGTGTAGTGATTTTAATCCACCACAACTGATATTCTATTGATTCATTGATTTGAGGATTCTATTGATTCATTGATTTAAGGATTCTATTGATTCACTGATTTAAGAATTATATTGAATTATATTGATCCAGATTGAAGTGAATAATTATAAAATTGAGTTTAGGATCTATATTGTTTAGGTGGATATTGAATTAGTGATCTATATTGATTAAGTGGATATTGAATTGGCGATTATTGATATAGTGAGGAGTTAAATTATACATTGATAATTCTTCTCTAATAAAAACCCTGATTTCTGGTCCTGAGTGATAATATTTCTGTTCTGAGTGAAATTGGAGCCTTGATTTGATAGCGCTTAAAATTATCGTGGTTGCTAAAGTTATCTTGTTAAAAGTGATATTGATTAATCTTTTCTGAGATTGACTGATTTGAGATCTTCGATTGTGATTGTGACAATTAAACTTGTTCAGTGACTGATAGCATTAACAAACCGTCATTTTGATCGTGGTGCTACTTCACACTTTTAATTGTTGAACTTGTTTCGAATTGTTGACTTGTTTCTAAACTTGATTGTTGACTTGTTTCTAAACTTGATTGTTGACTTGTTTCTAAACTTGATTGTTAACTTGTGATCTTTACTACCGTTTCTATTGATACATTGATCTGTGTTCCAATTGCTGATCAAACTAACATTGGTCTTTCTTACAAAATGTCCGGCTGGAATACCATAGTTTCCGATGCAGGAGTGTTTACCGAACTCATTCAGCGGTTGGGCGTCAAAAATTGCCAATTCACTGAGCTATTCTCCATTGATGCTGCATCTCTCCAGGCTTTGGCACCCGTACATGCGGTGGTTTTCCTTTTCAAATACGGAGCCGTGGACCGCAATTCCAACGGGCCCTTGGACGGCGTTTACGACCCACAATACCAGGAGAAAGGCATCTTTTTTGCCAAACAGACCATCAATAATGCATGTGCCACACAAGCTGTGATCAACAGTCTCTTAAACAAAACCCAGCAGATTGACGTGGGCGACGAACTCACCAACATCCACGCATTTGTGAATGGTTTTGATTCCGAAACTTGTGGCGACACCATTTCCAACAGCGAGAAAATCCGCAGCGTCCACAATCTGTTCACTGCTCCCAAATGGATTGACGCCGAAACCCGAAGTCGCCCGACGGTGGCCGAAAGAGACAATGGTTTGTTTCATTTCGTCACATATGTGAACATCAACAACACAATCTACGAGTTGGACGGGTTGCGGCCGTACCCAATTCGCCACGACACTTTGCAGAACGCCGAAGACTTCTACCAGGTGCTTCCTCACGTGCTTGAGCGGCGAATTGCCAAATATGTGGGTGAAATCCGGTTTTCGCTTCTTGCCATCACAGACGATAAGTTGGAGGCGGCACAGGCCATTGGTGATGATGAGGGCGTTGAAATCGAGACCCAGCGCCGAGAATTGTGGGCACGTGACAACCGCTGGCGCCGCCACGACTACACCAATCTTATAGTGCTGCTTCTTGGGGGGATTGCGGGGGATGCCACGGATGAGGAGTGGTTACAGATTGTGCGGGACGGCAAGCGGGCCACGTGCAAACGAGGCTCATAGATTTGGCTACAATGATGGAAAATGATGGCTAAGGGAAATGATGGTGACTGCTGGTGAATGATGGTGATGATGGTGAATGATGCTTTATTGAAATGACTGTTTGAATGAACGATGGCTAACGATTTGTGGTCAAATATTGATTAATGTCATGAAAATGGTCATGATAATGGCATGAAAATAGTCATGTAATGGTCATGATATCTGGCAACTACACTGTCTTGCTAATTGTCTTGCTACTTGTGCTACTTGTGCTGCTTGTGCTAATTGTGCTAATTGTCTTGATTACATGCTCATTGCCGTGTGGATTATTACTCATAACTTCCGAATCCACCAAAACCAAACAACCCACCGCCTCCGGTACGACTATGTCTCGAAAAATAGTCAAAATCAATACTCACCGCATTGGCAAGCAACACTGCCCGCTGGTCCATGGTCAAAGGCCCAGCAACACTCGGATACATGTCTCCCAAACCATCAAAACTGGCGGGATCCATTCTCACTATATACACTCCGGTGTCTGTGAAAAACTCCCGGCCAAGGCCAACCCAGTTCCGGTCCACGGAGCCAATCACGTCGCCCAGCCGGTTTCTCACCGGAAACTCAAATGCCAAGAACCCGGAGTCGATTTCGCCAAATTGCTCATATTCGTCGGTGGTCTCGTCCTCGAGCTTAAACAAGTTGTACCGCCGCCGCCAGAGATGCCAGCTTTGCACGGACTCGCCGAGAATCTCATACATGAGGTTGCCCATTTCGTCCACACCGGGCAAATACGCTTTAATGTGCGAATTGATGAAAGAGAACGGCCTTTTGATGGTCATAACAACTTCTCCATAGTTGTTGAAGACGTCTATGTCAAACGGCCGGTGGAGCCGGAAAAATTGCCGCCCAATGGCCTTGAGGATGCCGTAGTCCTTTTCCTGCATATACCCAACCTGTTCCCCCATCAGATTCATGATCTTATACTTGTTCGCCTGCTCAAAGCCTAAAAACATGTTCATGAACTCGATCTGCCGCTCCACGACCAACGTGGGCTCCTGGAGAATCTCGTGGATGCCGTCTTCTGGAGTGATAAGCCCGTTCTCGTTTGGTGGCACCTCGAAAACGGCCCTGAACTGACTGGCGTCGTTTCTGTATGCGCCAGCGTCTGCGGACGGGTGTCTGTGGTAATATTGGCTGTCTTTGGCGTGGCTTTTGGAGGTCTGGAGGCGCTTCACCTCGTCAGGCGTCAATTCTCGCGCCTGGCGCGTTCTAAGCCGTGGTGCTGAAAGGGAAACTGCTCGGGCCAAGCGGGCCGGTGTGCGAGCGGCCGGATATCTGGCACTGAAGAGTCTTGGAATCATGATGTGCCACTAAACACTGTTAAGACATGTTGCTTGTGCGGGCGCGAGGCACGTGATTGATGTCACGTGTCCGAATAGCACGTGACCAGTAGTACGGCTGCTCGGGGACTGCAAATCAATTTGTTACGGCGTCACTGGGAATTCTGTACTGTGTGGTTCCGATCTCGGCTTTTGCGCCGATGTATATTTTAACTATGTCTGTGCTTCGTTTCGCTTGACTGAACTAGCGTAGCCACTCAAACTACTTGAGCTTCGTGTTGGTGCCTGGAATTGGAGAGTTTCCGTTCAACAACTCCTTCATGTACTCGTAGACCGTGAAAGTCACAGCTTGTCCTGGAGCCACTCTCATGATTCTAGGCGTGATACCCTTGTACAAGGCATTAACACCCTCCTCACGAATCAATTGTCTTCCAATTTTGGCGATTCTTACCCAGCCCGACTCGTTCGATGCATAGGAGGTTTTCTGCAAACGCGTCTTGATGGTGTCCAAGGGAGCATTGGACAATGGACCCAAAGCACCGGAGAAAAGACCGATCAACGACGTTTCCCAAGATGGCAATGCCTCCACATTGTGATACTCCTGCAAGTATTCCTTCAACTTGGAGTATACCGTAAAGTTGACACCCTGGTTGGATGCTTGTCTGGCAGCAGTCAACGAGACACCTCTGTACAAGGTGCTGAAACCTTCCTCCTTGACAATGAGATATGCAGCGTGGGGGGCGTTCCTGTATTTGGGCACGTCCAAGGGGTCGGCCATGGAGTGGTGTTGTGCCTGCAATCTGATCTTCACCACCTCCATTGGGTTGACCACCATCACAGCTTCAGTGGTTCCTGCACCCACACCGGCAAGGAACGTGGCCTTGGTGGAGATGTTACCGTTTTCGTCCTTCAAGAGCGAGCGGTAGAACTCGTACGACTGGAACCGGATTCCCATCTTGGGCACAATGCCGAGAATCACGGCTCCCAAGCCTTTGTAGAGCGACAAAAACGTCTCTTTTTGCACAATGTTGATTCCGGTCCGAACAAATCCGGGAGGCGTGTTTCCGGACTTTTTGTATAGCTGCATGCGGACCTTGACTGTGTCTAAGGGGTGGCAACACAAGGCTTCAAACAAGCCTGCAGTTCCACCGGCCACTAAATCGGTGATGGATCCACCTTTTTTGTTAGACGACATTTATGGAAAAATTGATGGAGGTGTTTTAAAGAAGAATGATGTGTGCTGATTGGGTGCCTGGAATGTTTGGCAATGGCAGCAGAAATAGCAATAAATAGCGAGTATTAGCAAGTGATAGCGAGAGCTGAAAAAAAGATGCGTAGTGGGTGTTGAAAATCGGGGGAACCCATGGTATTTATACTTCTCCCCACAAATGTCGCTGATTGCGTATGGAAGTGGAAATTCCCATGCTCCTTTTCCCCGAGGGTATTCGCTGTGCCTGCACACAGCACTCGGTCCTCGTCTTTTCCACACTACATTCTGGCGCTGTTTCTAGTTGTATTGTTTTGTTTTATGTGTGTTTAATTTACGTGGTTTATTGACGTGGTTTATCTGTGTTGTTTATCTGTGTTGTTAATCTAGATGTCGTTTGTTAATACGTGGAAGTTCCGGGGTTGTGAATGTCCATAACTTGAGACATGCGCGTGCGTGAAATCCGGGGTAACCCCGGTACAATGCATGGCATCGCATGGACACAGCTTTTGAATTAGGACAGCGGGAAAAAACGAGGCCGGAAAAAAGACTCGGCGCTTGTGATCTAGCGCTATATACGACGCTATAACTCGCCAAAATTAAGCGATTGTTGAAGGTGGATTACCTCCTCAGTAGCGCCGATGCGGGTGAGCGCCTGTGTGCAGGATCCCTTTCAGCCGAGGCTAAACGGTGGTGCGAGTTCGCAGATATCTGACGTTCCGGTGGTGCGCCCATGCGCAGGCCCTCGGATTTGCTTTTCTGGGGTATGTGCTCACGTGATATTCAATGAATCGGTGTTTTCATTTGATTTTCAATGAATGTCGATTTCTTGAATATTTTTTAGATTCTTCAGTCGATGTTCTTAGATTGATGTTCTGAGATTGATGTTCGTAGATTAATGTTGCTTCTGGAAGGCTACTTTTTTCTACTTATCGGTCTACATTGAAGCTGAGCTGATATTTATTGAAGGGCAGAGATTGTTGAAACTGGCAGATTTTGAAACAGAGTTTTAAACAGAGTTTTAAACAGAGTTTTAAACAGATTTTGAAACAGATTTCGAAACAGATTTCGAAACTGGCGATTTTAAATCTGGCAGAATTATTGGAGCCATTCACACAATGTGTAGTACAAAGTCTTTGCCGCCAGGTCTTTGCAATATCTCGTCCATCCATCTATCTAAATGGATTACTACGTTCTTGAGAATCATCCATGTAGTTTTGGGCACCACTGTATGCCGCACAGTCCGGAAAAATAGTAAAAGCAAGCGGATTGCTGTTATTGTGTCCGAGTTGAGTGTTTTTGAATTGCAGAGAATAATGTAACTTCGTGTTAGTGGTTATGTCGTAACCTGACGAGTATGCGTACCTTGTAGCGAGGGAAGGGTCTGATTTAAAAAGGCTTTTTAGCCGAGATATATCATGGGCCAATGCAGCAAGAGTTTTTCTTCCATTTTGCCGACACCAAGCAGAAGTAGTGCCCCGAGACGCCATGGTTGAACTGGGTGATGGGGTCAAGCACGAAACAAAGATCCACTCTTGCCAAGAGCACAAACGTGAAGAGCGAGTTTCGAAGTTCAGCAAGATGCACTGGTGAGAACACATCTTTGTATGCACAGGGCCCGAGCACAAAGCCGCATGGAAAGAACAACGAGTATCGATGCACGTCTCAAGCTTCGATGGACGTCTCAAGTCTCAATGCACGTCTCAAGAGAGCCGCGTGCATGCAAAGTTGTTACCTTTAAATTCGACAAACAATCACGCCTGCTCCAGGTCAAGGTCGTCACTCAAGTCGGCTAATTCAAACTCAGTCACGCCCGCCCCAGCGACATTCTCGTAGCCGCTCGCACGCAAAGGCCCATTTTCATCATGCCCCACCAAACGCAAAAACAACGCTAGCATCACTAAAATCCACAAGTATATCATGAACCCAGCACCGGAAACCACCAAGAGGTACGACAGGTGGTCGGCACCAAGGTCGTGCACCAAGTGGAGTTGTTCCTCATTTGCCGACATAAACATGATTCCTGACATCACCAAACACAACGGCGGCAAATGCTGGAAAACCCTCACATGGCCCAGCGCATCAGCCGCCGAATCCTGTAACACGAAACAAATCTCCACAATCCTCGACAAGCCGCCGATCATAAGCGTAAGTCCAAACATTGCATGCACTTTCGTCGAAATCACCAAATGCTGAGAGTGCTCCGACATGGCCCAGCCAGTGTAGATCAAAAGAACGGCCGGAATCACATTACGAGTTCCTCTTTTGCGCAGAAGCCACATTCCCAAAAGTCCACCACACCACCACACAATGCCCATGGCTGTATGTTGGTAATCACCGTGGGACCAGTCCTCACGACCCCATCGGTGCTCTGTAAAGGTATTCACAATTCCCCATAGACACATAAGAGAAGAATCGTAGAACTCCTGGCTGAAGGGGTCACGTGACTGTGTGTCACGTGCGCGGAGCCGGAGCCACGGCACCACCAAAACCCACGCCAACACAAATCCGTAGAAGATAAACGACGAGCCCATAATACCATGTGCAATGCACTGGCCGGTAGCACGGCCGTAGCAAAAGCCAAAAAGCGCCACAGGCGCCAAACACACGCGCACCCAGCCTGTGAGTGCCGAAATAAACGCCAAACCCTTGTAAATTCGGGCCACGGCATTGGAAGGAGCGGACAAAGGCTCCAGGGGGTTTTTGGCGCGTCTCCAGCGGTTGATGATCACGTTGGACCCGTTCAAAAGCGTGCCAAAGAAGACGGTGGCGCCAAGAAGCCAAGTGAGAAAAAACAGCGTTCCTTTGGATGTTTTGTTCTCATGATTATCGATGTTATCGGGGAATTCGAGGAAGAGTAACTCGAAGATGGAGTAGGCCAAGCTGGCAATGTGCAAAAGCGAAGCCAAGTGGTAGAATTGCGCAAATGCAAGTGCCGATGCCACGGATGGAACCATAAAGAGCACTGCAAGAGTGGTGATCCAGTGAAATGTTTTCGACTGAGCATTGACGGGATGGAACTCGACCTTCTCGTCGTTGTCCATCTCCATGGCCACCGCAAGGGAAAGAAGGGCCACGAAAATGAGTTTTTTCGAGGTTTGCATGATGGTGCAGCAAGAGTGGTTCTACTCACGAGGCATGTTTCAGGCCCTCGCGCGCCCACATTCGGCGCCGAAAGTCACGAGTCTCAACTCAAAGATGATAGTTGCATAAATTTTCTTTGAAAAATAAATAATCAAAATGTTCCGCAATGATTCACATGAGATGAATTCACAGGAACAAGGAATTGAACAGAAATAATAAATTAATTGAGTACTAGCACAACATAATTCATAAAAAATCAGACATTAGTTTATGCTCTCTTGTTAAAGCATGCATTTAACCTCTTCAGAAATGGCTCTTTGGCCGAGCGGTCTAAGGCGGCAGACTCAAGTTCTGTTATCGTAAGATGCGCGTGTTCGAATCACGCAGGAGTCATTATTTTTTCATGAACAATATTCCTTCATGAACCATATTTTTTAAAGGCGATATTTTGATAGTCTATTTGAAACGAAACGAATTGACAGTGAGCCTCGTTGTGACAATCATCGGGTGCATCGAAAGTAGTCGACTCTCACTGCACAACGACGCATGTTAGCGACGAAAAGCGGAGTCCCTGCGACACCACACGAGCGAGCACCATGTGCAGGACGTGATCAAGGAAAACGTCGCTCACTCACCTCACCACTAAAGTTGTTGATCATTCATCAGTGAAAGCTAATTTCTACGCAGGCACATTTTCCACCCGAACAAATCCATCAGGGGCTGCATATAATAGGTGTCATCTGGTAGCATCCTCAAACGTTACCGCTTACTTGTGACAGACTGTGCCTTTTAGTGCCTGAAGGCCGAGACTTACGAATTTGGCAGAGCCTAGTGATCCATTTTGAGCAACTCATAAGGGAAATAGAGAACAATCGAGCAGAATTGCCTCGGTTCACTTTTTGACCTTGATTTCTCGTGATTTGACCTTGTTTCAGTGTTGTTTCAGTGTTGTTTCACCGTTATTTCACCGTTATTTCACCGTTATTTCACCGTTATTTCACCGAATCACAGCTCTCCAGCTCCAGCTCCGGCTCTAGATGAAGCTCGCTCCGCTCCTCTTTGCTGCTCTCGCGGCAGCTATCCCGAACAGAGACTTTGCAAACAAAGACTACTTCCTCGTCGAGGTCGACACTCTGCAAAACACAAGTCTCCTACATGACTTTATAGACACATACAAGCACGTGTTCACGTTCGAGCACGCAGCAAGGGCACTTGACGACCATTTTGTCTTTTCCATGAAACGGAACCAGGCGGATGGTCACGTGAGCCGGCGGGACCTTGGGCCCCAGCACAATGCCGCCGCCGCCGCTCCCGGCGTCCGTGCCATCCATATGCTTCCTGAAAAGCGGCTAGAAAAGCGGATTCCGGTGCCTTTTGAGGTCCAAAATGGCGAAACCCAAAACGAAAGTCTTTCGTCCCAAAACATTGAAACACAGGCAAAACGGCTCAAGATCGTCGACTCCCTGCAGCAGCTGCAGAAAGACGCCAGTGACAAACTCAACATCGAAGACCCCCTCTTTCTCGAGCAGTGGCATCTCATCAACCTGCGTTATCCAGGCCATGACGTCAACGTCAAACAGGCATGGCTTGATGGGTTCCGAGGCAAAGGGGTTTCCGTGGCAATCATTGACGATGGGCTCGACTACGAATCCGAAGACCTTGCGGCCAATTTCAATGCAAAAGGGTCGTGGGACTTCAACCAGAATCTGGCGCTCCCAAAACCGCTTCTTTTCGATGATTACCACGGCACTCGGTGTGCAGGCGAAGTGGCGGCAGTCAAAAATGATGTCTGTGGGATTGGCGTGGCATACGAGGCCCAGGTGGCCGGAATCCGGATTCTCCTGGGCCCAATCACCGCCGAAGACGAGGCCGCCGCCATGGTGTACGGGCTCGACCACAACGACATCTACCTGTGTCTGTGGGGCCCCACCGATAACGGGCGGACCGTGGCGGCGCCGGATGCCGTGGTGAAAAAGGCCATGATTCGTGGTGTGCAGGCCGGAAGAAAAGAGAAGGGCGCCGTGTACGTTTTCGCCAGCGGCAACGGCGGGCGGCTCGACGACCAGTGCAATTTCGATGGCTACACCAACTCCATCTATTCCATTACTGTTGGCGCCATTGACCACCAGGGCTTCCATCCGCTGTATGCAGAAGCGTGTTCGGCGGTGATGGTGGTCACCTACAGCTCGGGGTCAGGCGAACACATCCACACGACCGACATTCACAAAAAGTGTCTGGCGGTGCATGGCGGCACGTCTGCAGCGGCGCCGTTGGCGGCCGGAGTGTACGCGTTGGTGCTCCAGGCCAACCCCAACTTGACGTGGCGGGATGTGCAGTACGTGTCAGCAGAGGCTGCAGTGCCGGTGAATGCCGACGATGGCGACTACCAAAAAACGGCGCTGGGGCGGCTTTTCTCTCATAAGTATGGGTTTGGAAAGATTGACGCCGAAGCGTTGGTGGCCAAGGCGATTCTGTGGAAAAACGTCAAGCCGCAGGCGTGGCACTATGGCGATGTGGTTTCGGTGCAGCAAAAGGTTGTGGCGCCTGACGGTGCCGAAAGTGATAGCGTGTCGAGTGTGTATCACGTGGCGGAAGACTACTTGAAGGTGATGAACTTGGAACGGCTTGAGCACGTGACCGTCAAGGTCAACATCCAGTCGCTTTTCCGGGGCAAGCTTGACGTGCGCTTAATTTCGCCTTTGGGTGTGGTCAGCAAACTTGCATGGTATCGTCCTCTTGATCTGGCACTGCTGGGTTTACACGACTGGACGTTTATGTCGGTTGCGCATTGGGGCGAAAGTGGCGTTGGAAATTGGACTCTTGATGTGAAGAGTGATAAGGGGAATACGGTGACGGTGGAAGATTGGCAACTTCGGTTTTTTGGCGAGAGTATAGAAGCTGGAAAGGCTGAGGTCTATGATATGGACACGGACTATGCTCAGGTGCGCCGTGACCGACTCTCCTCCACCTCTATTTCTACCTCCTCCACCACCTCTATTTCCACTGGTTCAAGTTCTATTTCCTCTGGTTCAAGTTCCACTTCCACTGGTTCAAATACCATTTCCACTGATTCTTCCAGTTCCACTTCTACCGAATCTTCCACTGAATCTTCCACTTCTACCGAATCTTCCACTGAATCTTCCACTTCATCTTCCGGTCCTTCTTCCACTTCTACTGGTGATGTCAAGGTTCCTGTGCAGGACGAAGAGGGGGCCCATAAAATACACGTGGCAGACCACTCCTGGCGCTACTTCCTCGTGTTTGTCATTGCTGTCTGCTTCATTGTCGGCATTTACTTGGCCCGCTGGCAAAATGACCGCTCCAGCTCCCGCCGCCGTCGTGGTGACTTTGAATTCGACATTATTCCCAACGAAGATTATTCCGATTCCGACGACGACCGTGAGTCCTTTGATTTGCAACTGCCTTCCAATGAGCAGCGGGAAAGACAGGCGCTTTTTGACGATTTCAACGATGCCACGTTGCCTGAATATGACGACGATGCGTTCCAGATCGGCGACGACGATGCCGAGCACAATGCTCCCGCCAAATCCCCGGCAGCTCCATAGAGATATACGCCAGCTATCGAAACCAAGAGCACGTAGCCGAAATTAAGAGCACGTAGCCGAAATTAAGAGCACGTAGCCGAAATTAAGAGCACGTAGCCGAAATTAAGAGCACGTAGCCATCGAAACTAATAGAGCCGTGTGCCTGGTCACGTGCCTGGGATAATAGGTCCCGTGACATTGGGCACGTGCCTACTCACGTGACGCGATTTACGAGGCGTCACGTGCAAAGTGGCAATATCCGCTCGGGCCCCGACCGATGGCAACCACGCGGGTCTGTGTGCAGGTTCTTGGGTTGATTTGCCTGCAAACAGCAATGAAACCAGCGTGAAACACCGGTGAAACATAGCTGAAACACCGGTGAAACACTTGTGAAACGCTTCTGAAACACCGCCATTCTCCGCCTAATTTCCCAGTAAAAAAACCCCTCCAATAAAATCCGTCCTTCTCTCCGGTTCCACCGGCCGCCCGCACTGCTTATCGGCGCACCCGCCGGAGCAAGCGCTCTACAAATCAATTTCGCTTTTTCCACCACTCTTTTTAATCAATTGCACTCCCCCCTTAAAAAGCAAGACCAGCAAAAATGTCAGAATCTTTCGGCGAATACGTGTCCATCATCGTCTTTGGAGCCTCGGGAGACTTGGCCAAGAAAAAGACCTTCCCTGCCCTTTTCGGCCTCTTCAGAGAGGGCCAGTTGCCACCCAAAGTCAACATTGTGGGATACGCCAGATCCGACTTGAAAATCGAGGATTTGCGCAAGACAATCAAGGACCATTTGAAATTGGACGACGACAAGGCCAAGGCCAAGGTCGACGACTTTTTGAAGTTGGTGTCGTACATTTCCGGTCCTTACGACAAACCAGAAGGGTACAACAAGTTGGAGGACGCCATTCGCGAGTACGACGACAAAAACTCCGTCAAGGAGTCTCAGCGGTTGTTCTACTTGGCATTGCCGCCTTCCGTGTTCCTGGGTGTGGGAGAACACATCAAGAAGTACAACTACCCAGAACACGGTAGGTTGAGGTTGATTGTGGAGAAACCGTTTGGCCGTGACTTGAAAACCGCCAGACAAATGCAGAAGGACTTGGCGCCTTTGTTCACGGAGGACGAGTTGTACAGAATTGACCACTACTTGGGTAAGGAGATGGTCAAGAACTTGTTGGTGTTGCGTTTCGGCAACCGCATGTTGTCAGGCGTGTGGAGCAACAAGCACATTTCCTCGGTACAGATCTCCTTCAAGGAGAAGTTCGGCACCGAGGGCAGAGGCGGCTACTTCGACGACATTGGCATTGTCAGAGACGTGATGCAAAACCACTTGTTGCAGGTGTTGACTTTGCTCACCATGGAGAGACCGGTTTCCTTTGACCCCGAGGCCGTCAGAGACGAGAAGGTCAAGGTGTTGAAGGCCATGGCAGACGTCGAGAAGCAGAACATCTTGATTGGCCAGTACGGCAAGTCCGAGGATGGCCTGAAGCCAGGATACTTGGATGACGAGACCGTCAAGGGCGACTCCAAGTGTGTCACGTACGCCGCTTTGGGGTTCAACATCAACAACGAGAGATGGGACGGAGTTCCATTTGTCTTGAGAGCCGGTAAGGCGTTGGAGCAGTCCAAGGTGGAGGTCAGAATCCAGTTCAAGCAGGTGGCCAAGGGAATCTTCAACGATATCCAGAGAGACGAGTTGGTGATCCGCATCCAGCCCAACGAGGCCGTGTACTTAAAGATCAACTCCAAGATCCCGGGCATTTCCAACGAGACTTCGTTGACCGAATTGGACTTGACCTACGCGTCCAGGTATTCCAAGGATTTCTGCATCCCCGAGGCCTATGAGGCTTTGATCAGAGACGTGTACCTTGGAAACCACGCCAACTTTGTCAGAGACGACGAGTTGGACGTGTCGTGGCAGTTGTTTACTCCTATCTTGGAGCTCATTGAGGGCGAAAATGCTCCTACTTTGCACAAATACCCTTACGGATCCAAGGGCCCCAAGGAATTGAAAGAGTTCTTGCTGAGATTTGGCAGCTACGTTTTTGACAATGAGGGCTCCTACCAATGGCCAACCACCACGCCATCCGTGAAGGGCAAAATCTAAGCGGCCAGACAATGAATATCCATACCAATACATTGCTGATTAATGAGAGCACTCGATCATCAAGTAACATGTACGTTTTGAATGTAGTCTTGAAACAACACTTGAAACAACTGCCAAAACTTGAAACAACTAGTAGCCAGAACTTGAAACAACTAGCCAAAACTTCTAAATATTAAGAAGAGAGTTGAAACAACTAGTAGCCAAAACTTCTAAATATTTAGGAGAATTGAAAGAACTAGTGCGCGGTCTAATGTGCATAACTACTATTCCTACTGATATGTTCCAGAACACTTGTTTTCATCAGACATCCATGGAAGGTCATTAAGCGGTCACCGACATACGAGAATTGGGTTCATTGTATGCTACCGAGGAAACTGCGAATGTTATGGGATATTTCATCACCTGAAAACAATTATGTTAGAGAAAACACATCCGGACATCAAGAAAACCGGAGCACATGCTCTTTCACACACGCTTGCAATTATCAAATATACATGAATCTTGAATGAATCAGAACTGCTTAATACTGGCAAGTATAAGCCTCCCCTGCGGCTACCTGCAACAGTAACTGAATACAAAGGAGACGGATTTCAACCCTGTCGTCATAGTCGAATCAGACTGGGAAAGAAGAAACTTATTATCATCATCTTCATAAGCAAGATCGCAATCATGTTTGAGAATTATAAGCTTGTGTGAAAAAGAATCACTCAGGTTGTCAATGGATGTCAAATATTTTCTGGCGTGGAATAGAAGGGAAAAGGGCGCTTATATATCCTCGCGCGCGAAGAGGTACTGCATGTAAGAGACCTGTTACCCGCCGCGGGCTTAAAGAGGGATGTCTATTCAGTTACTTTTACTCTAGCTCTGGCTGCAATTGCTGGAAATGTCTATTGAGACATTGCCTCAAGATTGTTGGTCAAGCCCTTCGAAGAATACGACGCGCAGTTTATTTTGCACGAAAAAAAGAGGTCACACCCGGATTCGAACCGGGGTTGTTTGGATCAGAACCAAAAGTGATAACCACTACACTATGCAACCAATTTCTGAGAGAGAGGGTTTTCTGGTCAATATATGCTTCGCTTTTGGTTTCAGTGGAATTTCTCTTCAATGACTTTATATCATTTGCCATAATAATTTTAGCAGCCTGTGCTGTATCTCAATTAGAATTAGGGCCTTGAACCAAAGTGTAATTGATCTGCGTCATTTACCTTCCCATTCTCCCACTTTATGTACGCAGTACTCATTCACAGTCAAAATGAATCATGCATATCACAAAGACTATAAGTGGAGCATTATCTTTTCTAGACATGTCAAATCACAATAAAGTGTATTTATCAACGAATGCATCTCTCTGGCCAGATACATCTTCACAAAAGAGTGATACCACTTCACTCTATTCTCAATCTGAGGATGACAAGTCTTGTGGATCATTCAGAAATTCAGTAACCTCCAATTATGACGGTCCCCGTATCGATAATGACAATCTACCCAAATGGATTTATCTTTCCAACGAAGAACTCTGGAAAAAATATGGAGGTTATGACGGTCCCTCAAAACCCCATAGACAGCCGCCTGGGTCTGAAACATATTGGCTTGATTGCAGCACACTTCATCATGGATGCTGGGCATCTATTTGCGAACTCAAAAACTAGGAACAATTCTATTAAGAGTCATATTTCGCCACCGCCAGTAATGGAAACCATTAATGAAGACTTGCATCTGGTCACCTCCTCCACAGAAACTCTCGCAGACGAGCATTTTGAAACGGATACACCTGCAATTGGACCCCACTCAGAAATTTATTCCAAAAGCCCCTATTAAAACTCTCTTGATACCTTACCAGACGCTGTCAAATAAAAGGAGACACTGTCAAACAAAAAGGAGACACTGTCAAAACACGAAGTCGAGTGCACCATATTGAACTTCTGATCAAATTCAAACAATAACAAGAATAAAGCACATTGACAACTGCTGAATTCCGGTAAGTCTGACTCGACCTAAAATGATCCTTTATTGATTCACCAATGTGTCAAAATCCCAGCAGAAAAACCGAGAAAGCTTTACTCTCTGACGTACTAAGCCTTTTCCATTTTTGACCACCATTTCTTCATTTCTATCTTAAGCGTTTTCTGCTAAATTCGCAACTCAAATTTGGACTGATTATTAACTCAATTTTTGGAGGGGTATTAACTCAATTTTTGAAGGAATATTAAGTCAAATTTTGAAGGAATATTTAAACAGGAAATTGTCTGCTTTTATAATCGTGCGCGATATTTGCAGCCTCGTGTGCGTTTTTGCAGCACCTCGCAATCCTACAATATATAAAGGGATCGCCCATTCTTAATTTCAATCATGATTTTTTCTGATTTCACGGAGAAACAACTTTATTGAGTCAGCTTAAATTACAATCGAGAAAACTTTCGTCAATGATATACTCTCTACTTCCGAAATATGACCTTGCATTTTTGCAAGAAATCATAACAACACATGAAAAAACCAAAACACACCACGGCATTAAAACGCCATGTCAGCCAAAATTGAAAACAGGTCAGCTGAAAATTAAAAACGGGTCAATCAAAATTGATCTCAAAAACAACTCCTGAAAACAAAACATTTCGCTACTTTAAGGAAACAAAACATTTCGCTTCAAGGGTAATGCTGTGATCATGCATATAGTGCGGCGCGGTCGCCAGGTGTCAGGAGTCAAATTTGCTGGAGGAAAATCCGTACATCTCCACCGCGCTCATGAATTTGACACGGTATTACCTCGTCCAAGCTATCAACACTCAAACTCTCTCACCATGTCCAAGAGAAGAGCATACCCACAACCGCAGTACGCCGCTACCCCGCAGCCTCCTGCGGTGCCTCAGTACAACCAAGGCTATGGAGCAGATCAGTTGCAGCAAAATTTCAACAACATGAACATCAACGCGGCCTCCAATCCGGCTGATCCAGCAGCCATGGCCAATGCCAACTACAACCAAGGGTACCAGGCTCAGTATGGTGCTGCTGCTGGTGGTCAGTATGATCAATACGGACAACAAGCTGGCCAGTTCCAGCAAAACCAGTACTCTCAGGCGCCTGCTGCGCCAAGCTACGGTCAGCAAGGTGTGGCCTCGGCCCAGTACGGTGACTACAACGCTGGAGCTTCAGCCCAGGCTTCGGGTGGTTATGGTTATCCTCCTTCGGGCCAGATGTCTGGTGGCATGCAATCCTTGCCATTGAATGAGTTGTACACCACGGATTTGTCGAAGGAATTACCTCCTTCTATCAGCGACTTGTCGTTGCCACCTCCGCCAATCATTCTTCCCAGCTCCTCTCAGCTCATTCCATCTGCAGAGGGTACCAATGCCAACCCAAGCTACTTCAGATCGACTTTGAATGTGATCCCAACCACAGGATCTCTCTTGAAAAAATCTAAGTTGCCTTTGGCTTTAGTAGTCAGGCCGTACAACGATTTGCACGATGCCGACGAGCAAATTCCCGTTACCAGGGACACGACCATTTCAAGATGTCGCCGGTGCCGTGGTTACATCAATCCGTTCATCACTTTGACCGAAGGAAACAAAAGATGGCGGTGTAACTTCTGCGGCTTGCAGAATGACATCCCCACTGCTTTCGACTATGATGATGTCACGCAAAGAGCTACCAACAGATATGAGAGAGTTGAATTGAACCACTCTGTTGTTGAATTCGTGGCACCAAAGGAGTACATGGCAAGAACCCCTCAACCTATTGTCTACACGTTCATCATTGATGTTTCTGCAGACGCCATCAACTCGGGAATGACATCGACTGTCTCTAGAACCATCTTGGAGAGCTTGGACAGAATTCCCAACAGAAATAAGACTGCAAGAATATCGATCATCGGTGTGGATTCGTCTTTGTATTACTTTAGATTCAAAGAAGGCTTGGTTGATGTACCAGATATGTTAGTTGTTTCTGACATTGATGAGCCATTTTTGCCTTCGCCTGAGGGCTTGTTGATCAACTTGGACGAGAACAGAAAGTCCATTGAGAAGTTGTTGTACGAACTTCCATCTTACTTCGAAGGTACCGCCAACAAGAGCTTTGCGTTGGGTCCAGCCTTGAGAGCTGGCCACAAAATGATCTCCAGTATTGGTGGTAAATTGGTTGTTTTCTCCTCAAGTTTGCCCAACGTGGGTGAGGGCAAGTTAGCCGTTAGAGATGAAGCTGCTCATTCAGGTAAGCCCAAGGAATCTCAAGCCTTATTGACCGCTGCTAACTCGTTCTACAAGTCATTTGCTGTGGAGTGTAATTCCGCTCAGGTGACAATCGATTTGTTCTTGACTGGTTCCAAGTACCAGGATGTGGCCACTTTGTCGAACTTACCTAGATTCACGGCAGGTCAAACGCATTTCTACCCATCGTGGATCTGTACAAAAATCGAAGATGTCACCAAGTTGTCCAAGGAAATCAGCGAGCATTTGTCCATGGATATTGCCTTGGAGGCTGTCTTGAGAGTGAGATGTTCCGCTGGATTTAGAATGAGTGGGTTCTTCGGAAACTTTTTCAACAGATCCTCGGACCTTTGCTCATTCCCAACATTCCCCAGAGACCAGGGTTACGTGATTGAGGTCAGCATCGAGGAAACTATTCCAAAGACTGTGGTGTACTTCCAAGCTGCGGTGCTACATTCCACGTGTTTCGGAGAAAGAAGGATTCGGGTGATGAACTTGGCCATTCCTACTTCTCAGAAATTAGATGACATTTATGCGTCTGCAGATCAATTGGCTATTGCAAACTACTTTACCCACAGAGCCATTGAAAGAGGATTGTCGAGCACATTGGCAGCCGGTCGCGAGTACTTGATCAAGAGTATCGTTGATATCTTGAACGTGTATAAGAAGGACCTCGTGCCAGGAAATGTGACAGGATCGTCGCCACTTCAGTTGTCCACGAACATGAGAATGCTTCCGTTGTTGATTTTCTCTTTGACGAAGCACCTTGGGTTCAGGGAGCAGAGAGTTCCTGCTGATCATAGAGCAATTGCTTTGAACAACTTGGGATCGTTGCCACTTTCTCATTTGATAAAGTCTATCTATCCTACCGTGTACTCGTTACACAACATGGCGGATGAATGCGGTTTGCCAGAGGAATATATACAAGTTAACGAGGAGACTGGAGCCGAGGAGACCATCACCGGTACGGAAATTTTGTTGCCCGAGCCAATCAACGATACCAAGGCATCGTGGGAAACTTACGGATTGTACTTGATTGACAACGGGTCGGAGCTCTTTTTGTGGGTTTCGGGAGACGTTGTGCCAGGATTGGTGCAGGACTTGTTTGGCACAGACAATTTGTATGCCATCCCCACCGGCAAGACCGAGCTTCCAGAGTTTAGCGAGGAGGAGTCGAGCTTCAACTATAAGGTGCGGCAGATTGTTGCCAAGATCCGGGAGCAAAGAGATTCGATTGTGTGGAAGAGCTTCTACGTGATCATTGGAGGATCATCGAACGAGCCAATTGAGATGACGCAGCAACGGGACTTGATGGCCTTGAGGTTGTGGGCATTGAGCTGTTTGGTGGAGGACAAGTCACAATTCGAGCAGGGTTACAGAGAGTTCTTGACCAGTTTGAAGAGCAAAATCGCTGTCTAGATGCATGGACAGCAGTGAGAGGAGCATAGTGCCGCCAGCACTAAGAGCTTGGAGAATAGAGTGTGCGAGCGCACCAGATACTCGAGGCGGAGCTTCTTGCACAGACCAAAAGTTATATTGCTATATGCGAAGTTATTGTAGTGTTATTGTACTCGATTATTGCAAGTTTTGATGTAATAGCCTGAGATTTCGTAAGTGCTTATGAAATAGATGTTGAGTTGATGTGTTATTGCGTGAAGAAACGTTTTCAACAAAGCACTTGAAAACGAAGTAATGAGATCAAGCAGTTAGGTAAGAGTTTAAAGTAATTAGTATAGTAATAATTTAAAGTAATTAGTATAGTAATAGTTTAAAGTAATTAGTATAGTAATAGTTTGAAGTAAATAGTATAGTAATTAGTATAGTAAGTAGTATAGTAAGTAGTATGAAGTAATTTGTATGAAGTATTTAGTTGTAGCTACACAGCTATTAAGTGATGTCAACTTACCCAATTTCTTTCTTAAAAATCGAATTTTGGATATATTTACGAATTTACGTAATTTTTCCTAATGAACTGACATTTCATCATCCAAAATTTAGGTATTCTACAATGATAATCTTGAAGCTCTTGTGAATCTCTAAATTCTTCCTCGTTTCATTATATATATGCTCTTGTGCTAGTCTGAATATTGCTTAAATCACTCGCTTTCCACAAATCTCTCGTTCTCCAGTATTTTCACTTCCCTCTTTTTTCCCACTAATGTCTTCCACTGATCTCTTTCGGAGTCTCTTCCAGTCTCTTTCTCTTCCCGATCTCTTTCGTAACCCCTCATGCCCGTCCCTCTGGAACAGGTGTTCGGATTATCAGAATAGCATCCTCAAAAAACGGAACGGCCTCGGCACTCACATTGGCAGACACAGCCTCCAGAATGGCCAGGTGCTGAGAACGCAAGTTCCGAGCCACCGGCCCGCCGCGGGCCATGGTCACCGCCAAGGCCTTCTTGAATTTCAGCGCCAAGCGCAGATAAAACACCTCCTCAAGCGAACAGCCATGCGCCGCCTCCACCACCGTCAATATCGAGCCCTCAACACAGGGCACTGCACTGAGCACGCCGGCCATGGTGGCCACAAACAGTTTCAGCGTCTGGGTCACGTCGTTGAACGTAGCCACCAAAACCCGCGGCGACTGAAGCGCCCGAGTCAAGGCCGTGAGCGAAACCTGAACGGATTTGGAGATGGCAAACTTGTCCAAAAGCGCCACCAAGTCGTGCGGCTTGACGAGGTGGTACGCCGCCAAGTGCGCCTGGAGCTCCGTGTTCGACGTCTGGAACGAGTTGTGGTGGCCCAAGTCGTGGGAAATGCGTGTGCTGATGTCATTGCAGAAAACAGAGTACTTGTGGAGAAGATGCGGCCGGAAGTCCTGAACAAGCCGGAGCCGCCGGAGAGGCGCCAGATACGGCGACTCCTCGGCCTCGATGTCGGCCTCGGCCCGTTCGCCAGCCCCGTAGAACTGGTAGAGTTGCTGGAAGAGCCGGGCGCTTTTCACCACATCGTCGTCTGTAGCCTCGTTCAACTGCTGCACAAACACAAGAAAAAAGGAGCATCCTCGGAGCAACTCCAAGGTGTCGTGGATGCGTTTGAGGGCGCTGTTGAGCCGCACGGCGCCGTCGTAGGGCTCGATCAACTCGGCGGTGATGCGGTTGTATGCCGTCTGCACCCGTTTGTTGGCGGGTTCTAGCGTGCTGGCCATTTTGCTGTGGATGTTTTCGACGACAAAGAGGTTTTGGAGAAGGGCTCCGTGGTTTGCGGCGGTGAGAGCCTCGATTCTCTTGTCACACTCTGCGGCGTCGAAATGGAGTTTTTTGATGGCGGTGTGGAAGTCCAACTCGGCATCGTCAGCGACGTTGGTAGCCTGGAGGAGTGCGGCGCCGAATGCGCCGGCGGAGAAGTCGGCCTCCAAAAAGGCCTCGAATTCCTCGAGTTCCGCCATGTGCTGTGCTGGCAGTGTCAAGTGAGGAATGTGTGTTGCACTGCACATTCTGGTGCACGGGTGTGCACTTCCCACCTGGTGCACGGGTGTTTTGACAGGTGCACGGGTGTGTCATTGTGCAGGGTCTGGCACCCTATTCGGTCCGGTACTTGGGTTTGGCGGCCGCCACAGGCTTGGCCTTGGCCTTGGCGGTCTTCTTGGGCCCCTTGCGTGCGGAAACGGCAAAACGCCGCTTCTTCTCCTCCTTTTCGAGCCGTTTGGCTTCTTTTTCCCGGGCTTGCCGCCTTTCCCGGCTATGCACCTTCATCTCCCGCTTTTTCTTGCCTTCTCGGCGCTTGTGCCGGCGAAGCTTGTCTTGGTCCACCTTGGCGTTATGTGCAGTCGCATCCAAGACTCTTTTTTGCTCCAAATCGCCACTTTTTGCCCGTTTTGCTTCGGAAAAAGGACTGCTGGACCAGCTAATCACGGCGGCGAAGTCGACGGCCACAGCAGCAAACTGTGCCATGTCCTTTTCGTTGTATTGCAGAAAGTAGTATTCTTGGGGGCGCTCATTGACAATTAAGACATCATCGGCATCGTCTCGGAGCGAGATTTTCTTGTCATCAGAAGGCCCGGCAAAAAGTGGAAACGCAAAACCTTCTTCTTCGTCGTTGTGTTCCTCGGAGATGTTCTCTTTTGGTTCTATAGCCGAAGTTGCCGAATCTGGCTTGTTTTCCGCTGCAATTTCAATCTCCTCGAACTCAAAGGCTGGCATGTACACCTCATGGTCACTTTCCGCTTCGTCAGACTCGTATAGAGCCGATCTTGAGACGCTAAAGTTAGTATGGAATGGATGATAAAAAAGCGAGGCTAGTGTGCTGAAAATGGGCGTTTTTGAGCCGCTTTTTTCGCCCTTTATGAAAGCTGAAGCTTAGAAACTTATAAATGGTGTTCTTGGCCTGTGCTTGGCTTTCGTTGTCACATACACTTTGTATTGATCCATGTTATATGGAGTAAGTTGAGTTGAGAGAGCGATGCTTCTCTGCGCGGCGCGCGGGCTCGTGACCGCGGCTGCAAGCCAACCTCTGAATTTCTACAAGATACGCTAACTTTGAGTTTATTGAATTTTCACTCTATAATTTTTGTGGATTTGGAAATTGCTAATATGGAAATTGCTGATGTAACACTTCCTTCACATGGAACTTCTTTTGCTATTCTCAACTTCATAGAAATTTGCACTAGATCTTTGTTAAGTTCGATGCAATTCGTATCTCTTCCTGAGTCAATTGATATCTCTTTGCAGAGACAATTGATATTAGTTTTGCACTAAACCTTTGGCTCAGTTTGATTAAACCTTTGGTTGGCTCAGTTCGATTGAATCCCCTCTTATAAGTCTCTGATCCTCTTGTTCGAGCTTGAATATAGCATCTTACTTCCCCGTTACCACAAGGGAGTGTTGGCTGCTTGCACTGTCCGTAAAATGTCCACCCGCCGTTGTAATTTCGGCGGAATGAAACCGGTCTGCTTTCCTGACTCCACCATGGACACGGTACTACCCGTAGGTTTAGGTACCATAAGCGTCTCCAAGTCAACTTCAGTTAGTTTATCATCACCCCAAACCTTTTTGTACGTCTCTGGATGTGACTCCTCAATGAACTGAGCAACCTTGTCTAAGTCCAAATAATGCATCTGGAGCTTGCGAAACTTTTCGATGCCGCTCTTCTCAAAGGCACCATTCTTGTCCACGCCTACCATCTCAAAAAATAACAGCCAGAGCTTGTCTTTCACCACGTCGCTAATCATTTCACCAACAGTGTCAGCAGGATATTGCATAGCGCTCACGGGTTGCGAAAGAAGCAACGACACTTGGAGATCCACAAGACACTTCTTGCCAGAAACCTCCATCACGTAAAGTGGCGTATAGCTTAGCGCTTGTTCCACGGAGATTTTACCGTCAAAGGCCACTTCTCTAAGACCAATTGGGTATTCGTTGAGAATGCACTCAACCTCCAAAGCCTGTTTCTTCAACCGCGTCTCCTCTGCTGCTTGCTTGGCCTCTTCAGCAGCCTTCACTTTTCGGTTCTGCAATTCAATTTCCTCTTGCTTGAGCTGCTCAATGCGTCTCTCCTCCTCCTCTTTCCTCCTTCTTTCCTTCTCTTTCTCGGCTTGGAGAAACATCTCCTTTCGAGCTTTCTTTTTGGCCTGCACCTTGTCTTGCCACATCTTGGCCTGTTCGGCTGCCTTCGATCTTTGCTCCTCTTGAGCCTTGAGTGTAGCTGCTGTGTGTGCTAATTCCTCTTCTGTGCTCTCTGTCTTCTCCTGCACGTTTGGTTTTTCTAGTTTTGCAACTGGAGGAGCGGGCTCTTCATCTGAGCTTCTCTTTTTGATTGCTGGCTTATCGCCTTCGCTCACTGAGAGTGATCTCTTCTTCAGGGTGGTTGTATCGCTGAAGTCGTGAGACTCTTTTGATTTTTCAGACTTCTCTGCTGTCTCCAACTGCTGCTCTGTTTTCACATTAACAATTTCGTCGCTCGAGATTTTTGCGATGAACTGGTTTTCACTGTGGTCTTTTGTTGCCTCTTCGACATGGTTCTTCTTCCCCTTGTCTTTTTTATCAGCCTTCTCCATGCTCTGCTCGAGAAGCAATACCTCTCTAGGGTCGTACTGTGCCGAGTGCTTTGCAATCATCACAGGACTGAGTCCATCGTGATCACGAGTGATGGTTGGGTCAGCTCCTTTCGACAAAAGGAAGCGAGTGACGTCGTAAACGCCCCGTCCAACAGATGCCAAAAGCGCATTGACTCCGATTTTGTTTTTACCATTGATGTCGAACTTTCCAGGATTGAGGCCAAGCAAAATGTCCACAAGTTCCACGTGACCGTTTCGAGCAGCAAGATTGAGAATGTCCGGCATTTTCAGAAGGTTGAAGGCATTGGTAATAAAATCCTCGGCGGTTGACTCTTTGAGCCCCTGCGCTGCATATTTGTAGATCATAGGATTGGATTTCTTCTTGATCAAATCAGCAAAATGACTTTCGGATGGATCTTCGATAATCTTTCGAGGCAGCGAAGTCTCTTTGTTGACAGGTGAGAAGTCCGTGAGCATCTCGATGATCTCCTCATACTCCTCGTCCTCTTCCTTGAGACGAAGGAGTTTTGTGAGCGTGGAGTACCCATCAATATTGCAAATATTAGGGTCTGCACCGTTTTCAAGAAGAGCACTGACTGTCTCAATGTGCTTATTTTCTGCCGCATCCATCAATGGAGTTTCGGAATCACCCACCTCTAGGGCCTGCTTATTGACATCGGCACCATTGGCAATGAGGAATTTGACGATGCTTGTGTGGCCGGCGAGAGCTGCTTCGTGTAGACACGTGAAGCCGCCAAAGTCACACTCGTTAGGGTTGGCGCCGATCCGAACGAGATCCTTGACTTCGCTAAGATTGCCTTTCTTACAAGCTCTTTGCAATTGCGAGCGGCCTGTGGAATCCCGCTTGATCTTGTAAGTTTTAGTAGAGCCAGCAAAGCTTGGCTTTTCAGCTTTGGAAGGTTCGGCACTGGTTTCGCGCTCGAGCAGTTTGGAAGATTCGTTGTCACTAGAGGAATTGTCATCGCCCGAGTCCTCTTCTCCAGACTCATCATGTTGAGAGCCCTCAGCTCTAACATCAAGTTCAGCTTTATCTTCATGCTCGTCTTGAGAGGCTTCAGCTTCAGATGCCTCGTTATCAGAAATCACAATGTTTCTCTTGATGCGCCTTCTCTCGGGGTCGGGCCCATTTTTCCGCAAGAATTGACGGGAAGTTTCCATAGAGTAGGGCGCCTCATTGATCACTGTCTCGGCTTCGGAATGATCGTCTTCCATATTCTTAGCATCTTCAGATATGTTCATGTTGCGAATGAAGTCGTCCGTGGTGGTGTTTCCAACAGGGGATAGAACTGAGGTATCGGCAAGGTATGATGGAGGAGAATCCATGGACATGTTAGAGGTTACCTGGTGGGGAGGCGAGCTTGGACGGTCAAAATGCTTCTTGTCCAACACTCCATTTTCTGATTCTTTAGCCTTTTCATCTGTGTCAAAATCAGGAGAGACACTTGTGGCTCCTGACGGGTCAACAGAGGATTTTGTTTCCTTTATACCTTCCATGAGTTCCGGAACTTCTGATTGTTGAGTTATCAGATTTGCGGGCTTATTTTGCTGCTCAGATTGAGTATGAGTATCATCAAATGTCTGGAGAGCCAGCTCCGAAGTTGAAAGTTTCTCTGCGAGGGTACCATTTTCGCTCTCTTTGACATGACTGGCGTCTTTTTTGGCGTCGCGGGCGAAATTGGCGTCATTGGCGTTATTGGCATAACTTTCTTTGGAATCATTAACTTTAGAATCATTTTCTCTGGCATAACTTTCTTTGGCATCATTATCTTTGGCATCATTTTCTTTGGCATCATTATCTTTGGAATCATTTTCTTTGGAATCACTTTCTTTGGAATCATTTTCTTGGGAATCATTTTCTTGGGGATCATTTTCTTGGGAATCGTTTTCTTGGAAATCTTTTTCTTTGGAATCAATTTCTTTTACACCATTTTCTTTTGCACCATTTTCTTTTGCATCATTTTCTTTTGCATCATTTTCTTTTGCATCGTTTTCCCCTGTACCATATTCTTTTGCATCGCCCTCTTTGACGACTTTCACATCGCCTTTTCCCAAAGTGTCACTGGGCTCTGGTGTACGGTTGGTGCCAAAATCTTCGCTCCCATCACCCTTATCTTGGTCCGAAGTCAGCGCCTCTCTCCGTATCTCCTCATCGGGGTTCACTTTGTCGTCACGTCTATCTGGCTTATAAATGTCCCGCATGCCATGTACCGGACGCACGTAGCCTGAATTTCTGTTTTTAACGGAATCTCGGTCGAATTTTCGGCTTGTCAGACGCCGTTCATCAACAAGGTCTGTTCCTGATTGGCGCCAATCACCATCTCGGTCACCTCGGTCATTCCAGTCGTTTCGGCTGCTGTCAGCTCGGCGATCAAAGTCTTTTTCCCGTCTCCATGGCGCGTCGTGCTTTTTTCCGGGCCTATACTTGCTTCCTTGGTACAGGTCATATGCTGGCAGTTGTCGACGGCGTGGAGCAGCGTTGCCACCCCTGTAGCCGTAATAGTCATGGCTGTCATGTCTTCTGTATGCACCCCCTTGCTCTTTGTAGCCCGAGCTGCTGTTGTTGTAGCGTTTGTTGTGGTTGTTGTGGTTGTTGTAACGGCTGTAATATGCAGACCCTTCGGAAGAGTCGTTTGTAGAAGCTTCTGGCCGGTCTCCTCGCTCAGTTCTTCCGTTTCTGTCTGAACGGTCGCCTGTATTTGCGTTGTTTCTGTTTCGGCTATTGCTTCCGGGCAAATGTCTGTCGTACATGGTGATATGCTTGTTTCAGAAAGGTATTGGATATGCTTTTGAAACTAGTTTGTGACGGTTGCTAATTGGAAATAAGTTGGATTGGAAGCTGGTGTAAATGGAGGCTAGTTGGAATTAGCTGAATAAATAGAACTTCACTGGAATTAGCTGAAGATAAATAGAACTTCACTAAAATTAACTGGAGATTAGCTCTGTAGAAATTAAGGTTTGAATGGTTTATTTTAAAGTCGCCTTGAGCTTGAAGTTTGATTATGGATAAACTAATTTCGTTATTCTAGGGATTATTGTCTTTGCCCTTTGTCGCTTAGTTAAGCTTTGTTCTAGTATTTAGCTTTGTTCTATTCTATATTGGCCCTGCTCTGTGGTTGTGATGGATGGCTCAGCGGTGTGAACTTAAGATTCTTAATAGCAAATGCCGGTCGATGGCACGGAGTCACAGTGTGGGAGGCCAGTAAAGATGTGTATGATGTTCTTGTGGAGTCAGGAGACATGTTTCACTTGTCTGCGCGAAAATTCGCGCTGGCTGGCACTGCATACAGGCGCGGGCCCTTATCCTCCAAGGGAGGATAAGACTTTCACTTTAGCTCTGGTCGTCTGTGACTCTTTTTGGTGCAAGTTCACGTGGTATTTATGCCGTCTCTATTGCAATCACGTGTCATTTCACAGGGCCGTCTGCTCCTTCAATCGCTCGCCAAAGTCCATCAACTCAAATATTAAACTCATATTCGGACAGATGCGATCACAGGCTTCCACGTAGTATCTCTCAGCACCGAGTTGCAGAAGAAGGTCGGGCAGCGACAACTCAGAGCCCAGTTTCAAGAGCTCGTAGGCTTCATTCACAGAAAGCTTGAATTTGGTCATAAAGTAGGCTACCACCACGCATGCCAGGCGCAGCACGCCACACTGGCAATGCACCAAGATCTTCTTGCCCGGGCGGTCCATGGCAGCAATCTCCTGGACAATGGCCGGCAAGTCGTGCAGGATCTTGGAGGTGTGTGACCACGGCACCCACAAGTACTTTTTGCGGCCATTTTGGGAGTCAAAGGACTCGGACAAGTCCATACACTCTTTGGCCACGTTGACCACCAAGTCGTAGTCGTTGATGTCGACTTTGAAGTCGGAGGTTTGGGGATCAGAGAAGAGGAAGAGCGTCAGATTGAGCGCATTGGCGGGGCCGTGTGGGTATGCGTACACCATCAGACTCTCCTGGAGCTCTTCGGGAATGGTGAATGTGTAACTTTCATGGTGTTGTGATGAATCGGATGCGGTGGAATGCGGTGGCAGCAACGTACTAATGGCGTTGCGGATCGGGTGTTCTTGGTGTTTAAGGTCACTTTTCTCGCTTTGATGGATATTGCGGTTTGGATTGTCGGTTTGGACAAGAGTTTGATATCTCTGGCCAGGAGTCTGGTCACCTTGGACGAGAGTTTGGTAACTTTGACCAAGATTTCGATCACTTTGTCCGTGAATAATCTCACTGTGGCCATTGCTGCTTTCACTGCCATTCCTTTCACTGCCATTCCTTTCGTCGCTCCTTTCACTTAGTCCCCTGCTTCTATCATTGAAGTTTCTGTCATCATAACTCTCTGTACCCCTTTCATCACGCTTTTCGGGCTGGTCATTGGAGTATATGGCCGGTTTGGCAATTTCCAGCTCGTCTATCAAGTCCACGGCATCAAGCCGCTGCGCCAAGCCGTCGCTGCCAAAAGATTGCTTCAAGCTGGACCCAAAAGGACTTCGAAGCCGTTCTTGCGTTTTTCCTCCAGCTTTCGACGCCGGTAGCGTGGGCAGCAGGCCCTTGGCAAAACCACCGTTTAAGTCAGTGGCGGGGAGTTTCTCCAGCACATCTTTCGGCCCTCTATTCTGGCTGCTGAAGCCATTGGTGCCATTCTCGCCGCTGTCCTTCGTCGGCGTCACGGCCGAGGGAATAACCAAAGCCGCCGGCTTTGTCCGTTTCGGCAGCGTTAGAGCGGGCGTCGGGCTAATGTTCAAGGAGAGGTGTTTCATGTTGATATTGCGAGAATTCAGTAGTGACGACGGCTTGCGCAGATGCCGAGGTGAATAATTCATGGAGCCGAGGCTGACGGGAGACCCACCGTGGGGCTCGTAAAAACCACTGGGCGGCTTGTAATGGTGATCTCCTTGCAGAGAGCCCATGGTGTATATGTCGGAATCCATGGACGGGTAAGGCGGTTTTAGAGCAAACACAGTGACAGTTGTGTTGAGATTATTGAGTGTTCAAACAATCTCTTAATTTCAGACAATCTCCAGTGTTCAAACAATCTTCTAGTTTTCAGACAATCTTCTAGTGTTCAGAGTATTCGGTATGTTCAGGGAAGTCTGAGATATCCCTAAGGCCTATTCTCGTTCTATCGTCTTTAAATGGCCACGTTGGAAAGGCAGTATTTCTGGCTGATAAGACTGATATTTGTTTAAGACGTGTTAAATGTAACTGTTAATCGTAACTTAAAAATGTAGCTGTTATCGTAAATCGTGAAGACGTGTTGGCTGGGACGTGTGTCGTTTTACGCGGGAATGAGCCTAGGGATATTCGCTTTGGGATGCTGGCGGTGGTGCTGTGCCATAAGGCGGATGAATGTTCGGCGTGGAGTGGACAGGGATGTGTTGTGAAAAAAAGTGTTGTTCTGTGCTGAGAATGTATGCTAAAAGTAGTATGGTAGTATAAGACGAGGATGTGTGCGGGTTTGAGTCTGGACTGTGGAGGGTGGAAAAAGGTACAATGTGCGCTGGATGCAGAGGCGTGCGCGGGAGTTGGAATAGGCGGGGCTGTCTGCAGGACGCAAAACTTTCGGGGATAGTAGTTGGCGAGGGGTTGGCGGTATCGCTGGCGGGGGTAGGTGCTGGGGGGTGGCTGGGGAGAGGGGCGGCCTGTGTTGTGGTTGCGGGAGCGGCGCTGCGGCTGGAACATGCCTGAAACGCTCCTGAAACGCTCCTGAAACGCTCCTGAAACGCACATGTGTCTCATGTGAGTCTCATGAGTTTCAGCCCCGTTCATACAGGCATGAAACACAAGCCTCTCCTGCCCCTAGCGTGGTCACTACTCTCCTGCGCCTCGAGTTCCCAAAATAGATTTGGCTATGTACTTATTGGCTGGAAGGTTTTCTTTTTCTGTTATTACGTGCAGCGAAATTGCAGATTCCGGCATTCCTCGGCGATCGGCACTGCTTAATTTACGATCCGCTCATGTATTGCATCACGTGCCCCGTCCTGCACTTAGTCGGCCACCCTTTCCTGTTTCCGATACTTGGTTACTGATGATTTTGCGTATGATGGGGAGTGCTGAAAATTGCAACAGTGCTGAAAATTGCTACAGTGATGAAAATTGCAACAGTGATGAAAATTGTGGTTTGCTTTTTGTGTGTATGAATTATGGTGAAACTTGTATTTTGTATTTATGCCGATACTTGCCGCTTATCTCCGTTACCGAAATTGCGCATGCGGGCGCATGGAAAGATACTTTAATGTAGAAGTGTTTATAAATCAAAACAGCGTTTTTATTTTTGATTAAGTTGCTGAAATTTTCTGCAAGATGCACGAATCCGATCTGGGATTTGTGGGTCAAAAGCATAGTCATGGATCACGTGATGTATATTAGTCACGTGATGAACGCTAGTCACGTGACACGCCAGCGTCACCAGAGTTCATCTCTATACTATTACATCCGTGGACCGCCAATTTACGGTAATGGCTAATTAATAGTTTGCATAATTTTCGGAGATACTGTCTATCTACGTCTATTCATGAAGATACATCACCTGTCACTACTAACTGTTACATACTGTTACCTGTTACCTATTACCACTGTTACAATCTGCTACCTGTTACCACTGTTAAAATCTGTTACTTTTTTATGTTTTAGCTTGTATTTGTATATGTGTAAATGTCAGCAAGCATCTTGTACCGGCAACGGGTATCCGAACCCAATCACAGCAGTTAGCCTTGCTCGCTTGAGAATTATGCAATGAGTCACTCTCCCAGCTTCATGTCTCCCCTTGGACTTTCTTTCCAGTCTTCCACTATTCCCCATCAACTTATCTGTATGGGGCGTCAGCGTCAATGCAGTACTGCAACTCCTGCTCCCACTTGTCTCCATTCTCCAACAACTTTTCCTTGTTGTACAATAGTTCCTCTCTGGTTTCTGTACTGTACTCAACGTTGGGAGACTCAACAATGGCATCCACAGGGCACGACTCCTGGCAGTATCCACAGTAGATACATTTGGTCATGTCAATATCGTACTTGTACGTTCTCCGGGATCCGTCCACACGCTCTTCAGCTTCAATGGTGATGGCTTGAGCAGGACAAATGGCCTCACACAACTTACAGGCAATGCACCGCTCCTCTCCGCTGGGGTATCTTCTCAAGGCGTGTTCTCCTCTGAACCGTGGAGAGATGGGTCCCTTTTCGAAGGGGTAGTAGATGGTGTAGGGCGACCGAAAGTACATCTCCATACAAATGTACATACCTCTGGCGATTTCGTTCAAAAAGAAGAACTTGGTGGCCTTGGACAAAGCAGACTCACTGCTCTCCTCCCAAGTCTTGGGGCGGGCTTGTCTAAATCCCTTAGGCCACACGGACTGTGTGGAGCCACCGGTGGTCAAGTATTCCGTGACTGGCGCTGTGACTGCAGGTTTGGCCAATCTGGCGCTGGTGCTCAAAGTACGAAGACTTCTGAATGGGAGCATGTTTTGTGGTGAATGTGGTTGGGTAGGAGGATGTGTAGTTGGGGTGCTTTTCGCATACTTTTTCGCTGCCTTGGTAACAAGAAAACATTGGGCCGTGATTGGCTCGTGCGCGCGCGCGACAACCGTACACCAGACCCGTGCTCTGTGGCACACCTCTGTACACCGCATTATGGCTGCATCTGAACACCGCATTATGGCTGCGGCCGTAATCAAAATTTGATGGCCGAATCTTTATTGGGACTGTTTTTTAACCTAACGTAGTTTTGTCTTTGCTGGTTAAATTTCACCAGTAGGAGGTTTTTTGTAACGGTTGAAGCAGGTTCAGCAATTACCTTGGGTCTTGGTGCATCTGCTCACTAATCGCTATGTATTCTTGCGAAGCAGAAACTCCTGAACGTGAACTTTCAGAAGGTTCACTCAAGTGATCAGTTCGGTATGTTTCTTGCTGGCCATTGGGTGTGCAATTGCCATTTCAAAATGCGTAGGGAAAGTATTATTGAGCAGAGTTTTTTCGAGGTATCCATTCTGCTCAGGCGAAACAAGATCGTGAAACGGATCACATTTTTCCTGATATGCATAATCTTGCTAACTTCATGTCTTCCCAAGATATATTGCTTGCAATCATGAATTAAGTGGTGCAGAATGGTAAAATTGCGACTGCAAAAACAGGCAATTTTTTGCCGATTATGCCTCGTGAAATCTTCATGCATGAATTTCAGCAAAGACATCTAGATTGACTAGACCATGAAAATGGCCAAGTATTGCTTCATCAATAGCGACAAGTGTGGCTTTCGGCTAAATGACAAAACTTTCCCCATATCTCACTTCGAAATTTATATTCTCCGTTGATCCTCAGATCAAATTAGTCAACATACGGTCCGGTTCCAGCCAGCTGCTATAATCCAGTATTTTCTCGGATATTCAATTGACAAGGTCATTTTCCACGTCTGACTGCAGGATGAAATCCAATCGTAAAATTCCGTCTTTCGTTCCGTTTTGGGCCAACGGTTGGCGGGCCTCTGATTATGCAACCAGCCTTAACAAAGCCACCAAAGATGAAATTTGAGAAAGAAGGTATAGTTAATAGCGCCATTCTCTTAAGCGATAAGCTTTACCGCCCGGGTTACTTGATGTGGACGGATTCCGTGCGAGCTTCAAATGCGAGCTGCATGTAAGCTATCTTAGCACATTTAGATAACGCACTCAAAACGCTTATCGGAAGCGCGGCTATAAAGCCGACTAAGAGGATGGACCCTGAAATGAATTTCCTCCATTTCCTTAAGTGTCGAAACGTCCTTCGGTTCAAACATTTTCTCAAATTAAAACGTGATGGTCATTGATTATTCGGCGACCCCGGGCACGACTCACCTAGTGGATATTGATGCTCTGCACACAGAGATTGTGTTAATTCCCACTCCCTCAGATGACCCCAACGACCCGTTGAACTGGACTCGGGGGCGTAAAATGCTCCATGTGTTTTGCGTGGTTTTATACGTGTTCGCAACTGGTATTCCGGGATGTTGCATATACTCAATCATACCCGATATAGCAGCTGCGGAAGGCGTTCATATGTCAGTTGCAGACATAAATGCTGGCACGGGTTATAGCTTTCTCTTTTTGGGGCTTGGATGCTTGGTTTTCCAGCCTCTATCAATGCAGTTTGGCAAGCGCCCGGTCTACCTATTCTCCACGCTTAGTTGTGCCATGCTTTATTTATGGCAGCCTTATATTACTACCAATGGCGAATGGATTGCAGCCAAGATTTTGGCAGGAATAGCTGTGGCCCCAATTGAGGCATTGCCTGAAGCAACAATCTCGGACCTCTTCTTTGAGCACGAGAGAGCAACCTACATGGGCATTTATGCCTGTTCGTTGTTTGGATCCAACTATGCGGCTCCTTTGATAGCCGGCTTCATCAATGAAAATTCCAGGCATCTTCTGGTTGGAGGCTGGCGCTGGGTGATCTTTTGGTCATGTATCTTTTGCTCTCTCAGTTTCGTCTTTCTCTTCTTTTTTTTGGAAGAAACAAATTACGAAAGGCGTTTGAAAGTGCACAACGATGCGGATGGTCAACCAATTGGAGTCATCACAAGCAACGGTGAGGTCAAGCTGACCCAATTTCTGGCACCCGAAACGTCTCTGGGCAGGGACGACGAGGAGAAAATCAACGCCATTGTCAGTGTTGTTCGTGCTCACTCAGAGGATCACGGAGCTGTGAACTTGAACAACTATGCCACATTAGTCTCAGAGGACAAAATCCACGATTACGCACCGGTGAAAACTTTCTACCAGCGATTGTCGGTCACTTCAGGAGTCAAATCCAAATTCTTGTTGTGGGAGTATTTCAAAGCACCATTTTATATGTTGCGATTCCCCATTGTCTTGTGGGCTGGCTTTTTATACGGTTCTTCGCTTTTCTGGTACACTGTTCTTAACGCCACCGAGGCCTTGGTACTTGGTGCTGAGCCTTATAACTTCTCAAGTGCCATGTGTGGCTTGGCATACTTGTCGCCATGTATCTTTGCGGTCATCATATACTTTTACGCTGGCTGGGTGTCAGACTGGTTGAAGGTTCGCCTTGCTAAAAGAAGGGGAGGCACTTCCCATGCAGAAGATCGTCTCTGGGCACTTTCCGTGTACGCGATTCTTGGGCCTTGCTCTTTGATTCTTTGGGGGGTTGGAGCGTCGTTCGGCATCCACTGGTTTGGAGTCGTTTTTGGCTTGGGGTTGATGGCTGGCCTCTGCCTTATCGGATGCGTTAATGCTGTGACATATGTCATTGACTGTTACCACGAGGTTTCATGCGAGGCACTTGCCACAGTGATTGTGATTCGTAACACAATGAGTTTTGCCATGAGTTACGGAATCACGCCCTGGGTCGAAAACCAGGGCTTGAAAAACACTTTCATAGCCGCTGCGTTTATTTGCTTGTTCTGCATTGGCACCTTTCTTTTGATGATCAAGACTGGATATTATTGGAGAGACCGGACAAAACACGCGTACTGGAGCTTTATAGAACACAGAAGATCCTTGGGAATGATTGCTTAAGTCCCATGGGTTTCCGGTATAGGTTATATTCAATTCTAATTTTCACAGGTTTGAGAATATTGCACTGTATTGAATGCAAATCTTAAAAATGACCATTTCGGTGACGTCTTTTTTGACTCGTTATTCAGAGTATCAAGAGAAACTGCACTTTTTCGTTTGAAGACCAGAGTAAAAACCACGTAAAATGTGCTTCATCTGGTTTATCAGATAAATTCTCATGCTATATTATTCCAGAAAAAGTAACTTCAATAATGCTTGTATTACTGATTATTAAAAAGAATGACTATAGAACGCGCCAAATTTGCAGCAAATTCATGCATTTAAATACTTCTCTTTTTAAACTTGTGTTTCAGATTCGCCCCTTATTTTGTTCCCCTCTATTTTCAATATAAAAGACGCCGTATCCTCGTATAACTGTTTTTCTGATTTAACATGACATTAATTCATCCTTATCAAATAAACATCAACCTACCATTCCCAAATTATCGGAGCCCACATTGATTTTTCAAAATTCCTTTTGCAATACAACAGAGTTCAGTTCAATCGTCTTATTTCAAAATTAAACAAATGTTCATCGTCGAAAAAACTTAAAACTTGTTTTAGTTTTTGTGGTGGCGAAAGGCTGCAAAATCACCTGCACGCAAAGATCTGTCATCTGATCCGGTGAGCGACTTCGGCCCATTGTTTCAAGCAACATCCATTCTATGATGCACAAGTCGCTTTGATGTACGATCCAGATATCATGCACGATCCAAATTTGATGCACAAAGAAGAACATTCAAAATGCACACATAAGAAACTCAAGTACACTACAAATTGGCCCAAACTAAAACCCAACAAGAAAGTGCTTCAGCGCCTCGAGGAAAAGACACGCTAGATTGCATTTGAGACACGATTGGTATTGCTCATTGAAGAAACTCAACTGGCGATATCAAAAATGCAGGGGCGTTTATGCACAGTGACAACTTGTCATTGGAGAGCAAAGGGAACTGCCATGCAAACATTCCGCAAGGGACGCCAACCGGCGTGGCTGGACCGTTGACATGCTAAAGTTGGAGTGTGCCACGCGAATTTAGCGTCCATGCATAATCTTTATGATATTTCGGTGGAGTGTTTGTCAAATTGAACTACATGTCTCTTTCAGTCTCCTGGCAGCCAACAAACTACACGAGCTCAACAAATCACTGCTGCAAATTTTCAACATGTTTCAAATTCAAATGGACAGTGTGGGAACAAAAAGTCCATCATGCTGTCAAATTCCAGCTCATGTATGACATGCATTCTTCCGAGAAAGTTCGGGTATGGTCGCATCCGTGACTGGCTATTCGCTTCATATTAGATCGTGTGCCGGCCCGCGGCCCCGTCAAAAGCACGTGATCCTCCGGTCTCGCATTTTGATTTTCGGTAATGACAAATTACGCATATATTTATAAGCGCATTTTAGTCATATAGTGCCGTACGCTGAAAGCTTCTTAAAACTTTCAAATCTCGGCGACCGTCTCTGCAGCATCACGATCAGTCTGATTTTACTTGTGCACCCGTTTCCAAACTAATTAGTTTGCTTACCCTGCACCCGCGTTCAACATTAGATCGACAGAACAAACCTGTCTGATATTCAAAAATCGATCTTATCATTACTCCAGAATAGACAAGCGAGAGTTTGAGCCTACCAAAATGACTCCAGAACAACCGGTTCCTAAAGCGTTTAATCGTCAGAGCTTCGAGAACATGCCGCTAGTGTCTCCAGCTCTCACGCCCTCAATCGTGATACCGCAAAGCCCCCAAATTCCCGATGTCGTTCCCCAAAACGAACGTGACAAGCTACCAATCCATGGCGAACTTCCTTTTGTGCGCTGCATAGCACGTGCTAGAATTCCCACGGTACAAGGGCCTGAGACATTTCTACATCTTTACGAGAATGACCTAGATAACAAGGAGCATTTGGCGATAGTCTTTGGCGAGGACATCAGGTCCAAATCCCTTTTCAAAAAACGAAGCGACGACACCCAGCAAGCGAGAATGACCCGTGGAGCTTATGTTGGGCGTCTTTTCCCGGGACGCACTGATGCGGACCGTGATACGAAATCTCAAAAGGAGCTTCATTTCGACTCCGAAGGAAACCTCATCATCGAGGCCGATACTACCTTTACGGATCCTGTGCTAGCTCGCATTCACTCTGAATGTTACACTGGCGAAACTGCATGGTCAGCACGCTGTGACTGTGGTGAGCAGTTCAACGAGGCGGGGCGTCTCATGGGCGAAAGTGAGCACGGATGTATCGTATATTTGCGGCAAGAAGGCAGAGGTATTGGACTAGGAGAAAAGTTGAAGGCCTACAATCTTCAAGACTTGGGTGCAGACACAGTGCAAGCCAACTTGATGTTACGGCACCCTGCAGATGGGCGGTCGTTTTCGTTGGCTACAGCCATCCTTGTGGACTTGAATCTTTTGGATATTAAGCTTTTGACCAATAACCCGGACAAGATCGTTGCGGTAGAGGGTAAAAATCGGGATGTGCGGGTGGTCGAGAGAGTTCCAATGATTCCCTTGGCGTGGAAAAATGAAGAGGGCATCAAGTCCTCGGAAATTGAGGGATACTTGTCTACAAAGATTGAGAGAATGGGACATTTGCTAGAAAAGCCCATAAAGATATGAGCTAGTATATTGCGTGAAATATACTCGGAATACTTTGTACGTCTAGAGTAGAGCTCTACGACGCTGTCTTTTACGCGGGAAGATGGACTCTTTCGATTAGTCTGCGTGAATGATAAACTATTTCAATGATTGTTGATCGTGTGTTCTATTGTTCGGTTGCCGGTTTTTCGGCATCGGCGGTGTCCTGTTTCTTCAATTCAAGCAATCTCTTGGCCTCGTTGTGCACATCCACAACTTCCTTGGAAACCTGGCGGTAAAAGTCATGGACCTTCATGCCATATGGGGTATTCAAACTTTTCTCAAAATAGTTCTGCAACTTTTGCAGGTACGAGCTTTTCTGCACCAGATTGGTCAAAGAGCTAATCAGGCTCAGAGCTTTGTTGATATTACGGGCGGTGGTGGACTCTGGATCCTGCAGGTGCAAGTACTTCGTGTCCAAGTCGGTCAAGAAGGAGACAAACTTGTTGCTGTAGCCGTTCTTGCGGTCCACGGAAATGGCCTTGTTGATGAGATCATCGGAGACTTTGTATCCTGACGCCAAGAGCTGGGCCAAAATGGCCGACTTGGGTTTTTCTTCCTGAGAAATGTCATCGTATGTGGAGTCACCTGTGACTTTTGCATCTGAGTGCTGAACCTTGTGATCAGCAGAATGGTCGAATTTGCCAGGGTCGGCCACGACTTTGGCCGAGTCTGAATATGAAGGAAGCTTGATTTCCTGGACCGTCACGGGAACGGATTCCAACTCGGCGTCGTTTAAGAGAAGTGCAGTTTCCAATGCTTTTTCCAGCAGGAAATTGATTTGATACGTCTTGAACTTTGAATCGGTGGACTCGACTTCGTTAATGGAGTCAATGGCTCCGCAGAAGCTGAAGAACTCTTGCAAGTCCGAAATATCAACTTGAGAAGATACGTGGGATACGGTAACAGAAGACATGGTTGTTCTTTGATTGCAATTGATTGCCCTGAGACGCTTGAAGTTTATATGCTGCTAATCGCGGACTGCATACAACACCGCGTGACGACACCGCAGCCTTAGGCTCTGTTGCTGCGGCAAGCGGTGCACGACTGTACAATTTGTACCAATGTGACTACAATTGTTGAAATGGAAGTTTGTTGACATGAAAGACTGTATGAAAGACTTAACAAGTTGTTGTATGAATAAGATTGTACAATTTCTTGTATGAGAGACTGCACAACTTGGTGATTTGAAGACTGCACATTTGGTGATTTGAAGACTGCACATTTGGTGATTTGAAGACTGTACATTTGGTGATTTGAAGACTGCACATTTGGTGATTTGAAGACTGTACAGTTTTTTGTACTAATTTGGTTGATTATTTTCATGGCAAGACGGTGATTGGAACAGAGAACTTGAAATCGGTTCCTTCGTTCTCGGCCTTGTGTGCCTGCACATAGTCCTGGAATGGCTGGGCGAATTCACTATGTGGCTCCAAGCTCTGGAATTCACTCAAGACAAACCGGAACACCAAGAAATAGCGGAGGTCCATGAGCGAAGGAGCCTGGAACTGCTGCGTCACGTGGTCTGGAATGTGTATCTTATTGGAAATTTCTGATTCTTCCCTCAGATCCTGCATCAATGCGTCGACATACGTGTTCACCCTCAAAGTAGGGGTAACCTTGTAGACGTTTACTACCTTGCGGTCGTTCTCCAAGTGGAAGATCTCGTGTGCCTCAAGATGGGCAGTGAAGCCCACCACTCTGGACTCCGGCTCTCTATCTGCAGGACCGTTGTTGTCTGTAGGAACATCCTTTTTCCCACATTTCAAGAAGAACTGCACGTCTGAGCCCACGTTATAGAATGAGCTGGACAATGTCAAGAGGCAAAGATTTAGTTTGTTGACCCTGATTTGGTACGACGTGCGGGGACGATTTGATACTTGGGCCACCCGATCACCAATGTCGCCCCGCGACACAGACGACTTTCTGCGCTCACGTGCCGCGACTTCTCTTGGGGTGTCGTTGATTAAGACATTGAGGTCGGAGAGAAATGTCGCGTATGCCATGTCGCTGTCGCCAGCCTCGTCGGCCGCTTCTTTCTTGTTTCCGTCGTCTTTGGTCACAGCCTGGGGCTTCCAGGCCTTGTCGATGTGCACTTTGTTGAGATAGCTATGCTGATACCAGTTGCCGTCAAACGCGACATTTTGGGACCGCAATTCTAGCGGAAAATAAACCGCTCTTTGTTTCATTTCCCCGTTGATTTCCTCTTGGAATCCCACAACAAAAGTGTAAGCTAGGGAAGCCAAGCCACCATCGCCCAAAGAGCCCGTCAGCCGGGTGTTATAGGAAGGGGGAAAAATGTCCAGAGGAATGTCGCACCGGATGCAGTACTCATCGGACTTTCCTGGTTGGAGCTCCGTGCTGGAGAATAGGAGATGCTGGGCCGACACGTAGAAGGGCACAAGGAAGCGGCGGAGGGAGGCGGCGATTTCCGCCCGGTGGTGGTTTGTCACGTGATCCGCATCACGTGGAAGTTGTGTCGCGGTGTACGGATGTACCAAGTCGCGGAGCAACGAGTAGTTGTGGGGGTCCACGTCGGGCGGAGAGATGTCGTGGAACCTGGCGGGGTGGGCCTTGGACGCCGCGTGGGCTTTGAAGAAGGGCGTATGGAGGATGTCGGCGACATTGTCGTCGCAAGAATCTGCGACATATGTCGCGGCGTACTCACCGTCGCGCCAATATGCACTCTGCGTGGCATCGCCGGCGCCGTCGGCGCCGATTTGGTGATTGAGGCGGGCGAAGCCGATGATCTGGACGTAGCCAAGCATCGGGCGGGAGGCGATGTCGGGCAGCGACACGAGGTGTGTCGTTTCGTCACGTGCTAGAAAATGTCGCAACCACGACACAGGCGGGTCGGGCACAGCAGAACCAGCGACACGGCTGGTGAGCTCCACGCGACACTGCATCTGTGCAGGAGAAGATGTCGGCGACACCGTATAGGTGACGGCCACTTCCAAGGGCCCAACACGGCGGACGAGCCGAATGTCGCAAGGCGACACGAGTTGCATTGTTGCGTATCAACAGCGGTGATACGGTGAGGATACGCAGTGTGCTGTGCAGGAATTAGAGTCACGTGATGGCCACGTGACTGTGCTCGGGACGCCTGCATACTGCGGCACTACAGTTACTTTTAGAAGCCGTACTAGAATGAATTTGCGGCACTAGAATGAATTTGAGTAGAATTGAGAGTGGGTTGTTCTAGCTTGGTCAATGGTTATCTTGACTGTTTCTTTTTGGTGTTGATTAATGTTGATGGGATGTACGGGTGAATCTAATGCATGCGGGAGGTACGGTTCATCTGCACGTGACCGTGGTCACGGCCTACGCCGGCGCCGGCGCCTCCACCACCAGGCTGGGGTCCGGCACCACGGAGCTGGGGTCGGCGCCGTTCATCTGGTGAAAGTCCAAAATCTCGCTGTACATCATCACTCGCCACGTGTCCACCGGCAAATCCGCATCGTTGAAACTCCAGTCAAACTTCGTCTCACACACCGGCTCGTCGGTCAGATCATGGTACGGCTCCATGTATGGGTGCTCGAGCGCCGCAGCAGCAGAGATCCGTTTTTTCGGGTCGAAGATCAACATTTGTGCCAACAAATCAATGGCCTCAGGCTCCACGTGTGTGCAGGCGGCAAACCGTTCGGAAAACGGCACCGGGTCCCGTTTGGAAAGCGACTGCACAAAACGCAAGGTGTTTTCGGAGCAGATGGTGTCAATCACGTCGGGCGGCGGCGACCCCAAAAGTTCCGTGATGATGGAAAACTGGTGCACGTGATCGCGGCCCGGGAAAAGCGGTTTCCCTTCAATCATTTCCGCCAAAACACAACCCACGGACCATAAGTCCACCTCGGTATCGTATTTCTGCCAAGTCAACATGATTTCCGGCGCGCGGTAGTACCGTGTGGACACGTAGCCGGTCATTTGGGGGTCCTGGATGCGGGCCAAGCCAAAATCACAGATTTTCAAGTCACAGTTTTCGTTGATAAGAATATTCAGCGGCTTCAAATCACGGTGGATCACGCCGGCCGAGTGCACGTACTTCAAGCCCCGCAAGATCTGGTAGGTGAAGTACTGGATGAATTGCTTTTCCAAGGGCCTCAGTGTTAAAAGTCGGTGGAGGTCGGTTCCTTGCAATTCGGTGACAAAGTAAATGTCTTCCAAGGGCGACAAGAAAATGTCGTCCAAGGTGATGAGGTTTTCGTGGCGAAGATGTTTCAACAACTTCAATTCACGGTACGTTCTTTTCGCCAAAACGGACGTGGAAAATGGTTTCATGATTTTTTTGACGGCGACATTTTGCCCGGTGAGTTTGTCGAGGGCTGAGCATACAAGCCCGAAGGCGCCCATGCCCACGGGATTGAGTTCCGTGTAGCGGGATGTCGTTTCAAAGACTGTGCCGAAGATTTGAGTTCTAGTGAATTCGCCAGACGACATTGTATAATGAAATGGGGGAGAGAAATGTCGGGAAAGAGTTTAAATGTCGGGATGAAATTTAAAGGAAATGTCGGGAAATGTCGGGAAATGGATGGACTTTGAAGATTGTTATGGGTTGATGCAGGACCACAGAGCAGAGACACGGGCGGTGGCGATGTCGTTGTCGAATAACGTGTGTAGCCATGATGACGGAGGTGCGGTCTTGGTACACGCACGACCCTTGGTGTACGGGTTGGCTCACGGGTTATTTCTCGGTGCGGCTGCCGCGGTGTGGAAGCCACTCTCGGCGCACATATATGTGGGTACTGCAGTTACGTGTCTATGACGTAATGATGCATCAAACGAAAAACCGTTCTGTTTTGACAAACCGTTCTGTTTTGCAATGGCCGTTGAACGGGCCGGTAGCCGACTTCTGCCGATTCACTCTGCCTAATCACATACTAGCTAAGAGATTTTAGATTGTAGTATTTGTATGAGGTGTTAATAATTCTATAGTATTCAATGTTGAAACAGCACGTAAGGATGCGCTACCATTTACGAATATGCATGATAAATGTGGGTTTATCTCGTATATTGAATGTGGGATCATTAATGTGTGAAGTCCCACTCCGAATATAAAAGGAGGAGCTCCTGCTCCTTCTTGTGCTACTTAATCTATGCAACAAATCCACTGTGGAAGATCATACCAGATGACTTCCAATACCAGACCCACCAGAGACTCTTCTTGTAAGACAGACCTTATCTGAATTGTACACTGGCTAAGTTATTGATTACTGGGTGTACGGATCTTGGGGCGAAGTCGGGATTATCCTCTTAACATTATAATCTACTGCATGGAATAAAGATAAAACAGAACCGATAAAATACAAATAAAGCATTATTCAATTTAATGAAATAGCAGATAAAGCTGATTTATAGCAGCTCACGTGTATTTCAGAAAGAAATTAAAAAGTAAGATATAACTTCGTTACAGTTTCGTCGCAGTTTCGTCGTTTTCCTCGAGTTTTCTAATCATAGAAGTTTTTTCCATAATTGATAAATTCTCTATAATATTTTAATACTGCTTCTCTAAATATTTTATAATTATACTATTCAGATGTTAATATCAAAAGAAAATTATGATTTTTAACTATTTATTTATTATATTTTTATTTTCCACATGTAAATTCTCCCATAGCAAAATCTGGACAATAAAGTTTGTATGAAAATATAGGATATACACACATGTATTTTTCATACAATGAAGATATGGCTTTTGCAAGATTGAATAACATTAATTATTGATGTTTACCACCTGCATTAGTATGTATCAAAGCATCAGTTTCACGGTTTCGTCGTTCTTTCGTTTATAGATTGTTTACAGTTTCGTCGTAGATTCGTCTTTACATTTCGTTGATTTGAGATATGCGTGAAACTGTTCCCTTATACAACTACCGCCTACCGTCAGAATACAGTCAAAGTCTGATATTTTGGGTCCAGTCGAGTGTTAGTATGCAGTATTTGGCGAAAGCAAAGCAATTGCAAAGTTAATATGGCAAGGCAAGTCAGTCATTTGAAGGTCTTTTTCTTGCGTTAATGATCTTCTCCCCGCCGTCTTCTCTTTTGGTGAGACATACCTTTGGTATGACACACTATCTTAGGATGACCGCTTTAATAATAGCTTCGGTTGAATTTTATGATCTTCGCTCGTGGAGGTTCACCGGATGTTCATCAACTTCTGCATCTGCTTGCTGTCCTTGTTGACGGTTTCCTCCTCGGTCACCGGCGGCTTCAAATGGTCAAAGAGCGACCAGAACTTCAAGTTCTCATCGCCCGAAACAGTCGCCAACGTCATGCCGTCCGGCGAAATACACCCGTTAAGAATCCTCAGGTCGTGCGCGTGCACAATTTCGCCGGTTTTCTGGAGGGTGGGGTAATTAAACAACGAAATGCTATTCAGCGGGTACCCATGCGTCGCCACCATCTCGTAGCCCGTTCCCTTGGCGTAGCCCCAGTTGAGCGACGAGATTTGGGATTCCGTTTCAATGGAGTGCACCCGTGCACCAGTGCTGGTGTTCCAGAAATGAATGGACTTGTCGCTGGTTCCGCCGCCGGTGGCCAAAAGCTGCAGTTGGTACGGGCACCAGCTGATGGCCTTGACGGCCGCCTTGTGGTTGGTTTTGGTGAATAACGGGTCTCCGCCCATATTCCGGGCGTCCCAGATGGCCACGACGTTGTCGTTACCCCCCGAGCAAAACTGCTGGCCGTCGGGACGGAACTCCACGCCACAGATCTCGGCCACGTGTGTCTTGTCCCGGCGACCGACCAAGTGGTTGGACACCCGTACATCCGAGTGAGTTATGGAGCCCTCTTTACTCCCGGCCGTCAACATATGGGTCAGCCAAGCGTGGGCGGCAATGCGGCCGAGCGTTCCGGTGGAGAGAGTTCTGAGGCGGGCGTTTGTTTCAATGTCCCAGATTTCGATGGTGCCATCATCTTTCCCAATGGAGATATACAGGCCATCTTCCGACCACCGGAGAGAAGTCACCAAACAACCGGGGGTTTCACATAAAAGCCCCACAGACCCAGTGGAGGCATTCCACACGTAGACTGCATCTTCGAGGCCAATGACAATGAGGTTGGTCAGAGACCACGAAATGAGATTCAAGTAGAAATCGTCCACGATATTCGGGGCATCCAACACGCGGTCCGGGGCCGAGGGGATCTTTTTCGCTCTTTCCGAGGCCAACGACGGCCGGAGCGAGCGCATCAGCGAGCCACCGGGGCCGAGGGCAGCCACTCCACTTCCGAGGTGGCTGAAGAGATCCAACGGTTTGCTGCGTTCCGGGGGAAGCGGCCGGTATGACAAGATGCGGGAGTTGACGTCGAGCCCGCAGGCTTCGGCCACGTGATGCTGGTATATTTTGCTGGTCTGGGCCTTTATATGTGTTCTGGGCAGGGCGTTGGGATGCGGGGCCTCGGAAGTGGCGGTGAGTTTGCCGGGCGTCGAGTTCCGGTGGCTCGGAATAAACCGGTCCAGAACCGACGCTTCTGCCGACGAAAGAAGGGATGCAGCACGGCGTAGTTTGGCCGGTTTGGGCGGCGACAGAAGGTGTGTGACTGAGCTGGACGATCTTGGGGCGGAGAAGTTGATTCCGGGCATTGCTGGCCGTGCAAACCGGCCGGAAACCTGGCCGGAACTGTTTCCGAGGGACTGGCCGAGTGACTGGCCGAGTGACTGGCCGGAAGTGCTTCCAAGGGTCTGTCCGGAAGTGCTTCCGAGGGTCTGTCCGAGGGTCTGTCCGGAAAATCCGGCCATGGACGACTTGGCCCGCCCCAACAGCGGAAACGCTTCCATTGCAGGCCGCTTGCGTTTAGGCGGCGAATACAATTCAACAGTCCGGTTGAAATTCGAAGCTTGGAGGTTTTGAAGCACCTCGGCCGTTCTGCCCTCGGTGCTGCTTTTGCTGTCCCGCCATTTCCGAGGCGACGTGTTGCCTGCAGTATGTGCTTTGAAAGGTGACTGTTTGGGCCTTCGTGTTTTGCATGGCGATGTTTCTTTGTGGGGAGAATTCATGCCTGGTGGAGATGTTAAAACCGCCGACATTCAAAGATTCGAGGGTGCAATCAATCACCCACTCAAATTAGAAAGACGGAGAAAAAACAATTAGGTACTATTCGGCAGTACGATGACTCAAGTTTCTATACTCAAGTTCCGTACTCAAGTTCCGTTGCTGAAGTCCGTTTCTTAAGTTCAATATATGGTGGTTGATTTGAGTTGATTTGGGTGACTTGGTTTGATACCTGAGTTCCGGGGACGTCCTGTATGATGCGTAAGGCGGTATAACCAAAAAATTCGTCAAATGTAATGTCGATTTCGAGGGTGGCTCGAATTATTGTGGTGAGAGGACTGGTGTGTGATGAGTGTAAAGAAAAGCAGTGCTGGACCGGGGGATCTTTCTGCAGGAACACTGGGGCCAGTTCCGAGGTCGTGCGTAAATGCAAGTAGCAACGGAAGGAAGATTCGGTCTTGTCACCCTCGAAAGTCGCCGGGGTTTACGGGCCGGCGTGCTACGTGGCCGGTTCTTGTCGAATCCGTTGGGACGTCTTTCCATGCACAAGCTGCCGAGGGCAGCGAGCCGGTTTTGAAAGTCGGAGTCACTGGCGGTCCGTGCAATGGAAAAAAAAAGCAAATTTCGTTTCCTGCACACAGCAGATGGCTGCCTCCTTCTCGCTTGGTTTGCGTTGTAATTAAATTACCGGTTTGGTCGTAGCAGCAACGGTGGTACAAGCTGTGTTTTGAATCAGCACAAATTGGGAAGTGCGCACTTGAACGCCGGTGCAGAGAACACCTTATATGCAGGCACACATCCGTACACCCCGCCCTATCGTCAATGCACGGCTGCCAAAGACCGGATGATTGATTCTGTGCACTAGGCGTTCTGGCGGCGTTCTGGCGACATTCTGGCGACGTTCTCCAACAATGCTCTTTGCCGAATTGAGGCTTTGTATGCAGGAATGGTATTGAAAAGTGCAATCTGAAATGCCATTTCAAGCGACAAAGATGCCTGCAGCGATTCTAAGATAAACTTAGTGCTCTTCTTGCCTCGTGCTGTGGCGGACGGCATGACAAGTGCTAGGAGAGTGATGGTTTAAGTCACGTGACTATTTGGTCACGTGGTTTCTGGTCGCGTGACGATTATTGTTTCACGTGATTACTATCACAACCACAACCCTTATTCCACGCCAACATGGGAAATCAACCGTCACAGCCCAAACTCACGGCTCAAGACAAGGCCATTTTCCAGCTTAAACAACAGCGTGACAAGCTCAAAAAATATCAAGTGAAGCTCAATGTCGTGGTTGAAAAACAGAAGCGGCTTGCCAAAAATGCAGTTGAGCAAGGCAACTTGGACAAAGCAAAGGTGTATTTGCGGCTGAAAAAACAGCAGGAGACAATCATCAAATCCACGTATCAACAGCTTGAGAATCTTGAAAGTTTAATTGGCAGTATCGAGTTCAAACTCATCGAAAAGGACGTTATGTACGGATTGTCGCAAGGAAATGAAGTTTTGAAGAAACTCAATACGGAAATGAGTGTGGAGAAAATCGACAAGGTGATGGACGATTTGGAGGACGAAACAATGAAAGTTCTGGAGATTTCCGACTTGTTGGGAGGGCAATTGACGAATTCCGAGGAGGCCGAGGTGGACGAGGAGTTTTTGGCCATGCAACGAGAGTATGCACCGGAACCCTCGCAACAAACTGCAAATACCTCGGATACTCACAACCCCTCGGATCTCGGCCGTCTTCAAGATTTGCCGGATACAAGCCAAACCTCGAAATTGCCTGCAGCTCCGCAACAGGCGCCAGTGGACAAGACCCCGGCCGAGGGTGTTTCCGAGGGGGCGCGTCAGCGAATTCCGGAGGCTGCATGATTGTGTTTGAAACACTGCTTACCCGAATAATTGTTTCATGTGGTTTTGGGGATTTCATAAATGGGGATAATATAAATAGGAGGTTTCCTCTTATTTCGCCGCCCTCATGACTACATTGCTCTTTTTTCCTGATTTTGCCCTCATGGCTACATTTGATCTTCCTGACTGAATCATGCCCTCATGACTACATCTGCCATCTATTTGGCATTGATGTTCTACTACCCATGCATTTCTGTATCGTCAATGCTGGTATTTTGTATCGTCAATTCTGATCTCTTGTCAATCCTGATCTCTTGCCAATCCTGATCTCTTGTCAATCCTAATTAACAGCTCCAGCGTCAGCCATCTCCTTTTATCAATATTTGTATTCTAGCTAATTCAATATTCGCATTTGCTATGCACCCACCAAGAGGCTTAATCCAACCAGTCTAAAAACTCTGGGGTAAAGTAGGAGATGAACAAACGGGCGCCGGCACGCAAGTACCCATGGTGGGATTCAAAAGCAATTGCCTTCAAGTCCACCACTCCTTTCTCTGCTGCTGCATGCAACATGGCAAATTCCCCACTCACCTGATACACACATAACGGGTAATCCTTGCAGATGACTGACGCTTCCTTCACAATGTCCAAATAAAACGTCGACGGCTTGATGATGAACGCATCAGCACCCTCGGTAATGTCACGCTCCAACGCTCTGCGTGCCAATCCACTGCCACCACTTGGTAATTGATACGCCTTGCGGTCTCCGTGGCTTGGAACGCTGGCTGCCATATCTCTAAAAGGTCCATACAAAGATCCAGAAAACTTGGCCAGGTAGCTCATCACCATAACCTTGTTCTCCAAGCCAACATCGATTAAGCCACGTTTGATCTCCCGGATTCTGCCGTCCATCATATCTGATGGCGCCACACAGTTGGCCCCCGCCTTGGCGTAGTTGACTGCCACGGCTCCAATACGAAGCACCGAGGGGGCTCTTTTCAATGAGCCATCGTCATTCAAGATGCCGCAATGACCATGATCAGTGTACTCGCAGAGACAAACGTCACACATGATGTAAAGCTCGGGAAAGTTCTTTTTCAACAAGCGGATTGCCAGAATGACCGGCCCATTGGGATCATCTGCAGCAGTGCCAACCGAGTCTTTGCCGCCCTCTTTCAAGATCACTCCAAACAAGATTACCGACCGCAATCCCTTTGCCACCAATGGCCTCACATAGTCTAAGAGCTTGTTGAGACCATGTCTCTTGATATTGGGCAAAGAGGGTACAACCGTCTCTTCATCTGGAATGTCCGATACAAAAAGAGGAAATATAAACATGGACTTTGTGAGCTGACGCTCGCTTTGCCACTCGCGTGCGAGTGGATGGTTATATCCACCTTGAAGAATCGACGAGATGTCTGTTTCGCTGGCGGGAAGGTACTGTGCTTGGTGGGACATGCTAAGTAATCTCGTCGTCAGCACTGGCTGGGATATACGAGAGCGGCCTTATGTGCAGGTGCTGCTCTAGCCTCTTGAAACATGGGGTCAGTTATTCGAATGGCTAACCAGCGGGCATGACTTTACGGCTTGCTACCAAAAAATTCACTTCATTGTTAAGCGAACTGCAATATCTACTCCTCCTTCTCGATTTTCGGTTCCCTGAATTTCACCATCTGCGCCGCTATGTACGCATTGAGCGCCAAAGACGACGAATATCCTGCAAGCAAGATCTTGTCCCGTGGACGAGACCAACGGAAGTTTGACACAGTGGTGAAAACACGAATTGAAGCGCCAATAACATTGGCACCAATGGTGACCTCTGACAAATGTTTGGTGGAACGCAAAGCATCATTGCGTCTGATCTGGGACAATTTGGATGCTATACCAATGGGAATATTCACGAGTTGCAAAAATTCAATCAATTGGCGAGGTGCAATCTTTGTGATGAACACTAACGCAGCCAAAATTGTGGCCACAGGACGCACCATCTGGGCCCAGATGGCGTCCTTCTCGCGTCCTTCGCCCACTTCCGCTACTTGGCGACGGATCTTGTAATATTCTAAAACGAGCAAGAGTGCCACATTTTGGATTCCCAAGAGCAAAGACTCCCCATAGTTAAGAAAAGAGTTGCCCGTTTGCTTGTTGAACGCGACGTGGACAAATTGCGACAAGGTTTCCAACTTCACTGAATTTGCCGACATCCCAGAGGCAAGTGCCATCCTAGTTTGCACTGCTTTTGGCAGCGTTATCTTTCGGATTTGAGGAATTTTGATGACGGACGATGCCGAGACCATCAAAGCTCCTAAAAGCATTGACAAAACACGGGCATAGCCCATTGCTTTCACTTGACGAAATGCAAATTGCAAAATCACCTTGTTGGAGACTTCCGGGTCTCGAAGAAGACGGAGGACCATAAAAATAGGGGAAGACATTTCGTATTAGCGCTTTCTGAATATGGTGTTTATTACGAATGGAGGCAATGAAACTCAAAGATTATCCGAATGTTTCAATTAGGTTCCTTCGCAAGTTATTGTTGACTCGAACCTGTTGGCCCCGCAATTCATGGCATGTGCGCATGGCACATCACGTGCTCGAGGACCCTTCAAGGGTGCCAGGTCTTAATCTAATTTCATTACTATACACATTAGTGAAGCCTCTTTTGCGTCTTCAAGCCGGCCACTTTTTCCTCCAACACATTCTTTGTGCTCTCGATGTATTTCAAGTTGTTCAAGTGGAGATTCAACAATTTGACCATCTCTTCCACTGCATTCAGGTCACCCGACTCATTGCTCTTCACAGGGTTCATCAAGGCCTTATTGAAAGAGTCACTGACTGTATTGATCTCCCCTACCAAAGATGACAAGTTGTCGCCCAACGTATCAAGCCTGTCGTCCAATAGTTTGGCGTTGTTGTACGCCTTTTCGCGTAATTTGTCTGTCACGTTAGAAGTATCCTTCCCGCTAGCGTTCCCATTAAAAGCACCTGAGTTCTCAGAGTTGCTCATTTCAATGTTGTTGAGCAAGATTTCGGCCTGTTGCTCGTAATTGTCCAAAATTTTGTCAAGTTCGTCTTGTTGACCTTCAACGAAAGTCAACTGCTGGTCGATTTTCTGTTGCAACGCGTTGACTTCAACCGAATCCCGATGCAAAGCACTTATTTCATCTCCACTTTTAGCAAGCTTCTCATCCCAGAGCTGTACCTTGTCGGTATATTTCTCGAAAATACCGCTCGTACGGGTCAATTGCTTGGACCACTTGATCACCAAATCGTCCATGGTCTTGTTGTCCAATGAAACAGCCATCGGCTGCACTTGCGTGGGCTTCAAATTTGGAGCATTGGTGTCTGACTTTGTTTCACTTTTAGCGTCGCTTTTTGCTTTTTCGTCCCCAGCTCCCAGAATAGCATTGCCATCTTTCTTTTCCTCAGGTTTCGAGCCAAAAGAGAACCCGGCTGCTTTGTCGTCCTTTTTGTCAGCGGGCTTAGCACCGAAAGAAAGTGCCGGCTTGTCATCCTTCTTCTCGTCAGCTTTGGCCCCGAAAGAAAACGCAGGCTTGTCGTCCTTTTTCTCCTCGGACTTTGCTCCGAAAGAGAACCCAGGCTTGTCGTCTTTTTTTTCTTCGGTTTTGGCACCAAAGGAGAGGCCAGGTTTGTCGTCTTTTTTATCTTCGGTCTTTGCTCCGAATGAGAAACCAGATTTGTCTTCTTTTTTCCCCTCGGGCTTTGTGCCGAAAGAAAATGCAGGGGTAGCATCCTTCTTGTCTGCTGGTTTAGCTCCGAAAGAAAAGGCAGGCTTATCGTCCTTCTTTTCCTCAGGCTTAGTTCCGAAAGAAAGTGCTGGTTTGTCATTCTGCTTCTCTGCTGGCTTTGCTCCGAAAGAAAAGGCAGGCTTATCGTCCTTCTTTTCCTCAGGCTTAGTTCCGAAAGAAAGTGCTGGTTTGTCATTCTGCTTCTCTGCTGGCTTTGCTCCGAAAGAAAAGGCAGGCTTGTCGTCCTTCTTTTCCTCAGGCTTAGTTCCGAAAGAAAGTGCTGGTTTGTCATCCTTCTTCTCTGCTGGCTTTGCTCCGAAAGAAAATGCGGGCTTATCGTCCTTCTTTTCCTCAGGCTTGGTTCCGAAAGAAAGTGCTGGTTTGTCATTCTGCTTCTCTGCTGGCTTTGCTCCGAAAGAAAATGCGGGCTTATCGTCCTTTTTCTCCTCAGGCTTTGCTCCAAAAGAAAATGCAGGAGTACTCTCCTTCTTGTCATCAGGCTTTGCTCCAAAAGAAAATGCGGGAGTACTCTCCTTCTTGTCATCAGGCTTTGCCCCAAATGAAAATGCAGGAGAACTCTCCTTCTTGTCATCAGGCTTTGCTCCAAATGAAAATGCAGGAGTACTCTCCTTCTTGTCATCAGGCTTTGCTCCAAATGAAAATGCAGGAGTTGTCTCTTTCTGTTCAGTCTTGGCGCCAAATGAGAATCCAGCACCTGGTGCAGACCCACTCACGTTAGAAGAATTGCTTTTGTTGGCTCCGAACAATCCTCCAGAAGCGGGGGTTGATCCAGACTCTGCTGGTTTTCCAAACAATCCTCCACCAGTATTGGAGGAAGCGCCGAATACCAGTCCTGTGGTGTTTTGTGCAGAGCCACCAAATGACAGAGCAGCTGGTGCGCTACCTGTGCTTCCAAATGCCGGAGTTGGGGCACTGTTGTTTGAGCTTCCAATGCCTGGATTGGAAGTGTTGCTCGTGCCCCCGAAAGCAGTATTGGCACTATTATTTGTGCTTCCAAAAACAGAATTGGCACTGTTGTTTGTGTTTCCAAATGCAGGAGCAATGGCGTTATTGCTTGCAGTAGATGCACCAAAAGCAGAATTTCCAGCCGTCGATGAAGAATTTGCGTTTGAAGCAGTATTTCCAGAGCCAAATACGGTCGAATTATTCCCCGGTGCAGTATTTTGGCTACCAAACGCTGTGGAGCCGGCATTTCCCGAACCAAAACCACTTGAATTGCCGCCAAAAAGAGACGTGTTATTTCCAAAAGCATTGCCGCCTGGAGCAGATCCAAAGGAGCCAGTATTAGCCAGGGCTGGCGTTGAACCAAAGGAATTTGAGGAGTTACCAAAAGCAGACTTTCCTGCACCATTAGAAGCCGTTCCAAAAAGAGAACCGGACTGCAGGTTACCTCCAAATGCTGAAGCGTTGTTCTGGCCAGCGCCACCTCCAAAAGAGGAGGATGCCGTAGCGTTGTTAGATCCAAACATGATGATGGTTGTTTAGTAGGGATTTTGGGTTGAGAAAAAGGTGATGTGGTGTGTGCAGTATTCGCGGTGAGGGTACATGCAGTACAATTTCTGTAGCGATATATAAAAGTGACAAGCAAACATCCCAGTACTAGGGGAAGAGCATTACTATAAACTCAATTATTTCTTGCTGCCTTGATTACTTCTTGCTTCCTTGGGCGGCAACGGCAGCAGCACCGGCGGCGGCGGCCTCAGGGTCCAAGTAGTATGCAGGCTTGGTTGGCTTCAACTCAGCGTCCAACTCGTAAACCAATGGAATACCGGTTGGAATGTTCAAGCCAGCAATCTCCTCGTCAGAGATGTTGTCCAAGTGCTTCACCAAGCCTCTCAAAGAGTTACCGTGGGCAGCAATAAGAACGGTCTTGCCCTGCAACAAGTCGCCGGCAATCTCGTCCTGGTAGTATGGCAACAATCTGTCAATCACCAACTTCAAGGACTCAGTCTTTGGAATGACAGCTGGGTCAATCTTGGAGTAACGAATGTCACCGGTTTGAGAGTACTCGGAGTCGGCCTCAATCACTGGAGGTGGCACGTCGAAAGATCTTCTCCAGATTTGGAACTTTTCTTGTCCGTAAGTCTCCAAAGTTTGAGCCTTGTCCTTACCTTGCAAGGCACCGTAGTGTCTCTCGTTCAATCTCCAGGATCTCTTGACTGGCACGTACAATTGGTCGGCAGAGTCCAAGGCCAAGTTGGCGGTTTGGATGGCTCTGGACAACGTGGAAGTGTGCAAGATGTCGACGTTGATCTTGGCCTCCTTGATCAACTCACCGGCTCTCTTGGCTTCCTTTTGTCCAACCTCGGACAAACGAACGTCCACCCATCCGGTGAAAAGGTTCTTCTCGTTCCATTCGGACTGACCGTGTCTAACCAATACTAACTTAGGCATTTTTGATTTCGTGGGGAGGAAATTTTCGAGAGTGCGAACGCGCCACATTTATACGCTGACCATTCGATATGCGTTACTGTGGAGGATTGAGGCCCGAACGGTGAGCGCATGCGAATAGGCGTGCTTCCTCCCGCACCCGTACATCTCTGGCACCCAAATCAAGCCATCTTGATGTTTTCAATATTAGGCAAATTGATGAAGTGATTGATTTTCGAATTTCTTTGAGCACCAAGTGACTATCGTGTTATGACGTTCGTGTGCTCAGTAATTGTGACATGTAACTCTGTAGCATTTTTCACCTCCCTGGTGCACATTGGCTAGCAGGTTGTTGACTTGAAATGCCTAATTCATGCCGTAGCTCACAATTACATCCTCAACTTTTTTATGGTCTGCAGGGTTGGCAGCCAGCTCGTATATGGTTACCACTGGATCGCGATTAAGCTCCGTGTATTCACCTCGTAACTCAATGGCATGCAAATGGCACTCCTCTTCGTCGCCATGGATATTCTCAATAAAGAGTGTCAATGTTTGAACTCCTGTGAATATGTGGCGGGGCAAATGGTGTTCCACGAAATCATCGCCTTCAAGAAAATCCGGAATTTCAGTATCGTCGTTGCTATTATAGTTTACGCCCACTTGAGGGTGCTCCACCTGATAAGTCGGCTTGTCGGAAACGTTATTAAAATCAATTTGCTTATTTTTCCAAAGCTTGATCACTCGAGGACAGTATAAGTCGCCGTTCGTGCGTAGCACAAGACTGTGAAGCTTGACGCTGCCATTGAGGAAAGGAATATGGAGAATAATCTGTTCGTCTGCATCAGAGCGCACCACCGGCTTAAGCGAGTACCGCTCGCTCGAGTTCTTGAAGAGTTTTTGAATATCCTCTTGTTTATTGCTGGCATTCAAAGCAGTCACTTGAAATAAGTTGACCTTAGAATTGAGCAGTTGAGCAGAGGATGTTTCTTCGGGAGGCACGTGATCGTGGCCATGGTCGTGGCTGCCCTGGTGGTCATGTCCATGGCTGTGATAGTGTTCATCTTCACAGGACATCACGGACCGAGTTTCAAGGTACAGTGAAGTTTAGTGAGTTAGCTTCAAAGGCGCTTCAGATCAAATATTTTGAACCCCAAATTCAATCAGTTTCAATACTAAGGAAAAAGTCTTCTCGAATTGGATTTCAAAAGCCGGACAATGAATTCAGGCTTTGATGTTCGTTTTTGTTTCGAGGTGAGTGGCACAACGTGTAAGGGTTGTATACACACCAGCGATCTGGCGCGATCACGAGTTGCAGCACACGGGACCACTATTTTGGAAAATTGAAGACGTAAAAAATAATGGGGATTTGGGCAATTTATATGTGATGTTTTAGCACGGTGGCAAAATCTGAAACATGGCGCTAGTCTTTGTGCGTCTTTCTGCACCTATATAAGGATGCGAACCCGCTGTGAAAATGCCTCGAATATTTGATTTTGCAACCAGTAATTTACAGCCTTTGAGAATAGGTTTCCGACTCGAGTCTTCCTGAAAGAGAAGTGAAGTGTTGTTTGCAGGTTTTCCGGTGCTAATACTTTCAGAACACCGGTGTTATCGACTGGAATGGATTAGTTTTTTGATCCAGTGGAATGGCCATATCTCCAAATATTAAAAGAAAGAATAACTTTTCCAGACTGGGAAGAAATTCCGCTACAATAACATTATGAGAGTATGGCAATGTTTGAAGCAGTAAGATGTATGTGTGGCAAGAATTTGAAATCTCTTTACACCGGTAAAGAGGGAGGAAACAAATTTTGTCTTCTGATATCACGCTGTCTTGTTTCTCTGTCACTTCTGCCATTTCAAACCCTCCATCACTCAATTTTTATCAATTCTTCAATTTCATCCCCGAAATTATTCCTTCATTCTCGAAGCAGCTCATGTGGAACTCGAACACTCTGCTGCATGCTACAAAACTCAATTGAGCTAGTAAGGATGCGGGGTCTGGTCATGTTCTCTACATCGCTGAATGTTCAGCTTACTTTTTTCCTTACATCGTCGAATATGCAGATCATTTTGCAGCTGATCATGATCTATCCTTAGCCCTGCAGATTTCTTATGACCGACAGATCTGAAAGCCTCGCAGTTTTCTTCAAACGTACAATTTTTGAATTCAGGAATATCAGGAACTGCCAGCGGTTAAGCTACAGCCCCTTTCCCATCTGCTATTTTAGTTAACCGTGTTGCCGGTTTCAGGTGCAAATCGGACATTTGCGTATGCTATTTTGGTCATCACGGGCTACAAACCTTAATACGGAATGTACGGTTGGCACGAGGAATTCACCCAGTGCCTGCAGGCACCCATACACGCTGCCGTCGACCGGTTGTGCACAATGCTTTTGCGAAGAAAAGAAACAGCATTCCAAGCTCCGGTCTAGGCCCTTTCCGACTTATGGTCAATGGCAGCCGCTATCTCTTGGCTCAGCAAGACGGCATTAGCAACATAGATGGTAAAAGAAGCGGCGCATGACGACTGTGGATTGTTTTGCCTAAAGCGTCGGAGTTTGCTCCCCGAGAGAGCCGAAATCGAGAGTCACAAAGTCTGCCACCACTACCTGCACCCGTACCCTCGAGTGCGTAACTGCATATATTGGGTCTGCACACTATGACATCATGGTGAGACTACAAGTTCGCGGGTCCAATAAAGTGCACGACATTTAAGTTCCCGGCCTGCAGATAACCGCAGGCTATTAGAGAACTCATGCCTTAAAGTTGCCAGGGCGTTCCGAGACTGCACACACAAGCCTCAACTACGTCATTGTGACGTGATGCTTTGCCTCAATACCCAACCAAGAAGAAATTCTCTACAGAATCCTAAATTGGGCCAGGATTTAGCCTCGTAACTGCATTAGGTCTTACTAGTTGCAGCACGAGCTTTTCGGTGTTGGCTGAGCGCAGCAATGGGCAGGAAGGACATAGTCCCGGTCCGGCAAGGATCGAGCGGAGTTTGGGTGGTGAGTCGCTCCGGAAGAACGAAAGGAATATGTCACTCACGTTTCTTTTCTGGGTTGAGTCCAAATACGGTAACCGGTGTTAAACACGCTATCTGATTTACGAATGTGAGAAAAAGCAAAGAAAAAAAAGAAACCATATGCAATCTATCAGTGAGGTATCTTATGCGGAAAATCTGCGGTGTTACGTGCAGGCGCAATCCAGGATGCGTTACACACAAAGTTTCAGAAAGATATAAAAGCATGGGTTTCCGGCCCATTTCCGATCATTTAAATTATCACATCACAATAACAACTTTTACAATGACTTTACAAAAACAACCAGCTGTCTTCAATATCCACGCCGCTCTTTTCGACTGTGACGGTACCTTGGTGAACTCCACCGGTGCTATCTCCGAGTTCTGGAGAGACTTCGGAAAGACCAGAGACCACGTTAACCCTGAGGAGATCATCAGAACCTCCCACGGATGCAGAACATTTGACGTTATCGCCAAGTGGTCTCCAGAGGATGCTATCCCAGAGCAAGTCACCGCTTGGGAGGCTGCTATCCCAGACACATTCGGCCACCACGCCAAGCCAATCCCTGGTGCTGTTGAGCTTGTCAGATCCTTCGAGAAGTTCTCCAGAGAAGAGACTGAGAACAAGGAGCAAAGATGGGCCATTGTCACTTCTGGAACTCTTCCATTAGCCACCAAGTGGTTGAAGTTGATGGACATTCACAGACCAGAGACATTCATCACAGCCGAGAAGGTTACCAAGGGTAAGCCACACCCAATGGGCTACCAAAACGCCAGAGACGCTTTGGGCTACAAGGACGAAACCAAGAAGGTTGCTGTCTTTGAAGATGCACCTGCTGGTATCACCGCCGGTAAGGGTGCTGGTGCCATGATTGTTGGTATTTGCTCCACATACACTCCAGAGAAGGTCAGAGATGCCGGTGCCGACATTGTCGTTGACGACTTGACCTCTTTTAAGATTCTTGAATACAACAAGGAGACTGATGAGTTCAAGGTGCAAGTGTCGGACTACCACTACGCAAACGAGGAGTTCTTACAAAGGGTTTAAATGGGTAAATATAGCATAATAGAATTATAGAAGGAAAACTTGTAGCCGTTTGGAAGATCGGACAGCCTTGGTGAGCTCAGCTGGTAACCATCACTCGGTTAATGTGGTGAGTTAAGTATAGTGGTAGCACGTGCTGGGCATGTGACCTTGGTCACGTGACTATGTCGGCACCGGCGGCACAGAAATCCACAGTCGGCTCTCTACCGTAACAGTCTCAGAGCGGATCTGCAAGCGCGGGAAAAGGCAGGACCCAAAATGGGTGTGTTTACATTTTCGCCCAATCGGGTATATATTGCAGCCGGCATTAACGAGGCAAAATTGAGGCATCAGAAATCATTCACACAAGTTTAGAAGAATAGCAAAATGACAGGTTTAAGAGTTTCAGATCAGAACATTCAAACTCCACAATTGGCCAAATTCCATCTCTCGCCAAAAAGACACCGAAACGTCAGCGATGAGTTTTCTAGCAAAAAGCAGTTTTTTGAGAGTATGGGCAAAAGTGGGAAGTCAAAGACAGACCCAGAAGATTTGATTAAGACAGGAAGTCAAACAAAATATATAAAGACTTCAAATTTGGCAATGTCAGAAATGTCAGAAATGTCTCTGGAAAAGTCTGCAAAAAAGACTGGATTGTCAGAAAAGTCATTAAAATCCCACAAATCTCCAGAAAAAACAGCATCAATGAATTCAAATTCAACAGCATCAAATTCAACATCAAAAAATTCAGCACTTACTGCCAAATTGGCCAACAAAAAGTCACTCCACAATTTGGTCATCGACAAATCATTTTCAGAACCTTCACCGTTTTCAGAACCTTCACCCAAAACGAATAATCCACTCCACACTGAGAACCTTCTATCACAGTTGGCAGCAAAACAAGCCAAACTTGCCGATCTTCAAAAACAAGTACAACTTGTAGAATTCGAAGTGTTGGAGATTCAAAGTCAGCTTCACCACAGTGTGCAGGCATCATACGGCGAAAGCCGGCAAAAGCCCAATTTGGCGGAGTTGAAAAAGACCACGTCCATGTTTTTCGACCACAAATCGGCCGAACTCCGAAAAACTGTCTCCACGCTTTTTCCCGGCAATTCGGCGCCGAAAGCCGATCTCCGACACCAAGCATCGGCGTTTTTCTCGGCCAAAATCGCTGCCAGCCCGGCTTTGAAAACAAAGGCTTCTATGATGCTCAATACAACTCTCAGCGAAGTCCGGACCAAATTAGATCAGCAGCAAAATGAGTTGGAGTCGATTACTCGGCGGGGCACCGAGTTTGCACGTGACTTGCTCTCTTCGCTTTCGCCAAAGAAGGTTTTGCTGCCAGATTCGTCTTTAATGGCGGAGAATCTCAATTTTCTGAGTGCCGGTTTGGCTTGTCAAGAAACGTCGATTGTTTTGAGTGAAGATGAGAGTTTTGTGTGTGGAGACGTAATGGGTACTCTTGACGAGGCACCAAGTGTGAGTTCGATAGATATTGATGAGTATGAGAGTTCTGACGATGATTAGAGAGAGAAGAGAAAGAAAGAAAGAAAGAAAGAAAGAAAGAAAGAAAGAAAGAAAGAAAGAAAGAAAGAAAGAAAGAAAGAAAGAAAGAAAGAAACGAATTTGATAGACGAATTTGTGGACAAATTTGATTGACGAATGGGTCTAGATTATGGGTGCCTACATTTATTGTATATACACTAGCACAACAGTAACACTCAAATTAGCACTCAGCATACTGAAGTCCTTCACACAAAGTACTTCAATACAATGGTCAATTTTCACATTATTCGGCGGTTTCATCGGCGTGATGCCAATTCCGGGGCCTGGAACTCACGGGTGCACGTGATGTAGAGACTATATGCAGTTCCGACCTCTTGACCCAGGTCGTTTCTTCCTCCCCAAAACACCAAAAATTTTGTCAACAACGGTGGTGTAGTATTCAGTCTCTATACCTAAGCTCCCTGAGCATGTTACAAGCAATGGGAGGTTTGTGTCAGGGTGAATAATGTCCCCGTCACCCTCGGAACTCGGTACGGTATATGCAGAATCCGGTATATAGTGCTCTTAAGATAAACTCAGTCCATCGCTTTGAATGAGTATAGAAATGACTAGAGTGATTGTATTTGCTACAAGGTTATAGACTTGATAATATCATAAAGCTTAATCAACTTTTTCATTTAGTTCGATTAAGAATGTGCGATGAGAAGATACCTGATTCCAGGATTTTAATCGTTTTCGAGAAAATGCCGAGATACAAGCAGCCAAGCATTGTGACGGACTCTTTGACCTTGCATTCAGAATTATTACTGGGGATTGTGTACGGCAGATTGGCCTATATGTTGCGTCCTGCATATACCACGGCAGAATCTTATCACTATATTAACACACTACCAAACATATGAACTTTTAAATTTAATTCAACTCAGCTAAATCAATAGATGTTAGAGTAAATTATAGACTTGTTTTATAGACTTGTTGACACACGTTGTAAGTATGGTAATCGCCACAGTTACGTAATACATTGTGACGTATTCATAAATACTCTATGCACTGTCTGTTCTTATTTAAGTTGGCTCATGCTGGGCCGCACAGGCTCCATCATTACTCATCGTCTATCCAGTTGCGGGCTCTCTCAACACCCCGCTCCCAACGTCTCCAATTCTTTCTGCGCTCTTCGTCCGGCATCTGTGCCTTGAAGATGTTGTCGGTATTTTCGTGTGCAGAAACCGTCTTGATCACGTCATCCAAGTCTTTCCACACCCGGTCCTCCTCGCTCTTGAACGAAAGCCCTGCAGCAATAGCAGCTCCCAACGCCGTACATTCGGACACTGCTGCTCTCTTCACCGTCACGCAAGGGCCCAAAATGTCGGCCTGAATGCCCAAAATCTCGTCGGCCTTAGACATTCCTCCGTCCACGGCCAAAGTGTTGAGCAAGTTGTCGTTTTCCAAGTTCAGCTCCTCCAAAAAGTGGCTCGATCCACCGGCGTCCTCAGACATGGCCTTCAAAATGCCCCGCACCTGGAAACACACACCCTCCAACGCCGCACGGGCAATGTGAGACGATGACGTGTATTGCGTCATGCCGAATATGGTACCCCGGGCGCCCCGGTCCCAGTATGGTGCATATAGCCCGGAGAAGGCGGGGATGAAGAGCACTCCGCCCGAGTTGGTCACCTGCGATGCCAAGGGCCCGACGTCTTTGGCGTCGGCAATCAACTTCAAGTTGTCACGCAACCATTGCGTGATGGAACCAGCCACCGCCACGGAACCCTCGAGGGCAAAGTGTGGCGCGCCGTCCTCCTCGTTCAATGTGGGAAACCAAAACCCGATCGTCGTGAGGTTTCCGTTCTTGGAAATCAACTTGCGGGGACCCGTGTTGTACAACAAAAAAGCACCCGTACCGTAGGTACACTTGGCGTCGCCCGGCTTCATGGCCAACTGGCCCACCAACGACGCCGACTGGTCGCCAAGACAGCCACAGATGGGCACGTTGCTGATGGTCTTCAAGATGTCATAGGCCTCCTGCGTGATACGGTTGTGGAACCCTAAGTTGGACAAGTTGGGCGCCGCAAACAGGCCGTAGAATTCCGAAGACAGGCAGATTTTGGGGAACAGAATCTTGTCCGGGTCAATGCCCCAGAAATCCAAGAGCTCCTCGTCGTACTCACGCGAGTCCAAATCCATGAACAGCGTACGCAGCGCATTGGTCACGTCCGTGACAAAAGCACGCTCCTTGGTCAAATGGTAGATCAACCACGTGTCGACGGTTCCAAACATCAAGTTGTCGCCCTTTTCGTACTCCTCGCGAATCACGTCGTCGTTGTCGAGCAACCAGCGCAACTTGGCCGCGGAAAAGTACGTGGAGAGCGGCAAGCCGGTCTTCTCCCGCATGCGGTCCTTGGTTTCCTGGTCGGTCATGTTCTCCAAGTGCTGCACAAGCTCGGCGGTCCGGATGTCCGTCCACGTGATACCGTTGCTCAACGGGCGTCCTGTTTTCTTGTGCCACACGATGGTAGTCTCACGCATGTTGGCGATTCCAATGGCCTTGACCTTGTACTTGATCTTGATCTCGGGGTTCTGGTTGACCTTGCGCAACGAAAAGAGACACGCCACCAAACACTGCACGGCATTGGCCAAGATGTGCACAGGCATGCACTCCACCCACCCGGGCTGTGGGAAGCGGAGCGTGGGACCCACGGACCCGGAGTTGTTTTCGATTTCGACGTTGTCCAGAATCGAGATGGCAATACCCTCGGCGGTGAAAATGGGCTCGTTGTGACGCGCGAGCGACGACCGTCTCCGAAACTGGTCTGTGTTGGACGATTCTGCTGGCGCCTCGGATGCGGACGTGGAGTACTCGATTTGGTGTTTGGCGATTTCGGTACCGTCCTTGGCAAAAAGAATACACCGGGCTGAGGTCGTGCCGATGTCAATCAGCGCCACGACGGGGATCGAAGGTGCTGTGGACGATCTCCGGGGCATTTTAGCAAATGTGGTGTTTTATTTGGTTTGGCCGACTGGCTGGCGGAATGTTGCAATTGGCGGAATGTTGCACTTGGCGGAATGTGCCGATATTCAAGCGGGTGATTCTGTTTTGCTGCAGATGTGTTTGTGCCGCGGAAAAGTCTCGACTAGTTGGCTGTAAATGCCGTTTATTTCCAGTTGCTAGAAAGAAGAGTGTAGACGATATTTTCGGTCGCTGGAGTGAGCAATGTTAGGGGCCATGTGGGAGGTACGGGTGTGCGGCATGCGGGGGCACGGCGGTGGATCTGAAATGTCCTGACCGTCTTGAAACACTCTTGAAAGGTCCTGGAACGGTCCTGAAACACTTTAGAAACACTCCTGAAACACTTTAGAAACATTCTTGAAACACTCTTGAAACACTCTTGAAACACTCTTGAAACACTCTTGAAACACTCCTGAAGCACTCCTCTAAATTAATTATGGGCTTCCGAATCTTTTGCATTATTCCTCAATCAATACTCGCACAATACCGCACCAATTACGTCAAACGCACGTCTTGCACGCGTGGAGTTCCGCATACCAATAAATCGCTATTAATTTAACCTTAATCGTCGTCACATTTTGACTCGAAACTCGTTTAACGTTCCGTCAGAAATAGCCTTATTTGTGTACTGCATATAGAGGATATGGTTAGGCGCACTGACGTCACAGTGGTGGAGGCACCCGTGCTTTTTCGGTGCTTTCAGTTTGCACTGCACATAGTGCTACATCGTCAATTACCTTTAAAAAGTTAGGCTCAGTTCCGGTGACCAAAATGGAGTTCACTAAGCTTCATTTTCATAAACTATTTTATTTGAATTCTTTCATTTTTGATTTTGGTTTTCTATTTGATTTTTCTATTTGATTCTTAAACTTGAATTTGCGTAAAGTGTAGACTTGAGCAACTATATGACAATACGCATTTTCTGAATTAATATTGCTAATGGATGTCAAAAATCAGAACTGCCGTTTTAGGCCGCCATAAAGCATAACAAGGATAAAGATCGACATATCCTCGTTGTGCTGAACAATCAAGTCACAGAAAAAACAAGAGAGTGGATAATACAGAAGACTGTATATAAGAACGTATATACTCTATATGTAGTACTTTTAGTATACCAGACGGCGGTATTCTACTATATTCTATGTTTCATAGTATTCTTTCTACCTTCTTCTCTTTAGCCTATACTATGTCTGTTCTTCCATATCTCTTCTCTATTCTCTAGTTTAGCATACTCTATACTCTCTAGTATTAGAAACTCTGTTATAACAATCATCCATACTCTACTCTCAGTCGGGTCTGTCTTTATTGTCTGTTTTTCTTCAGCCTTATCAGCTGTCTATTTATTAGTCTCCGTCTATCTGGTCCTTTAAATAATGTCACCGTCCTGGTAGTCGCCCAGCGTCAAGTTCTCACCGCTATAACTGGTCAAACTCGATACCTCCACCAACGCACCAGATGGCACTTTACCACCAGCAGAACGCACCCAGCGGGTGCCCAACTCCAAGTAGTCACGTCTGCAGGACGCCGGGTTGTCGTTTTTAGCCAGAGGCCCATTTTTCAAAGGACTAAACTCCTCGGAGCGCTCCACCTCCAAACACCCAAACTTGGCCAAGTCCACCAGCGAAAACACGTCGAAAATAAACTGCTCCAACTTGATGCCGTTGGGCTCTTGTGGAGCCACCGCGGCACGTGCCTCCGGGTCGTAGCACGGAATCTTCTTGCGGGCAATGTGGAACGGCAAGTGGTCTTGCAGGCTGGTCCACTCGGCCACCTTGCGCTCCAACAAATCCACCGAGTAGTAGTGGTTGACAATGTTGGCGGCACGGAGGTACAACTTGGCCGGATCGGCCGGATCAGCCTTTTCCGCCAACGCAGCGCCAATCTCGCTGTACTCAATCACACACGGCTTGCGGGTCTTGGCGTCCATCACTATGAGCCCCACCGACTCCAGCGCATCCCGCTTGCGGACGGCCTTGGTGGCCAACTCGTAGCCGCGGTCAATGGCAAATCCCACAAACAGCGGGTCGGCCACCTTCACCAAACAGTTATCCACACAATACATGTGGACATGACGGACCCCGTGGGCCTGCATGTGGCCAAGGATCTGGGCCTTCTGAAGCGCCTTGTAGAGGCCTCCATTGCCGTCGGGCGACTCACAGAGCAGGCTGGCCGTCTGCATCAACATGCGCTTGCCCTCCGTGTCAAAACACGGCAAAGTGCCCTGGTTGAACAACACAATCTGCTCGGGAGCCAAGCCAAAGTACAGGTTGGCCCGGAAAAACTGCTCCGTGGCGTCACGTGTTGGGCCCAGTGTCATAATATACCAGTAAACCACCACGGCGTCCTGACGGCGGCCGCCTTTCTGACCACGGCTCTGCTCAGCCAACTGCTGGATACGGAGGATTTTCTCGGCCTGGATTTGGAACAACGACTTTTTCGAAGGCAATCCGATATCGTAGCAGCCTTTCGGGTCTGTCAGTCCCAAACGAGAGCCCTGGCCTCCGGCCAAAAGCAACACTGCCACCTCGTTGTTGGCGATGGCGTCCAAACCCAAGGTTTTCCACCTCACCAAATCCTCTGAATCCTCCAACATGGTGCCGGTGGATTCGGCGGGTAATTGAGCGTATTCACGCGATTCTGCGTTGGTGCTTGAAAATGCAAGAGCCTGCTTTACTGTGGCCACGAGTTTTTCGGGCTCGTCCACGTCCTTGAGTTGCTGTAAAAATGCCGTCTTTTTGTTTTCGTCCGTAATTTCGTTGTATGCTTGCACAAGGTGGTGCTGTCCACTGCGTGTGTAAGCGTCCAAAATTTGATCAGCCATTGTGGTGTAAAAGACGTAGTTGTGTTTGGGTGATCAGATGAAAATGTCTTTAGATAGCCAAAAAGAACTTCGTTCGTGAAGAACCAGTTACGAAACTGTAAGAGCAAGAGTGGTAGGTTCAGGGGTCGGTTTCAGCCAAGTTTCAGCCAAGTTTCAGAAAAGTTTCAGAAAAGTTTCAGCCGAGTTTCACACGATTTATGGGAATTCGGTCGAGCCTGTGATTCAGTGAGCCGGTGTCAATGGGTCACTTTGTCCTGTGATTTGATTCTGACTCTCAGGAGTTCTGGATGTTGGAATCGAGCTCTTGATGCTGTTTCAGATGATGATTCGGTTGTTTCAGCTTAGTACGCGTGTATAGGCTGCCTGTTTCAGTTCTGTTTCAGTTGTGTTTCAGATCCGTTTCAGATTTCTAGCGATAATGGCTCACTATATACCAACTCGTGTCTATGCTGCTAAGCTTTGGGGTTGGTTCTGTCAGACAGTGGGGCAATGAACCATCTTAGCTTTTGAATACCTTCCGCGCGGCGTCCTGCACACAACCAACGTCTGTTCTGTTTTTAGCAGACTTATTTATCGAATCGGGTAGTTTCACCAACACGACTGCATATAGCCCTGATCTCGCCTGTAGGTCCGGTCATGTGACTGCTCGGTGCTGCGGCCGTCCGCCTCTCGTGTTATACGTGTGTTATACGTGTGTTATACGTGTGTTTCACGTGTGTTTCACGTGTGTTTCAAGTTTGTTTCATGTTTATTTCATGTTTGTTTCAAGTGCTTCACGTAATCTTGGTCATGTTCGCCTCTTCTCGCAGGCCGAGCCCCTCCGCCACCAGAATGCATGTCCTCGACTTGCAAAGCCTCGTCCTGCAGAAAACATTTGTGCTGCGCTGCAGAGAACTTCTTCTGTATGCAGATCCGAGGCATCTGCGCTTGCTTCCATTTGAAGCTCACTGCAATTTCAGCAGATTACGTGGCGGAATGTAAATTCAGCATGTAAGTTTATGATATTATTATGTTTACTGGCTTAAAGCAAGAGAGCCAATCCACCGGCAACGGCCATGGCAATGGCCATTTGTGGGGACATGTAGCTAGCACCGGAGGATTTGGTGCTAGATGAAGAAGAAGAAGACGAAGAGCCGGAGCTGGAAGAGCTAGAGCCAGAGTCGTCCGAGCTGGAAGATCCAGTCTTGCTAGAAGAAGACGAGGTCATGGTGGTGCTTGGAGAAGAGCAGTTGTAGTTGTGGCCCTTGATTTTGTTGGCCTTGTGCAACTTGTTGAAGTTGTCACATGAAAACTTGTTCGAGGTGGACTCAATGCTAAAGTCACCGTCAACCTCCTTCAAAGAGTCCATGGTAAAGTTACCAAACTCACCGGTCAAGGAAACAGCACCCTTGACGGTCTCCAAGCTGTCCAAGTCAATGGTCTGCAACAAAGAGTTGTTGAAGATACGGAACTCACCGTCAATTTCAGTAAGGTTGCTCAAGTCCAAGGACTCCAACTCGTCGTTGGCAAAGATTTGAATGGAAGCACCGACATTGGTCAAAGAGTCAAAGGTGACCTCGTCGAAAGAGTTGTAACCCAAAATGAAGCTTCCGTTGACGTACTCCAAGTTGGAGATCTCAAGAGAGCCAACATCTTGGATGGTCAAGTTAGCAGCCCACTCCAAGTTCTCCAACTTGACGGTAGCATTGTCACTGTTGAAAGAGATGGTCAAGCCTTGGGTGACAGACTTCAAGCCGGACAAGTCGACAGAGGTGATGTTCTTGTTGTTGTTAACGTTCAAGACATCGATGGTCTTGAATTGCAACAAGTCGTCAATGGAGGACACAGCAGTGTCGGACAAGGTCAAGGAGGAGACGTTAGCCAAGCCGGAGCCAAGGTTGAGATTAGACAAACTTGGCAAAGAGACAAAGCTCAACTCCTTTGCAGAGGTCAACTGGGAGAACTCAATACTGTGCAACTGAGTCAATGCAGAAAAGTCCACAGAGCCTGTAATGTTGCTGATACCACCAAGGTTGATGTCAGTGATGGATGAGGAGTTGTGGAACGAAACGTCACCGGCAATGACCTTGACGCTGCTCAAGTCGATGGAGCTGAGGTCGTCACCGGAAACTGTGAAGTCACCACTCAAAGTAGGACACGAGTTCATGCTGGAGATGGTGGCAGCAGCGGAGATGGTTTTGGAAAACGAACAAGAGTCGGAAGCAGCCAAAGAAAGGCCGGCCAGGGCCAAGATGTGAAGAGTTGAAAACAACATGTGAAAACGAATGTGGTCAAGAAAAAGCCAACAAGTCTAGAATAAGGAACAGAGTAAAAAGACAAAGTTAAGGAAAAAATCAGAAAACACTGTGGGACGGCAGAAGGCGCAGTCTTTATGGAAGCACTGCCGCTCACATGGCTGCTGCAGGGGTTGGTTGCACGGGCGCTGTACAGCCCGTCAAATCACAATATTAATGGCCAGCTGAAAATAAACATGCGCGTCCTGCAGGACTGCAGCGCGAGCGGTGTTTTGATTTGAGGAAAACGCGCGCGAAATTGTGGGCTCGAATTCACAGGAGCGTCATTATGGTGCTTGCACTGCGCTTGGAGGCCGGAATTCCCCGCTGGTGCCGTGGCTCTAATTTCGGACCGGTCAGTTGTAGGCATGAAAACCCGGGTGGTTTCAGAAGCACAGCCGGAGTTCTGCATAAATCGCTTGCCGAGGCGGGCGTTTGGGTAGCCGCCGCGCCAGTGTTTCAGCCTGTGGAACGTGGCGTCGTGTGCGTACCATGGCTGTAAAAGAGCATATTCAGGCACATTCTGGCGGCTACCTCATAGTGGGTGCATCACAGGGGTTACATTCCAACCGCCATACTTAGAAGCTGTATATGGGAAAGAAGTTTGATTTTGGTTTAGATTGAATTTTGCAGTCAGGATTGTTTCCATGATGAGAAGAGATTGTTTCAATGATGTAAAAAGATTGTTTCAATGATGAATAAATGATTGAATGAATGAAGTGATTGAAATGAACAATGATTGAAATGAACAATGATTGAAATGAACAATGATGATCAATGATTGATCGATAATCTTGGTGGCAATAATTCGTGGTCAAATTGGGGCAACATTGGAATTTGGAGTATTCACGATGATTACTTAATTGCAAGGACTGGCAGTGATTACTTAATATTGACACTGGTAGCATATTTTCCTTGCTATAACTGTTTTTTTGTTATTATGGCTATTTCCCTTGCTGTAACTTTTCTTTTGGTATTATGGTTTGCACTCGATCCGTGAAATGTATGTGTTTGCCTCAATTTTCATGCCACGAATTTTGGTTTTAAAATGGGAATGTCGCTTGCAACCACGTGTGTGCAGGAAAGGTGCGCTTGTGTGATTGCCACACAGGACGCATGCATTGACGTGCGCGTGCAGGTGCGCTTGTGGTGCACTGCCCACTCTACGCTGTGAAAATGAACAAAGGCCATTTGACAGGCTTTGCCTGCATGGTGAGTCCAGCTCTTCCTACATGCTGCACTCAATGGAGCTAATGGTCTGAGTAAGTGGTATACTGCACACACGTATGCATCCAAATGCCTTCTTCACTGCTTCATGTGCTTGCAGCTGTTCGTGAGGTGTCAAGAGATGCTCCCGCTGTGCGAGACTCGCCCGTGGCTGTTGATGTTGACGCTGTTATATGCAGTCTCATTTATCCATTGAGTTCACGTAAGAGTCACGTCTTCCGAGGCCAAATAGACTCGTGACTGGTTATGCTGATTGCTGCTGCTGTCCATGTTTCCAGGAATCACAGCGGAAGACGGTCTATATGCAGTCCCGATGATCGAAAGTGCCAGATTTGCCTGAACGACCAAATCCAGCGAATTCATCAAGGCAGATTGAATTACATTAGCTGATGCAAAACATGTGTTTGATGACGTTAGCTGAGTTTAGTGGCACCTGAGTTTAGTGGCACCTGAGTTTAGTGGCACCTGAGTTTAGTGGCACCTGAGTGATGAATAACAAACCCGTACACCACAATCACCATCTCTCCAGTGCCCTTCCCAGAAGATCAATCCACTCATCCCAAAGCATTCCCTTTCAATCCTAGCTCGGCCATCTGCTCTAAACACACTGTTGGCACCCGTGTGTCTGTGTGCAGGACGGCTAACATCGCAACCCGTTTTGTTTACATTTCCTCCCGATCCGCGCACATTTCTATCTTGTTTACACTTTTCTCAGGTACTACATTTGCTAACGCCCTTCTCAGATCTCCAACTATGGAGTACTCCAAGATGTTTGAACAGGAAAACCGTATGTTGGTTTGCCATTGGCATTTGTTGCTGATGGTGTCATCATTGATAATTTGTTAACGCCGATGGTTGGCCTAAAATGCTGTTTCTATGATCCTTTGAGAGGATGACTGGAATCTTGCCGAATCAGGCTCCGTTTGATTCTTCTATGATTTTGACATTATTTCATTGCCAGTGTTCTTCTCAATGCAAGTTTTGCCATTCACTAATCCAGTTCTATGTCATACATCCAGTTCTATGTCCTACATCCAGTTCCATCGTTAAACTTCCAGCCCTGCATTTTAAAAAGTCTTTCGCCGTCCAATCCATTGTTAAAACGATCCCCTCCCTCAACCACTTCATGCGCATTACGACAGATTGATTACAATACTAACAAACTATAGATTCTGTTGATATGCTCCTCCAAGAAATGAACCCTGGCGCAACGCGGCTAGTGTCCGATGAGTCGCCCGTGAACTCTCCATGCAAACCATTAAATGTCGAAGGAAAATCCGCCAAATTCGAGACTTCGGATTCTACACAAGAAACGCAAAAAACTTCTGTCGCTAAGCGTGATTTCAATTCTTCCTCCGACACTTATGTCAGCGACAAGTCCGATGATGAGCTTCAAGATCACCCATCGCCAAGTAAAAGCATCATGAAGTCTGCTGCCGAAAACACATTCAATTCTCCAAAGAAAAGCGTGGGATTCCAGCCTAATTTGGACACCCTCCACACATACTCCCCTCGCGAAGCTGAAACAGAACCCTCGGTCGACTCCATCTCTGAAAGTATAGCTCATCAATGGAATGAGGTCGAACATTCTCCTGAAACCATTATTGAGTCGCCTGCACCTGCGCCTCCTCCACATTCCTCTGACACTATCACTGGCCTCTTGACAACAGAAAATGGGGCGCATGGTCAATTTTCAGGCGACGACATGACCGACTTTCACAATTACAAGTTTGCACCCAAAAGCATGTCTCTCAACGATAAATTGAACATTTATCTCAACACAAACCCGCCAGAAAACCAGGACGACTTGGACGAGCATTTAGAAAGATTGAACAAAGCGACCAACAATGAAACGGATGTCAACATTCATAATTTATCTCACCAGCTTGAGCCCATTCATGTGCAGCACGAGAATCCCCTAAATGCTCTTTCCAATACCCAAGAGATCTACCTTAATTCAGCACATTCATCACAGTCATCTCTTCAGTCATTACTCGACTCTAACAGGCAATTGGATTCGGCTTTGGTGGATAAACAGTCCCAGGGTACACAATTCAATGATGGCATCAAAGGATTCTCGGATGATTTTGCCAGTCACTTATTCACATACACGAACGCGGACAATGCAGATCCTGGAACCCATAGTTTTGTTATACAGGATGAAGAATCAAACATCAGTGCACATCTTGCAGAACAATCTCCAACTCCAAGCCATGGTGAGACCGATCTTTCGGTATCGCACGATAATCTGCATTGTTATGATCAATCTTATAATCTGACAGAGAAATCTATCATGAATTTGCTAAACTCGGCATCACAACTCGATCTACAGACGAAATCCGCCACTCCTAAACTAAAAGCGGAAACCTCTTTGTTTTCCATTGAAAAACCCCATTTGGAGTCAGTACAGTCTCTTGTATCCAAAGACGAAGGATCAGATCATTTTGGTGTAAAGCAGGAGCACTTGCAACCTGTGAAGACAGAGCCTGGTACAGAAACTGACGAGAGTGGGCATCAATCTTACTTAGGAGAACATCCCGAGAGCTCACCAGCGAAGATGGAACTGGTACTTAAAAATGAGACATTTGTGAAAGCCGAACCCGAGGAAACATTCGTCAAAAATGAGCCTAGTGAGGTCAACTTTCTAGGTTTCAAGCAAGAAAATGACTATGATGTAAGTCCTGAAGAAAACACCTATGTGGCGCAGAAAATTGCCTACATGACGGGACCGAAACTAGTCAGATCTCATAACTCTACGCTGTCTTCTTCGAATACGTCGCAGCTAAACTACTCAACGTCTGAGAGCCAAAACTCACTTCCACGTTCAAAGCTTGCCACGCAACACTTTCCTCGGGAGCAAAATCCCTCGACTTATGACATGGATTCCGACATGAGTTCCGAAAACTTTTCCGATTCCAGAGACTTCGAAACCTCGCAAAGAACATTGGCCCCTCCAATTACGAAGGAAGTTAAGCCTGTTGCAAACAGAATAGTGAGTGATAATATAAATCAGTCTTCTGAATATGAGAGCTCCATTTTGGCAAACTCCTCGAACATCAATCCGCCCCTCAACATGAGGCTTCCCCTGCTTGACTTGAATGACACCTCGTTCGATGAGTTCAATAGGAAGATGCGTGAACACGCAGACTCCTATGAGGAATCATTATCTGCGGAACATGATAATGTGAAGCAAAGCGTCGATTATCTTAGTATATGGCGCTCACAGCATCTCCGAGAGCGCAACAATAAGAACAACGTCGAGGCTCCCAAAGAAATTCCTCGGATCCCCATTAGGTACAATTCAAAAGAACACCAGAAACTGACCATACCGACTTCACTCCGGAACAAGAGGTTTACAGATGTGAATCTCATTTCCACCAGAGTTGTCAATAGATCCTTGGATGATATAAATGTGTCCGGGTTTTTACCCGAGCTCTCCCAGGATTCTAATTTCGAAGGCCATTTCAATGGTCTTTTGAAAGTCTCTGACTCAACATTCTTTGATCGGGACTCGGGCCTTTCCCGCTTGGCTAGTTTGAAAAGCAGAAGGCATTCTTTAGGATCGAGCAATATTCTCAATGAGGCAACTAAACCTCGCAGTCTTAAGGTGACTGACTACACAGTCAAAACCCTTAAAGCACCACCGCAATCGCAAATCTCTGGCGCAGGCCAACGCTCTGGTGCAAGTAGACCTGAGAAGAAATCCAGGTTCCATGTTCCTTCGTTCGAGATTAAACGCTCTAACTCGATCCTTTCTCCGAAAAATCAGTATAATGACATTTTTGACGATAGTTTTGAAAAGCCTACCATTTCCTCAAAAGGCATGAAAACACTTCCAAGCATGGACAAAGACGACATCAGACAAATCATGAACATGAAAAGGAAAATGACTCAAGATGAATATTCCAGACTCAAGAATGTGAATGGACTGACCGCCTTGGCTGTACATCAACTAAGCGACAGAACAGACATGTCTCTGCAGAAAGCTTCTATTAATGATACTGCCGGTAATGATACTGTCGATTCCGGGATGCTGGAGAGGAACTACTTCCCCGAGCCAAATTTAGAAGTCAGTCCTTCGGAGAATGTTGAGCAGCCTACTGTTGCAAGGAAGTTGTCGTCAACGAACCCATTCAGGGAAAACAACTATCCCGTTAATAATCCTTTTGGAAATGCGAGTGATGTTCCTAAGTTCAAATTCAATCACTTGGCGCAAGAATCTGCAGGTCTTAACATCGCATCCAATATGGACACTCCGGTTGAAGCAGTATCACCTGTGACATTGGAAACCCCTCAAAAAGCGGTGTCTGGGAAGCAGATCTCTACTCCTCAAGCAAACCAGAGAACTGGTCAAAGAGGCTCCCCAATTAAATTGGGCTCTCCGGTTCGAGTTGTACACAACAATGGGTCCGTAACGGGCGTCTTTCTTGATAAGAAAAAGAGAGCCGATTCTAAATCTAGCTCTATACTTCGTGAAACATCAACAAATGTTTCAGTGTCAAGTGCAAAAGTTGCCGCACTCGCTGACTTGAAGCTGCAACCCATTTCATTCAAACAAGGTTTGAAACCAACGGGAACTGAAAATGAGTTGAACAATCCTAAAACCAGAGATTTGAATCACAAAAACGGTTTGAGCACCGTCTCTGTTCCTTCCAGGTTGGCTAGCGAACTGCTGAAATTCGACGATAACACTGCCGTGTATCAAAAGATTGCCAGGGGCGATCTAAATGAAGTTGAAAAGACTATCGATGAGAAGACTAGTAATGAAAAATATGCGGATGAAAAGAGTGTTGCTCCTGCTGCTGCCGTTGCAGAGAAAGAATCTGATCATGATGCTCCCAAGGCCTCAGAAAGAGGAAAGCTCTTTTTCCGTGTCTTGGAAGTCACCGACATCAAGGTTCCAGACCTCAACAAACGTAAAGCAAAGTTCAACATCACTTTGGATAACGGTATTCACTGCATCAAAACTCCAGAGTACAATATGAATGAGAAAAGAGTGAACATCAATAAAGAGTTTGAATTGCTTGCTGGTTCCAATCACTCACTCCAATTCATCTTAACAATGAAAGCAACTTACGAAAAGGCAGCGATGGGATACAAAGAGGTCAACGAAAGGCGAGTGGTCAGGTCGAAAAAGAAGCTCGGGCGGTTATTTGGGTCCAAAGAAATCATCACCACCAGCAAGATTGTGCCACATGATGTGAAAGATCCATACGATAACATCTTCGCAACGGACGGATCATTTGCAAGGTGCCACGTTGATTTGGAAGACTTTGAGCTGCAAGTGACGGGAAGAGCAATGACTTTCCCTATCCAATGCTACAATGAGTGGGGAAACTCCGGCAAAATGGAGGCGTATCCTGTGTGCAAAATCGAGGTCAAGATGCTCTACATTCCAAAGTACAAAGATTTCGAGGTGTTGCCCCGGAGCATTAAGTCTGCGTACGAAAACTTGCACGATTTGAGGCAAGAGACGTACTTGAGAGCAGAGGGGTACATGCACCAAGAAGGTGGAGACTGTGAAACATGGAAGAGACGTTGGTTCCGCTTGGAAGGGACCTCTTTGGTGGCACATAGTGAGATCTCACACAAGACACGGGCCAAGATTAATCTCGAGAAGGTGGTGGAGGTTATATTCGTTGATCGGGAGGACATGGCGCGGTCATCTGGAAACTACAGAAACTTCAGCGACATTTTCTTGATGGAGAATATGTTCAAGATTAAGTTTGCCAACGGCGAGATAATTGACTTTGGAGCTTCGCTGAAGACGGACAAGACGATGTGGATCCAAGTAATTCAGGAAATTGTGTATCGAAACAAGTTCCGGAGATTGCTGTGGGTTAAGTTGATGCAGGAGAAGAACAAGTTTTAATAGCAATAGTCAATGAAATCCAATGCTTGAGTTACTAGCGTATGATCCCAGAGGAGTGTATATGGAGGATATTTATAACACGTGATATAGGTCACGTGATATAGGGATTACGTCCACAGAGCATGAAGGACCTTTTTACCGTGTTGACTACTGAATCTTGGTGAGGAAATTCTATCTAGCAAATCTCCAAGCTCTTGTATGATTTTTGGATTTTTGTGCAGTGAAAGTGTAATTGCACAAATCCTCACTACTCAGAACTGGGTTATATTTGAGCAGTTATTGGCAAAATATGCGAAGTACATAAACAAACAACGACTGCAAAATTATTAATTGATTTGATTATTAATTGATTTGATTTTATCGATTCATCGGTTTAGTTGTAATCAGACAGTGTCACATTTCAAGAAAGTGATTGGTATCGAAAATTTTTATTGACAACGGCATTATGAATACTAACTTGAATGATATTTGGGTAATTGGATAAAAGTGACAAACTTTGATATTGTGTAATAATTTATGATTGAAAAACAACTAATGGTAATTGTATCATACGCTAGTGGTGATCAAATGATGCTTTGATATTTTCGGAGTAGCAAAATGATAAATTAGATAGTGTGGCTCTATCCTACACCGAAAACACTGGTATACCACTTAGATAAACTCATAATAACTTAATGAACTTTATATTTGTATTGAATAAACTTCTATTTTATATTGATATTCAATTCGTCTGTGTAGGAAGCCCATATAGTCATGCAGGGCAGCAATGCCGAGTCATGTGACACATTAGCTGGCAGGCATATTACATGCTACGGTATCTCTACTAAGAAAACATCAAAACTCATAAGAAAAATATTCAAAAGGCTTTAGAAATTTCAAAGATCTCCAGACAAATTCTACAAATTCTCTTAACCCACTAATTCGCTCTACAATGCAGTCGAAAATAAGCATTTTCATGAATAGCATATTCAGCAGAAATAGGAAAAATCTCTAGATAATCCTGTTCGAATATTAAAAGAACCAATTTTTAAATCAATATTACTATTTTGGCTAATTACTTAGCATTTGTAAAAATATCACACGGTTACCAGCACCCCTTTCTGTTGTTTTTCGTCCTGCAAAGACAACCGTTGGCAGCCAGGTTCAAGAAACACGTGCGGATGTTGGTACAGCCTAAGCCCGTGCATGCCCTCTTGGAAAGGCGTTCGGTCAGGCCTTCCGCCTGGAAAACCCGTGCATCCCGGCGTTCGATTTCAGTAGCTTCAGACAAGAGATGGTCCCGCAACACAGAGGTGTCGGCGGAGTTGCCCAGAGCATAGGCCTGTACAGACAGGAAGTAAGGCACGGAGCTGTTGTAGTCAGCGGAGTTGGTGGAGAACCAGTCCTGCAAGGCGGTCACGTGACTGGAGTCCACATTCTCTAGCGGCAAAGACAATTCCGAGTCGAGGTGGAGGTGGGTGACGGACGTGGAGCTGTTATCGGCGAGATAACTGTTGAGAAACACGAACGCCAATTGGTTATCGTTGAGTTCGCTGCTGTTGTAGGAGCTGGAGAGGGCGGGTAAAACTTCCTCATTGGGAGTCAAGGCGGCAGCCAAAGAGAGGAGAAGGGAGAAACACACAAACATGGATTGATTGAAGTTGATTGAATGGGTTATTTGAAATGGGGAAGTAATGTTAAGGTACTGACTTAACTTGTGATCCTGAACTGACTTGCAAACTTGAATTTCTTGATGCAAGTTTGATCTCTTGAGTTTGCTTCTTAAAGTGCTTCTTGAGGTTTGCTCTTGAAGTTTGATAACTATTAGACTTTTCTTTGGTAATGAAAGAACTAACGAGAAGTGATTATGGTGCGCGGTGGTAACTACTTATAGTCGGCGGAAAAAGGAATCCACGGCTCACAAAATAGATGTGCCGGATTTACCATCCCCGCCTATAGATAGAATAGACGAAAACTCCTCGTAACACTGCATTCGACATGCTAGTGGAGCCATGCGCAATCATGCACGAAGACGCCTTTAAACGCGCCTAAACTTCTAGAAACTGCAGCCTTAAGACGGATTTCTTTGCGAATAAGGTTCGAAGCCTTTGGTGGAGGAGTGCATCCGGCACGAATCTACTAATTTTAGTAGGCCATGCTGCGTGGTTGCTGCGCTACTGCAGACAGTGCGAGAATCTTGACTCCGATATGCGCTTTGAGTATAATTAGATGCTTCTCACATATCGGTAGTGAGGATGCAATTCATTTAGTCGTGGATAAAAATAGTTACAATTAAGAGACTTTTGGATAGTTACGATCAAGATTGTTTTAAAAATAGTTACAATCAAGAAATTTGGTGGCTGTATCGAAATTGGAATCTGTTGGAATGTATGCACTTGCACTTATAATTCATGATAATTGATGCTTTAATTAATTGGTTTGATGCTATACTTAATTGGATCGATGCTATAATCAATTGGATTGATGCTATGAGTAATTGGATTGATGCTATAATTAATTGGATTGATGCTATAATTAATTGGTTTGATGCTATAATTAATTTGTTATTACGATTCTTCTGGCCAGTGATGTGATGGGAGAAGAACTGTATTAACGAGAATCTGAAGTTAGCATTATGATCTAAATTATGTACCCCACTATTGGAACGAATGTAATCAAGAAAGTTTGAGTTTTAAGAAAATGCAACCGAGTATTTGAAGCGTATCGAGTTTTGGGTTGAGTCCATAAAGTGGAATTTTGTTTGATTCTTTGAATTAGTCGGATTAGGCTTATTCCAACGTCACTATGATGTAACTGAAGTCTCCAATTATGTCCATATAAAAGCAGGTACTAGTGAGAAAAATTGACTAGGTTTATTTTCAGAGAAATCACCAATTCCAAAGTAAACTTACAACTTAACTCAAGATCTAATGTTTTAATACTAATTTACTTTCAAATATCACTACATCTCAATACTCTCGAACAACCTCTACAATATGTGATGAATGGCCATGTAATACACGAGTCATGATGAACATCTTGCACCGGGAGCCCATGGGTGCAACAGTAAACCACAGAAAGCAAGAGTTTAGCCCATAAAATTTTTCATCTTTCGGTTGCGGCCATACCAAGTGGAAAATACTGTTTCCCGTCCGATCAACGTTAGTCAAGCCACTTAGGGCCACAGTGAGTAATGCAGTGGGAGACCATGTGTGAAATTGTGGTGCTGCAATTTTTTTTGACAAACGCACACCAGCAGACCTGTACACCAACAGACTCACAGACCCGTACACCATCGCGCACACATTGCAACTCACACTCAGTGCTCCACTTCATCTCAGCCGCCGCTCCACGAAAACATAGACAGCTACAACAGCACCTCTAACTAGGCCCGACACACACCCGTGCCCCACAGACCCGTGAACCACACAAACCCGTACACACAGACCCGTGCATCATGGCCTCCGACGACGACGACGCGTATCTCTACTCAGACGAAGAACCCGTCCAAAAAAAGGCCCGCATCGAGGCCGAGGCCCCTGCTGAGGCGGCGGATCCAGCCAGCACAGAGGCAGCCAATAGCGAGGACGGCAGCAGTGAAGAGTCGGACTCAGACGACGACGTGGAGTTCGTTATTGAAGATTCGGTAAGCGCACGACCCATTCCTTCCGCCACCGCTGGCGCCACCGTGCCTGCTCTCAATGACGCCATTGGCGAGGTGACGGACGCCGATACCGAAGGCGATGCTGTGACGGCGCCCAAGAAAAAGTCGGGCGCCACGGTGGCCAAAGATGCAGGATCGGCGTCTCTTGACGTCAATTCCGTGGCAGAATACGAGGGCAAGCCCTTGACTCAGCTTGATCTCGATACGCTAAAGGAGAAGCCCTGGCGGGCGCCGGGAGTCGATATCAGCGATTACTTCAACTACGGTTTTGACGAGTTCACATGGACTGCATACTGCCACAAGCAGGACAGTACTCGAGGAGAGTTCAATCCACAAAAGGTTATGGCTAAGATGATGGGCGGTCCCGGAGGCAAGGGTGTTTTCCCCTTTCCCTTTATGCCGAACATGCCGATGCCACCCAATATGCCCAATATGCCCAATATGCCCAATATGCCGAATATGCCGAATATGCCAAATATGCCGAATATGCCAAATATGCCCATGCCACCCAATATGCAGAACATGCCCATGCCGCCCAATATGCCGCCCATGGGGCTGGGTGCTGCAGGAGCCAAGGGCAAGCTGCAGAACCAGAGCCGTGGGGGCAGAAACAGAGGGCCCAGGAGGTAGTTTAGTGGCGTACTGCATACAAGCACACCTTGGATGCACATATTGACATTGATTCGTCCAAGGTTGGCTGAAACGGCATGATTGATATTAAACCTGGAGCTGAAGACTTACATTGGTTGGAGCTGAAGACTTATAGTGGTTGGAGCTGAAGACTTATTGAATGAAGCTTATGACTTCGTGAGGCTGACTTTTGGTGCTCACCTTGAACAATCACTCTTGTTCAAATTTAAGCACTGGCGTGGCAAATTTGGACATTTTTGGTGATCATTTTAATTCTAGAAAGCCTATTGAGATTCCAGAGCTCCAAAGCACCCGGCATAGACTTTGGCCGTTGAGGCATTATTGAAACGCAAAGTGTTAAATGAAGAAGGTAGTTTTAATTATACACAAGAAGAAGAGGAAAAGCAGGAAAACTTGAAGAGGAGCGAGAATGAGAAAAAGGACATAGAAATGTAAAAGAGCATTTATTGCAACTAGAGAGTGCAAATATGAGTGAGTAGTAAGTGCATGAGTAAGTAGTATGTGCATGAGTAAGTAGTATGTGCATGAATAAAGTCATCAGTCCAAATACCAACATCTAAATGTGTTTCGTTTACTACTGTAATTCAATTTTAGCACTAATAGCGCCGATTAATTACCTATTCACGTGCAGAATAACCTCGGAGGCAAATGTTGACGCCGCTGATTACTCCTCGTCAGACTCCTCGTCAGCCTCCTTCAACCACTTGACGAAAGCCTTAGCCTCCTTTCTAACCTTCTTGGACAAGTCCTTGGACACATACTTCTTCGAAACCTTAGAGCCCCACTCAATAATCACGTCCTCGCTGACCAAATCTTCGTCGTAGATCTTGAATAAAATCTTTGGCACGGTTGGAATCAACTCAGGCTTTTCAAGAGCCAAGAACCGCTCCAAACCACCCAAAAATGCCTTCTCGTACTCCTCTTTGCCGGCAATCAATTTGCCAAGCAAACCCTTGTGGGCTTCAAGCTGGTTCACAATGTCCTCATCGAAAAGCACTTGGCCCAAGACGAGAACAACATCGGCAGATTCCAAAAGCTCCAACTCGGCAATCTTCTTGTAAATTTCCACATCCGAAGGCAACTTCAGCTTGTCGTCACCTGCCTCGCTCAAAACCCACTCACCAAAGTCACTGACCTTAGTCTGTGAATCGTTCAAAGTCACACCCTCCAATTCACGTGCACGGGCCTCCACGGCTTCTTTGGACATGTCCACAGCCCAATCGTCATCGGCAACCTCCACGGTGTTGGCGCCCAAAGCAGCAGCCTCAGCGTTAATTTTTTTGGTCAAGGCGTCGTCTCCATCATCGGTGCTGGCCGCCTGCTCGCCACCCTTGTCGGTCTGGGCAAGATCAGAAATGGTTTTGCCTCCTCCCACAACATTGGCGGTGGCGGTGGCGGATTTCTTGCCTGTGGACGTAGGAGGTGGGTTTTTGAGAATGTACGAAGACAACTTGTGACGCACATCGATGTCGGTGATGCGTCCACATGCCTTACAGTCCTTCTGCAAGTTTCCTTTGCCCTTGATTTGGATCTGTGTCTCTGGATTCTTACAGGCGCCACAGAGCACGAATTTGGAGATGAACCCATCCAAGGAGTCCTGCAACTCGTTCTGTTGATGCACACCGTTGACCAAGTAACGGTCCTCGTCTTCGCGGAGCTTCGTTTGTGCTCCCAACTCGTACCCAAAGTACTTGACGACGTAGGCAGAGGGTCTTCCCAAGGCACGTGCCACCTCGCTCAAGTTGGGGATGGCGGTTTTGATACCATTACCACGGCCCTCCACTTTGGCCTGGATAGGCGGCATCTTGTACCGGTAGAACGGATCGGTGTTGTCTCTGCAGATGTTGATGAACGACATTGTGGTGGAGAATTGATGTGGAGGCAATGAGTCTGAAATTTTTGCGGGTCGCGTGCACACCCGTGCACCACGCCGCCACCGCCAGCGTATACTTCCGGGGTCAATGGTTAGTTGTGCGGATTCTGCGGCTGTGGCTGCTGCTAAATAGACAATTGGAATCTTCGGTTTCGAGAAGTGCCACATTGGTCTGGCGCTGGTGATTGTGCTGCTCACATTCTGCTCCTGCACACAGCACACTAGTTCGCCAGTTGCGTAGCCAAATCAGGTTGTTTCCGGATGCTTTGTAATTGGCACCGTTTTAGGCTTTCATTCTGTGTAAATCAGAGGACACTTTCCTCTCAATGTGTAATTCGAAAACGTCGTAATTAAAGAACGGGGCATTATCGAGAGACAGTAGCCCAAGATCGTTTACAGATCACGTGAACACAGACGGAGGGGTCCCGAACAACGATTCCTGCTAGATGTGTCCGAGATAAACTAGAGGCATTGTACGAGTAATGACCGCGATATCATATCAGAATCACGCCAGCTTTGCGCTTGGAAAAGCCTCTGTTTTGGACAAAACAATACACCTGTTGCCGTGAGACATGTAACCCTTGATCCAGCGCTTGGCAATAAGATTGGCAACAATACATTCACATTCTTCCGGCGACAGAGAGTAGTTCTGCAGGGCCAAGGAGTCCGGCACATGCCAAACGCCATCTTTCTGCGACCCGTACACCAGCAAGTCCAAGGCTAGCTGGATGGCACTATATGGCACAATGTGGGGCGTGGCCACCGGCAAAGAGGCGTATGCAGACACAGCCTTCTGCACGACTTTCAACAAACACAAGTTTCGGAGGTGCACGACCAAAAGGTATATGTGGCGGGCCAAAAAGATCCTCTTGTATTTGGACACACACTCGTCAAAGAAGCGGAGATTGCCGCCGCGGACTGCACGGAGCAAGTTATCGTGGTAGACCATCTTCAAGTTTGGAAAACGGTCGTATACTTGTTGAGGAAGCAGACTGCGCAGGTGTAAAAACGTCAAGGGCACCAACAAAAACAAGATCTTTTCCGTCTGAGCCACGACTTTCTGTGGCTTCTGGTAGCAGCTCAAGAATTGCAAAGCGGCAAGGAGTTTTGTTTGTGCTAGCAAGTAATCGGCCTCGTCCAAGGACAACAACGCACTGAAGTAAAGGTAGGTCACGGTGTGTTTACGGTATTCAACGGGGCTGTTGATGATGGTGGGTACCGCGAGACCAGTACCCATAAGGGCTTTTTCCATGGATTTGGCCAATTCCAACTTGTTCAAGCGAAAGTAGATTTTAATGAGCGCCGCAAGAAAGAAATGAATGCATGCTTTTTTGGAAGTTTTAAAGTCCAAGGTTTTGTCCGTTAGACATATTTTGAACAGTTTGTTGATGGTAGCGGCCACTGCCTCTAGGGCGTCTTCGCTGTCATGTTTCAGGGCTGTTTCAGACTGTTTCAGGGCTGTTTCAGACTGTTTCAGGGCCGTTCCAGACTGCTTCCGCCCCTTTTGCAGCTTCTCCCGAACCTGATACAACGATAGGAGTTCATCCGAACAATTGATCAATGCAGGACAGATCCAGTTGGACTGCAACTCTGCTGCCCGATTGAGTGCCATAACCAACTCATTCAAATCCGTAAACAGCTCTTTTATGTCACTGACAACATAAATCAGCCGCATCACGCGGAGATATGCCCGGACCACGCCGTGAAATTTGTCTGGAAGAGCGTAAAGATCAATATCATTGGGATCATTGAACCCGGCACGCACAGGACCCTGGTTTTTTTTGGGGTTGATTGTGAGGAGTGCCTGTAACTTTGCTGACTGCTGGCCGGCGATGGCACCTTGAAGGTCGTGTATATATTCGTGGAGAGACATGATACTGGAGGAGTCTGTGTAGGTGAGATGTATGGGGCACGGGTGTCGCGGTGTACGGATCTCAATGGTGTACGGGTGCAGCAGTGCACCAATCTATAGGTGCGCTGCACTCGCAATTGCTGCAAAATGCTGTAGACTTTAATCACCAGTACCATATGTTCAAACTCACCCGACATTTTTAGCAGTTGCAGCGCCAACTTACAGCTGAATCACATTAATAAGCACTGACCGACACGGAGACGTTCTGTGCATTCTCAAGCAAAACCCCGCCTTGAAATTGGATCACTAAGCGGCATTTCTTCATGGGTCACGTGCCAGCTACTCAATCACCAACATGATTACTAATGTTTGAAGAGGCTTAGGAGTATATGGAGTATATAAGAAGAATGTGACAAAGGAACGTGTTCAAAATCATCAGAAAAAGACTTGAGTTTCTACAATTCTAACCCATTAAGTCAAAAAACAAACTTCAACAACTATCGCAACAATGGTGGCCCAAATTATCCTCAAGACTCCTCCTACTAAAGATGTCAATTTGGCATGGAACGAAAGTGACTCCACTTTCGAAGTCAAACAAGTGGAACTTCCTCCCGTGCAGGAAAACCAACTCAAGGTCAAGGTTTTATACCTTTCCAACGATCCTACCCAGAGAAACTGGATTGGAGCCGACCAGGACGCATCCAGAACCTACTACGTTCCAATGGATCAAGGCGAAACCATGAGAGCTTTGGCTGTAGCCGAGGTCTTGGAATCCAAATCGCCAAAATACCAAGTTGGCGACCACGTGTCTGGCTTTTTGGGCTGGGGCCAGCAATTGGTGGTTGACGACTCCCAAATCACCACCAAAGTCGACAAGTCAATTGCTCCAGAAATGTACTTGTCCACTATTGGACTCACCGGTTTGACAGCTTACTATGGATTGAAGAATGTGGGACAAATCAAGGAAGGCCAGACGATCTTAGTTTCTGCTGCTGCTGGAGCCACAGGATCCATGGTGGTCCAACTTGCCAAGCATTTATTCAAGGCTTCCAAAGTGATTGGTGTTGCCGGATCTCCAGACAAGGTGGAATGGGTCAAATCTTTGGGTGCTGACTACTGTGTCAATTACCGTGATTCTGACTACCAGGAGCAATTGCACAAGATTATTGGTGACGACTACGTGGACCTTTATTTTGACAACGTCGGCGGCGAGTTTTTGTCTTTTGCTCTCAATCACTTGAAAAGATACGGCCGTGTGGTGGCATGTGGAGCTGTTTCGGGTTACAACGACCCTAGCCAGGCCCATGTGAGCAATTGGTTCCAGGTTACGCAAAACAGACTTTCTATCCATGGGTTCCTTGTTTTGGACTTTTATGACCAGAACGATGTTTCGATTCCTGAAATTCTTGCTGCTGTTAAGAGGGGCGACTTGTCTACCGATGGCTACCATTTGGTTGATGTTTCGAAGGAAAAAGACCCACTTTCGGAGGTTCCAAGCACCTGGTACAAATTGTTTACCGAAGAGAAGCCAAAGGGGAAGTTGATTACTAAAATCGCCTAAACTTGTGGTTCTTTAAATTACTCAAGTTTCAACAACAATTCCATTCAAAGTTCTTTTCAAAGTTCATTTCAAAAGTTTATTTCATAAAGAGTCAAGTCAACAAAAAACTAAAAGATTGTTATTAGTCAACCTAATTCCAATAAATCAGATAAATCTACAAAATGTAAAGAATTGTAGTGGTAAATCAGTAGATTTAATCATAGAGGTATTCCAACAGATTGTTTCTATTTTGCAGGTTTCACTCTACATTCACACCTTTGGGACTAGAATTCACACAGTTTATGCTAATATTTGTTTGAGTAAGCATATATACTAGGAAAGAAATTGACTCTTTTCTTTGTGTATGTTGGATCCTGCATCGGTAAGAATAACACCATTTCTATTGAATGAAAATATATACATTTAAAATATTTTACCAATTGAATTTTTCCAATAAGTACTTCAAGTCAACTCTTTCAGTAGTCATAATCGTAGATCTATTATTCTTGTATTTCTCTTCCGACCTTCTAATAATGTGGATATAAGGACCCCCTATGCAACACGAATAGGTCATACTTTGTATTTACAGATCGGTCATACTTCCCAACTTTGTCTTTGGAAATCGGTCATACTTCCCAAATTTGTATTTTCAGATCGGTCATACTTCCTCACAATGTCTGTTAATATTGCACAGAATGTCTGTTATTAATGTACATAATTTCCTACTTATTTAAACGTCAGTCTCAACAAACTGCAGGTTGAACCGGTACAAGTTTACACAAGTCGTTGTGCTAGCAAAACACTCCTTTGTATTCATACTATATAAATACGCCTGATTCCCGTCTGACTTAGGGAACCAGCGAACTACTACAAATCAAAAACCTCACACTCAACAAAATATGAAAGGTTTACAAAATATGAAAGATCAAGAAATGATAAAAGCTTTACAAGCTTTAAAAAATTTACATTCTTTAAAAAATCAACAAAATGTGAAACGTCAACAAACTTTGAAAGCTCAACATGACTCGAAACATCAACAAAATTTAAAACATCAAAAAAAAATGAAAGGTCATCTGAGTAAGGAAGTTTTAGGAAATATGAAAGCTCAAAATGAATTAAAACATCAACAGTGTTTAAACCTTCAAAAAAGTACGAAAGAACAACATGATTTGAAACATCAACAAAATTTAACCCATCAAAAAACTATGAAAGCTCAACATGATTTAAAACATTGAAAAAAAAAATGAGAGATCAACAAAAGTATGACATCAAAATTATAAAACATCCAAAAAATTCAAATATGTTGTTAGTCAACTAAGTTTGAAGTGATCCAGCAACATCTATAAAAATGTAAATAATTGTAGTGGTTAATCAATAAAATTTTGGATAATCATAGGTAAGGGCGATTCCATTTACTTTATCTATTTTACAAGCTTCACTTTACATTTATACCCTGCGGGCTGAATTTACATAGTTTATGCTAATATTTGTTTGGATAAGCATATAGACTATAGAAAAATTTTGTTTATTACAACTCATTAATAGTTCCTTATTATTCAATATTGAGCACATGGTTTTGTTATTTTAATTGATCTCTACTCTACAAAGTCGTTATAATTTTTTAGAAATTACACATTAAATGACATCAAGAAACAAAAAATCACCTTGAAACAAATACGATTCTCCCTAATTAGAGAAATTGACTATGTTCTTTGTATGTTAGACTCTCCATTGGTCAGAATACACTATCTCTATCAAATAAAGATACAAGTACTTCAAGTCAACTCTTGGAGTAGTAATGATTGTAGATCTATTATTCTTGTATTTTCCTCTCGATATTCTAATAATTTGGATATAAGGACCCCCTATGCAACACGAATTGGTCAACCTCAAATTTGTATTTGCACATTGGTCATTCTTCCCCACAATGTCTGTTAATAATGCACAGAGCGTCTGCTAATAATGCACAGAATGTCTGTTATTAATGCACAGAATTTCTGGTCAAACTTACTATTAAAACAAAGTGAACTTCGTATCTGTAGTCTCTTTATGCTGTGAATCATTATGCAATTTGACTATGGCTAATTTAAACGTCAGTCTTAACAAACTGCGGGTTGAACCGGTAAAAGTTCCCAATTAGTTACACAATGGAGCTGTTGGAATTCCAAGCATAACACTCCTCTGCATTCGTATTATATAAATCCGCCTGGTTCCCGTCTGACTTAGGGAATCAGCAAACTTTTACAAATCAAAAACCGCACACTCGACAAAATATGAAAGATCAAGAAACTATCAAAGATCAAGAAACTATCAAAGATCAAGAAACTTTGAAAGATCAAGAAACTATCAAAGATCAAGAAACTTTGAAAGATCAAGAAACTTTGAAAGATCAAGAAACTTTGAAAGATCAAGAAACTTTGAAAGATCAAGAAACTTTGAAAGATCAAGAAACTTTGAAAGATCAAGAAACTTTGAAAGATCAAGAAACTTTGAAAGATCAAGAAACTTTGAAAGATCAAGAAACTTTGAAAGATCAAGAAACTTTGAAAGATCAAGAAACTTTGAAAGATCAAGAAACTTTGAAAGATCAAGAAACTTTGAAAGATCAAGAAACTTTGAAAGATCAAGAAACTTTGAAAGATCAAGAAACTTTGAAAGATCAAGAAACTTTGAAAGATCAAGAAACTTTGAAAGATCAAGAAACTTTGAAAGATCAAGAAACTTTGAAAGATCAAGAAACTTTGAAAGATCAAGAAACTTTGAAAGATCAAGAAACTTTGAAAGATCAAGAAACTTTGAAAGATCAAGAAACTTTGAAAGATCAAGAAACTTTGAAAGATCAAGAAACTTTGAAAGATCAAGAAACTTTGAAAGATCAAGAAACTTTGAAAGATCAAGAAACTTTGAAAGATCAAGAAACTTTGAAAGATCAAGAAACTTTGAAAGATCAAGAAACTTTGAAAGATCAAGAAACTTTGAAAGATCAAGAAACTTTGAAAGATCAAGAAACTTTGAAAGATCAAGAAACTTTGAAAGATCAAGAAACTTTGAAAGATCAACAAACTTTGGAAGATCAACAAAATATAAAAGCTCAACATAAAAAAAAAGCTTTAAACATGTTAGCTCAACATGATTTGGAATATCAACAAAATAAAATTCGTCAACAAGTTATGAAAGAACAACATGATTTAAAACATCAACAAAGATTACTCCATCAAAAAAATATGAAAACTCAACATGAGTTGAAACATCAACAATGTTTATATCATCTAAAAATTATGAAAGGCCAACTAAGTAATGAAGTTATAAAAGATATGAAGGCTCAAAATGAATTAAAACTTCAACAATGTTTAAGCCTTCAAAAAAATATGAAAGATCAACATGATTTAAAAGATCAAGAATTTCTAATCGAGCAAAAAAATATGATAGCTCTACATGATTTAGAACATCAACTAAATCTAATTCGTTTTCAAAATTTGAAAGATCAACAAGAGTATGACATCAACAAAGTTTAAAACATCAACAAAATATAAAAGATCAAGAAAATGAAAACATCAAAAAAATCAAAGATCAAAATAATGGAACATCAAAAAAATAAAACATCAAAAGAATAAAACATCAAAAAAATAAAACATCAAACAAATATAACCATCAAAAAATATAAATCACCAAAAAAAATTTGGATATCTTAAGTCAACTTAAATTTAATTGATCCAGCAACATCTATAAAAATGTAATGATTGTAATGGTTCATCAATTGAATTTTAAATAATCATAAGTAAGGATTATAAGCTTTCTCTATTTTACACGTTTCACTTAACATTTATACCTTTTTACTTTTATTTGTTTGGGAAGGCTTTTAGGTTATTGGATAAGATCTTGATACTAGCACAATGTAATGATAATTCCTTATTAAAGTTAGTATAAATTTTAAGATAACAGGCATGAAATGATATCAGGAAACCAAAGATAATCACTTTGAAGCAAATATGAATGTTTCTAATTATAGAAATCTCTATATTCTTTGATAAAAATTATCAAAAAGGGGAATTTTACGATAATTTCCAGCAGAGGCAAAGTGACTTATCTTAAAAGTAACTTATCTTGAATTCGTTCTTCGGAATTTGTGAAAAGAAAAATTCACAGTATTTGCAACAACTTCAGTTTTGGAAAGAGTAAAATGTTGGAAAGTAGAGGAAACAGATACGATAATTTGTATGTAAATACATAAATACATACATGGCCAAATGAATAAGATCAGGACAGAAACTGTCAGAGATAAAAACTGAACGATTGAACATTACGACCAATTGAACATTACGAACAATTGAATATTTTGAATTCTGAACATTACGAACAATTAAACATTTGAATTCTGAACATTAATGGACATCATTAAACACTCAACACTACTGAGCACTCAACACTACTGAAGATTTCTGCACATTGTGAACATTATTTAAGTGGCTGAAACACTTTCAAACATGTCTGAAGCACTTTGGAACATGGCTGAAACATTTCTGAAACATGGCTGAAACAATCCTGAAACATTTCTGAAACATTTCTGAAACATGGCTGAAACAATCTTGAAGCATGGCTGAAACACCCCGCCTCACCTCATTCGCATTGACACATGCCAACTACGCTCAGCATTCACACTTTGAAACAAGGCTTCGCAAGGGCTAGGCTGTCGGTCGCGTTTAACGACTGCGCATTTCCCTTGACGTAATTCCTGCACACAACGCGTGCGCATGGTGCCCCTATTCACCCGAATCATCTTTTGCCAAATGCGACATAACGCAACGCACCTCAGGTACGTATGGATTTGAAAAATTCACATTTCCTATCATTTTCCTTTCCACACCATTATTTGAAATCCGTACCAAAAAAAGGATTTTCCCACATATATATATATATATATATATATATATATATATATATATATATAGAATTACAGCATATACTGCAGGCAACATTCCCATTTGTGACCCTCCGTTGCATCGATTTCTAGTGCCTGCAAACCCCATTTCTCAGCGATTTACAGCGCCTCCTTCCAGTGTCGCAGCGACATTTGCACCCTGACTCAATCTAGCGACATTGTCGCCACGCACAAAAGGTACCCTCACGCGACACTGGCACTCCATTTCCCATTTCCGTGACGACATAACTACTCCCTCTCAAAAACCATACCTCGCCTCGTTCCGTGTCGTGGCTATAGCAATCACCAGCGGCGCTTATATACACTTCGCACCCACGCTTCCACGCAGGCCTTGAGAACACCTCTACTTTCATACAGCTCACCGTTTGCGCCCGAGTTTCTGCTCTTTCCCTTGGAACTCTGAAAATGGTCAATTGCTCCCCTCCGATCATATCCTTTTCATGCGCTGAAGATGGCCCCCAAAACACCTCCTTGCATGGCTGTTCGCCTGATGGCACCGGCGAGTTCAACCTAGATGGCATCCCCACTCTGTCCATTCTCTCGCCTCAACACACGCTCCATTCCAACCCGCCGCTGGACTTTTGTGATACTCCGCTAGATGCAGACCACATCTCCTTGAATGTGCATCTGAACAATGGTAACATGCTGCTGCTCGGAAACGTGCCTGCCTCCTGCGGTAGACGGGTCCGCCTGGGCTCGTTGTTTTCTACCAACTCGATCTGGAACGACGATGCGCTTCTGCTGATCAATTCTCCCAAACAGTGCCTGACAAACGGAACTTCCATTGATTTCTTTCCGGATATGTCCTCGTCGACTGGCGCCACTTCGTTTTTGAGCCCCAACCTCGGCCCACAACCGTCGCATCTGAACTTGAACACCCCAGCTTCTCGCAACCGCTCTCACACCACCTCCGGCGGCCCTTTTGGCTCGGCTAATTTCGGCTCTTTTGACGGCGCTCGCTTGAGTCTGTCTCCCTTCCAAAACTCCTACTCGGACTCGTCTCACTTGTTGGATAACTTTCTTTTGAATGTCAGCGACCAGCACCAGACCAGAAATCGGGCCCAAACGTATTCGGGGGTGAATACTTTGATAAACCCTTCTTTGCAAAGTCACGTGGGCGGCGTGCCGCAAGGTCACGGCTCCGTCGTTCCTGCAAACCAAGATATTTCTTTACTTGGAGCCATGAGTCTCGGCCTGTCGGCGCTTGGTCCTTCTAAAATGATGCCTGTCTCCTCCGGAGCTGAGGTTTCTATCATGCAGGGTGGAAGTGCCAAGCCTTTTCTCCAAGACGACTTCAACTTCTCAGAGCTAGCACTCACCACTAGCTTTGATAACCCGAACCTCAGCCCTACCAACAACCTTCTCATTGATAACGTGCCTTTATTCTTGGACTCCTACAAATTGTATCAGCTTTTGGACAGTCCAAATGGTGTGTCGTCTGGAGGTTACCACAATAGGGGAATTTTGAGCGTTCGTGTCTCGCAAGCAAGCAACAGCAAAATGGCTTTGGTCGTGTGTCCTTCGGTGGAAATTGCCATGACACTCAAAGCAAATTTCAATCACCTTGAAATTGTCAAAGGCGTGATTTTGTATATTGCATTTGCCAAAGTCTTGGAAAAGCCCAACAATGGCTCTCCGGAGAATACACCAGCGTACGAAATGCGGGAAAAATCGACAGCCGACTCCAAAAATATTTCGGCAGAACAAAAGGGTGGGGACTCTTTGTCAGACCAGGGGGTATCCCAATTGTCCGGCTCACTCGTGAGAATTGCCTCGGATTTGGCTGGCTCACAATCGATTGACTTGAAGAAAATATTCTCCATTTTGAAAAATACTGCAAAGTTTCCAAAGAGCATGTATGAGAAGAACTACGGTAAGTTGCCCGAAGCCATGCCAGTTAGAGAGTTTGACTCCCCCAAATTGAGGGAGTTGCGGAAGACCCTTGAAAACACTGATAAAGACTCCAAAGACGCCGACCTGGAGGCTAAGCCCATGTCGCAATCCGACTTAGAGGCATTAGCACTCTCTATGCTTGATGAGTTCCCAGAGTTGTGCTACGACCACATTGGAAACACAATCGTTCAGAAGCTCTTTGCCCTTTTGGAATCTCCGGTCATCAAGTTGATGTTGGTGAAGGAGATTATGCCTTACTTGACTCAGTTGGGAATCCACAAAAACGGCACATGGGCAATTCAAAAGATCATCAACCTCTGCGGAAAGAATGATCTTCAACAGAAGGTTCTTATTGCCAAGAGCTTAAAGCCCTTCTCGTTAAAACTCTTTAATGATCAATTTGGAAATTACGTTTTGCAATGTTGCTTAAAGTTCGGCACACCCTACAATGACTTTATTTTTGAGACAATGTCTGACAATTTCTTGGAAATCAGCTCGGGAAGGTTTGGAGCTAGGTGTATTCGCACCATATTGGAGACGGCTAATAGTGATAACTCGAACCAGTCCGGTGAATCGATAGTGTCCAAGGAACAACTCTTGATGGTTGCTAGCTTGATTGTGAATCACGCAAACAGCCTTGTATATAACAGCAACGGATCATTGTTAATTACGTGGTTCTTGGACACCTTCCACGGCTCTTTTTACTCGAGCGATCACAGGGATGACAGAAGATACCAATTGTTGTGCGATCAGTTTCTACCACACTTGACTAATTTATGCACCCACAAGTTGGCAAACTTGACGATCTTCAAACTTTTGAATAATCGTGCTGATGACGGGGTCAAGTCCAGACTCATGGATGAGATTTTCGGAGTCTATGATGGAATTGAGCCGTTTTTAAGACAGCCTACTTCAGTGTTGAGGAAGATTTTAGACGAGAATAGCGAGAACAACTCCGGCCCGCTCTTCATCTACAAGATTGTTTCGAATCCTTCGCTCTTGTCACTCGGAAACAACGAGGCAGAAAACCAGCAATATCAACAATTTGCTATCGCCCAGGTTAAAAAGGTCATGCTCGATATCAATGTTGTCAACCTTCAACCATACAAGAAACTCATTGAGGAGGTTGGTCTCTCGACCAATAGAATGAGCAGGGCGTCGTCCACAAATCGCAAAAGTAAGCGAAATGGAGCAGTCCCTCGAGGAAAAAGCGGACACTCTAACCACTACATTCACGGAGAGCCGTCAGTGAATGCGCCATACGGCTACGGAAACATGCCCTCCGGGAGAATGGTCAACCCAGCGATGGGAGGTTTCGCCGACCACGGCGACATGAACATGGCTGGCGCGTTTAGTAACGGAGGATATCCAGGATCCACTTACATGTACCCACCGGGGCCAGTATATGGGGCATACAACGGACCGGAGTATGGGTACCCCCAGGAGCCCTACCAACAAGACGCCAATCTCATGAGACAACTTGAGCAATTATCATTGAGCTCGGCAGCAATGGGGTACGCATCCACTCCTACTACACCTAATGCGGGCCATATGTGAAGGCTTCCAGAATCAGCTTGCTGACATACGGCAAGCGGCAGGGCGGAGGTATAAGCGCGCCTCAAGGATGAGTCTGCGGTAAACATTAAAAATATTAAAATGGTTGGCGGAATTGCCAAGTCCAAAACACCAAGCAAATCTTGGATTGATAATGAATAATACGATTTTCTTCAACGGCGGCAGTTTAAGCAAGTGGTATGCTTGACTTGAGAGACCAATTGGCGATTCTTTTTCCTGCAAGTGGTGAAGATATAACAACTATTTTTCCTGCAAGTGGTGAGGATATTAGCCTTGTCTAATTAAGCAACATACTGTGACAGGAGTCGCCATGTCGCGGCAGTAGTAGATGTCGCAGCATAGTAGATGTCGCAGCATAGTAGATGTCGCGGCAGTAGTAGCCATAGCCAAGGACACCTGCATACAACACCAGTCTCTGACGCTGGTCTCACGACACCCTTCAGCTTACGCATCACAATCATCCATCTTTGTGCACCTCCTTAACGCCACCGAAGCTCTATTTAAGAAGAAGTTTTTCTGCCTGATTTTCCACAAAATTGTGATTTTCTGTGGCCCTGGGATTTTTGGTACCACAGTATCACAGCATTCTTGCGCCGACTTTTCTTGTTGTAAATATCGTTTACACTCCGAGACACAGCCATTGCGAGGCACAAAAAGTGGCAAACAACAAGCAAGACATTTTTGGGATTTTCTATTGAATAGACTGTGATATTCTTAGAAAGAGCACGTTGAGCAGAATTCTGTGGGTGCATTGCCACTGGCCCCCACCGCACGACATTTCCAGCATAGTGCCGACATTTTAGCATAGTGCCGACATTCCAAGTGCCGACATTCAAAGCGCCGACATTCCAAGTGCCGACATTCAAAGCACCGAATTTCAAAATCGACCAACAATGAATTCAGAGAAAGCATCGAAACGTGGCAAGCTCGCATCCTACTTCTCAGGATCCATGAATTTACACCGTCAACACGAGCACAAAACTTTAGATTATGAAGGCAATGATTTCCAAGAAATTAACAACTCTATCCTTTCGGAAAGACGCAACTCCACAACCCACAGATCTCACATCCAGCAACTCAACTTCAACAATTCTCGCATACTACAGCTTCCTACCGAGATTCTCCTACAAATCTTCAAATACTTGGACAAGTATGACTTGTACTCGCTCTTGACAGTGTGCCGCGAGTTTTCCGATCTAATAATAGAGATTTTGTGGTTCCGGCCCAACATGCAAAGCGATGCTGCCTTCAAAAAAATTAGAGATATCATGACCTTGCCTCGCCATCAAACGCACTGGGACTACCGCAACTATATCAAAAGATTGAACTTGTCCTTCATGACCAAGTTGGTTGACGATGACCTCTTGAATCTCTTTGCCGGATGTCCCAAGTTGGAGCGTTTGACTCTTGTGAATTGCATAAAGCTCACCCACGCGCCCATTTCCAATGTCTTGGCCAACTGCTCCAAGTTGCAGTCCATTGATATGACCGGGGTTCAGGATGTGCAGGATGATATAATCTATGCACTAGCGCAGAATTGCGTTCGTTTACAAGGATTGTATGCTCCTGGATGTGGCAATATCTCCGAGGAGGCGATTGTGCTGCTTCTCAAAGCATGTCCTATGTTGAAGCGTATCAAATTCAACAATAGCGAGAATGTCACGGATGCAAGCATTTTGGCCATGTACCAGAATTGCAAGTCGTTGGTTGAAATTGACTTGCACAACTGCCCAAATGTCACCGACAAGTACTTGAAAAAAATATTTGCCGAGCTCTCCCAATTGAGAGAGTTTAGAATCAGCAATGCTGCTGGCATTTCGGATGATTTGTTTGAGGCCATTCCTGATGACTATTTTTTGGACAAGTTGAGAATCATCGATGTCACCGGCTGCAATGCAATCACAGACCGACTTGTGGAAAGAATGGTCAAATGTGCCCCACGCTTGCGAAATGTGGTTTTATCCAAATGCATGCAGATTGGCGACACTTCGCTACATCACTTGACCAAGTTGGGCCGCAGCTTGCATTACATACATCTTGGGCATTGTGCGCTGATCACTGACTATGGCGTCCAAGTCCTTGTTCGGTCCTGTCACAGGATCCAGTACATTGATCTCGCGTGCTGCTCTCAACTTACCGATTGGACATTGATTGAACTTTCAACCTTGCCGAAGTTGAGACGTATTGGGCTTGTCAAGTGCAACTTAATATCTGACTCTGGCATCATGGAGTTAGTTCGCCGACGTGGCGAACAGGACTGCCTTGAAAGAGTCCATTTGTCTTACTGCACTAATTTGACTATTGGTCCCGTGTACTTGCTCTTGAAAAATTGTCCACGTTTGACTCATCTTTCTCTCACAGGGATTTCTGCATTTCTCCGAAGAGAAATAACCCAATATTGTCGGGATCCACCTCCTGACTTCACTGAGAACCAGAAATCGTCTTTCTGTGTGTTTTCAGGCCATGGTGTCGTGCAACTTCGAAACTACCTCGGCGCGTTGATGGAGCAAAGAGCTTACCTCATTGAGCAACTTGGCTTCCAGGAAGACGTGGCAGCTTTGTTACCTAACCGGAATAGATTACCTGGGGTCGAGGGACAGTTTGACAACCAAGCCAATGAGAATGCCGATCAGCAAATAAATCAAGGCGCCAACCCAGCATTCACCAACCCAGCATTTATCAACCCCGCATTCGACAATAATCCGGCTTTCATCACTCCGCACCGAGACGCACCTCCACCTTCCGACGAAGTTCTCGGTAACGCTGCGTTTCCTGAGGGTTACAGTGAAGCTCAAGATGCGGATGCACAGCTCAATGATGATGATATGATGGCATGGGCAGCTCAAAGGGGACTAGGTGACTTGCGAAGGATGAGATCCAATCAAGCTCCCGCGCTCAATGATAACCTTGGCGAGAGATACAATGAAACCGATGCAATTCTCCGACAACTTCTCACTCTAGAGCAGCAGAACCGAGAGAGAATTGCCACTTACCAAAATATGGCAAGAGAAATACGCTCTGATATTTTCCCAAATGGGGAGGAGATCCGACCTGGAAATGCGCCTCACATCATACAGCCTCCCGTATTTGGCAGCGAGGATGCTAATAATGAGACAATGGAAGATGCAGAGATGGAGCCCGCAGACTTGTTCCCCAGAGGTGCCAGTACTGGCGAGCGGCCTTTGCAGAGCCATCGGAATCCACGAGGGTGAGCGGGTCTCCGCGGTTCCATAGGCTAAGTATATGCCTCCAACTTCCAACGTTCATAGAATACAAAATATAAGATGACTTCACTTCGATTATTAAGCTTGTCCCGAGTACGGTCGAATGCTCTCAATTATTAAACTTGTCTCGAAACGGCCGACTGCTCTCAACTATTGGTATTCACTACCGAAACTATGCAAAAGATTCGGCGTCACTCGCTTGCACTGAAGCGTACTTCAAGTTCTCGAGCCCGGGCTTCAATTGGCTGAGCCTCAATTGAAGATAACCTGTAAAACAAATACGACATTCTCTCAAACCTGTTTGATTCCGAAGGGCTTGAGATCTTCTTAAGAAAAGCCTTTTTGAGCAGCGAGAATCTCTTTTGCATTTTGGAGTCAGGAGAATTTGCAGCAGATACTTGTGATATTTCCGAGCCTTTCTGAGTAGATACAGACCGATCTGACGAAGCCACACAGCTTGTTCGAGAACAAGTTTCTGGAGTCTTGCAAGCAGTCCGATTGCTACTCCAATACGCCCTACAGTCATTGTAGAGCTTCACTAGAAGGCGCCTTTTCCGGAACCAGAGCTTGTTCTGAATCTCATGTTCTATCAATACAGGCAACGGCAAAGATCGAGAAATTTCCATTCTTTCCTCAAACAGGTGGACCAGACAGTAGAGGCTATTTTTACAGGGCCGACCAGATTTCAAAACCCCACATATGTAATCTAGTTGGTCCAGTTGTAAGTCCAAAATCTCCAGGGGGGAAAGCTGAAAGATAGTGTTTAAGCCCTCGAAACTATGTAGGGGAGAAATCTCAGAGTCTTCTTTGTTCAGAAATTGGGAATAGAGCTCCAACTTTCGCAGGGGGGAAGATATGGTATGGGGAGTCATTATGAATCTGATAATTTTGACAACAAGGTCAATAAAAGAATCAGATAAAATTGAAGAATCAAATGAGATTGAAGAATCGAATGAGATTGAAAGAATCGAATGAGATTGAAAGAATCGAATGAGATTGAAAGAATCGAATGAGATTGAAATAATGGAAAATAGCTTGATTATTCGATTTGTACTCAAATCAAAAAGATGATCTATGATGGACTTGTAAGGATACTCTGATGAAGAAGGATGTATAATGATTGAGTATTGATAGGGTATTATAATTTGGTAAAAGGGTATTAGATGTTGGTGAATGGATATTAAGAAAAAGATGTTAAATGGATATAAATAAAAAGGTGATAATTGCATATAAACAAAAAGATGTTGGCAAATATATGATGATTAAAAGAAAACCTTTTATATAAAAGTGGTTGCAAGTAAATATTTTGGTTTCAGGGGTAAAATTTGCAGCCATGCGCGGTGTTTGGTAACGTATATATAAAGAGAGCGTTCCTCTGTTTTGTTGAAATAATTTTAACAACTTTCATTTGAAATTAAAAACTTAATCTGGGGTGATTTTGATATTATCAGATTTGTTTTATTAATAACGAGAGCTACTTGAAGATACCGGAGGTGTTTGATAAACCAGAGTTACTTAACACCAGAATTATCTGAAAATAGGGAGTAGATAATAGGGAGTTGCTAGAAGATACCTGAGATATGAGGACATAATTTGAATCAGACAGAACAAAGAAAGAACACAAAACAGAAAGAACAGAAAACAGAAAGAACAGAAAGCATTAGCAGCAAGGCAAACACCAAGGAGAAATAGGAGCGATCAAGCAAGGAGAATTTGCTACAGGCATTCATGTTTGACATTTGTACACGGCACTTGGAGTCTAGCCCTGCTTTATCAAGGTTTACACTATTCGGGAGGCAGAGGGGTTTTCTCAGCTGCGAATCATTGCTGTACATTCATTTGTCGCTTGACTTTTGAGCCATGCAAGTCAGACAGCTGAAACACAAATTGATAAACGTTCACCAGCTAGCCCCAACGATTAGGTGGTTGGCTAAGGAGCATGGAGATTCAGATAGATCAAAGTGGCTGCAACTTGGACGGGCGCGCGGGCTCAAGCCCTAAAGGCGCAGAGCACGTGACTGCATCACTTGCGATTCTCGATTCTCGCACTACGAAAAATTTCCCCTGCGCTCGCTGGCTAAGACGAAAAAAGAAGTTAATTTGGTTATTCTTTTTACCACCTAGAAAACACAGAAAATGTATGTTCAAGCCAACTGAGTCCAAGGAGCTAGCAAAGATACCCCAAAAGTGAACGGGAAACATTCCAAGGCCACGTTTTCCTTCCATTAAGCCCGTTGTTGAAGATGGAAGTGATATGAAAATTTTGAAAAATCTTGCAATGCTGACTTGTTCAACCACATCTCAAGCTCCATTGACTATGTTTACCCAGCACAAATACTAACTTCGCAGGACTAAGAGAACTAAGAAGGTCGGAATCACTGGTAAGTACGGTGTCAGATACGGTTCTTCCTTGAGAAGACAAGCCAAGAAGATGGAAGTTCAACAACACTCCAAGTACGACTGCTCTTTCTGCGGTAAGAGATCCGTGCAAAGAGGTGCCGTCGGTATCTGGTCCTGTAAGGCCTGCAAGAAGACTGTTGCTGGTGGTGCTTACACTGTTTCCACTGCCGCTGCTGCCACTGTCAGATCTACCATCCGTCGTTTGAGAGACATGGCTGAGGCCTAAATGTTTCTGGTCATGATAACGTCTGTATATTGAAACTAATTCTTTCTTGATATATTCTGTAGCTGTCGGCACGACAAAGACATAAGTAAGACATTCACGAAATGATATCCGCGACATTGACATGTTTTCAAGACATTGACGACATTGATATTACGACTTTGACAACATTGACAACATTGATATTACGACATTGCTATCAAGACACATTTCAGACGGCTCTCATTAGGCCGCTAAAACCGGTTGGGAAGAATATCCAAGATATACTTGTATTTGGGTAGAGCGTGTTATATGCAGTACGTTCTTCAGCTGAAGAACACGGAACTGAAGACTTGCAAGGTTGTAACCTCGATCAGCCCAGTGACGGCAATTACAGGCCACCATTTACCATAGCAAGGCGATAAAAGCATAGTCAGATCAAAATCCACGTGATGGGCTGAGTAAAGTAAACCCATCTACGTTTGTTTAGACCAAAATCCAGACTTTCGGTTGCGGCCATACCAAGTGGAAAATACTGTTTCCCGTCCGATCAACGTTAGTCAAGCCACTTAGGGCCACAGTGAGTAATGCAGTGGGAGACCATGTGTGAAATTGTGGTGCTGCAATCTTTTTGACAACGGCACACTAGCAGACCCGTACACCAGGGCACACTCAGACCCGTACACCACCGCGCACACCCTGCAAATCACCCCAACAGTAACCCATATACAACTCGGATGTACGAGTTTCCGGCAATTCACTCGTTTCCGCCATTCTACACCAAACAAAGCAATGCAGCCGTGCTCCAAAACCAGCTAGACGAGTGGTGCACAATCATCATGCAGTACTGTCAGGCACACAAGATCTACAGCATCCAACCACTGGGATTTGCCCTCAGGCAACAAGGGGGCGAACCTGCAGGCAGCATGTTTGAAAACAGCGACATTGAAAGGAGTGTGAATGGCGACTTTCGGCACGACATTTTGAGCCACTTGGTGCACCGGCTTGGGAGGGGCAGCTATATCAATGGCAAGACGCAGGATGCAGGAATCCTTGTCTACTGGCGGACATTGGCGGAATGGGCCGAGCGGTTGTACTCCTGCATCGAGGCTGCGGGACAGCAGCATACAGTCTTGACCGTTTATGAAATGACCCGACTGGAAGATTCGGTGGTGGCGGCCGATTTCCATGATATTGATGCGGTACTTTTTGACCGGATTTTGGAGGAGTTGCGCCGCCAGGGTCGTGTGCTGATCATTCGGGAGGATGGCGAAATAGCGGGGGTGAAGTTTGGCTGATGAAAGGAAGCAAATCCTGAAAGTGTTATTGAAAGTGTTATTGAAGTGTTGATGAAGATTGTGGTGATATATGCAGGAAATACATATTTTTGCCAGCGCCCACGCTGCGGCGTGGGGCGTAGCTGCCTCATGGCCGGGGCATAGCTCCAGCCTCTCGGCACAGATCAAGCGCCGTCAAGGTTCTCCGCCGGACACTGCGGCAGGAGAGTATAAACGGCGGATATTGCACGTGACAAGTCACGTGAGCACTGCATCCACGTGAGCACTGCATCCAAGCGTAAGCTCTATTCATTGTATCACCCTGGTGTGTCACCCAATCACAGCAGGGTAGAATGTGGTGATTTCCGGTTTCGATAAACTCCTTCTGACTCCCCGGTTTTGGTTGTCTCATATCTACCCCGGTCCATTCCCACCCCCGGTTCTCATTTCCACCCCCGGTTCTCATTTCCACCCCCGGTTCTCACCTCCCGCGCGCGACTCATCGCAAAATTTTCCCCCAATCTACCCTTTCTCCTTCCCGATAATCACCTTTAGAGGGCAAACATCTGCATCCCACAACTAATCCTGACCCCCGCGAGCACTCTGTGACCCGTGCAGCAAGCAGATTTAAATCAACCAGGAATTGCCCGTTTTAAGCGTCTGAAACACGTCTGAAACACGCCTGAATCACCCCTCAAACAAGCCCAATGAAGTACGTCGTTGTCTCCGGAGGAGTCATCTCGGGAATCGGAAAAGGTGTTCTCGCCTCGTCCACCGGCTTGCTCTTCAAAACGTTGGGCTACCGTGTCACGTCCATCAAAATCGACCCTTACATGAACATCGACGCCGGTACAATGTCGCCATTGGAACACGGAGAGTGTTTTGTTTTGAACGACGGAGGAGAAGTCGATCTTGACCTCGGAAATTACGAACGGTACCTTAACATCACGTTGACCAAGGACCACAACATCACCACGGGCAAAATCTACTCGCACGTGATCACTCGGGAACGGAAAGGTGACTACCTAGGCAAAACCGTGCAGGTGGTGCCACACATCACGGACGCTATCCAGACGTGGATCGAACGTGTGGCCCGCATCCCCGTGGACGAATCTGGGTTGGAACCCGAAATCTGTATCATCGAGTTGGGCGGTACAGTTGGCGACATCGAAAGTGCGCCATTTGTCGAGGCACTCAGACAATTCCAGTTCCGGGTCGGCTCCGACAGCTTTGCTCTCATCCACGTGTCTTTGGTTTTGGCAATTCACGGCGAGCAGAAAACAAAGCCGACTCAGGCCGCCATTAAGGACTTGCGGTCGTTGGGTTTGACCCCCGACATGATTGCATGCAGATGCCAAGAGGAGTTGGAGGTGGCCACCGTGCACAAGATCGGTATGTTCTGCCACGTGGGCCCTGAGCAGGTGGTGGCCATCCGCGACGTCAACCTGACCTACCATGTGCCATTGTTGTTGCAAGAGCAGAAGATGATGAAGTTCTTGACGCGGAAGTTGGCCTTGGACCCGCTGCTGCTTTCGGCGGCAGCCCGGGAAAAGGGTGACCGTTTGATGACGTCGTGGCGCACCATTACGTCGGCCCACGACAAGTCCGTGGAGTCTGTGACCATTGCGCTTGTGGGCAAGTACACCAACTTGAAGGACTCGTACTTGTCGGTGATCAAGGCGTTGGAGCATTCTTCCATGCGGTGTTTCCGCAAGTTGAAGATTGAGTGGGTGGAGTCGTCGGACTTGGAGCCCGAAACCAAGGATGCGGATTTGGCCAAGTACCACAAGGCCTGGCATTCGGTGTGCCAAGCAGACGGAATCTTGATTCCCGGCGGTTTTGGCTCGCGAGGAATCGAGGGAATGGTGGCCGCTGCAAACTACGCCCGTACCAACAACGTGCCATATTTGGGTGTTTGCTTGGGTTTGCAGGTGGCTGTGATGGACTTTGTGCGGTCTGAGTTGGGCTTGGCCAAGTCCACATCCATGGAATTCGATGCCGATGCCGACGAGGCCACGGCTGCTGTGGTGTACATGCCTGACGTGGACCAGGTCAATTTGGGAGGCACTATGAGACTTGGAATCCACTCCACCAAGTTTTCCGCCGACTCCGAGTGGTCCAAGTTGCGCCGCTTGTACGGTGGAGCTCTGTCCGTGATGGAGAGACACAGACACCGGTACGAGGTGAACCCCAAGCTTATTGAAGACATTGAAAAGAAGGGCTTGCGTTTTGTGGGCAAGGATGAGTCTGAAAAGCGGATGGAGATTGTGGAGCTTCGTGACCACAAGTTTTTCGTGGCCACCCAGTACCACCCGGAATACTGTTCCAAGGTGTTGGATCCATCGCGTCCGTTTTTGGGTTTGATTGCCGCTGCTTCGGGAATTTTGGAGGATGTGTTGGCGCGTGACGACATCCACGAGAAGGGTGAGTTCTAATGCTTCTATAGATCATAAAACACATTAAAAGAGAAATAAAATACACGTTAAAAGAGAAATAAAATGAAGAAGTAGAATGTGATTTCGAAGTCATGGAGATAAAGAAGAAAAAGCGTCATGAGATCCAGAGAAAGCCAGAATCCTCATTAGAATCCATTACTTCAAATAAATTCAAAGTTAATATTCAGTGAATTATTAGCCAATCTAAAAGCTTGAATTCACTAACAACTCTGCATCTGACAATTCTATACTCTGACATAATTTATAATGACTGACAAATAATATAAGACAATTAATACGATATAGTTAATCTCGTAATGATAATTTAGTCCTCTAACCAATCAATTTGAATGTTTATTGGAATCAATTAGCTTAGATAGATTGATCTCCCAGTTTGGATATCATCGGTGTCTCCAAACTGAATTGTTCAGATCATTGAAAATTATGATCTTCTAATTCCAAGAGAATATTCAGTTCTAAGAAAATACATCTATTCGTTGGATTCTATCAGCATTCATTAATTCTTAATCCATCAAAATGATCATCTTCTAACTCAACATGATTATTTAACTCATTAGAAGTTATTGATCTTCAGATTCAACAGAATACATCAATCTTTGAATTATTGGAAAATATCAGATACACTATATTGGTATTTTTAGATAATATTATGAAATGCATTAGATCAGTTCAATTGGTCATAGTGCCCTAATTCCTCCAGTTCATATAAACTTACTGAAATAGAAAAATTCAGACAATAAGCAAAATAATCAAATAAAATTACTCTATATGGTATTCTCAACAAAAGCCTAATACACCGGTTCAGATATTTGGTAACAAACCCATAAACTCATCATTCCAAAAAATCTAATCTATTCATTAATCTAGTCAGTTATCATGACCATGAGTGGGGCCGCCTGCATAGAGCGTTATCTTGATGCGAGGCAGGGTCAGGCATCCTGCACAGAGCCCGACGCCTATAAATACCCGCCGTCCGCCACTTTTTCACCATCATCTAACAAAATGAAAAACTACCAAGAACCTTCTGTATGTACCTGTGAAGTCTGCAAGTGCGGCGAGACCTGCAAATGTGGCGACAAGCACTAAATGAATATACGTTTTTAGACCTGAAGCTGTAGTCCGGACAATCGATCAATTAAATTCATCAATTAGCAATGACCAATTGACCATTTAGCAATGACCAATTGACCATTTAGCAATGACCAATTGACCACTTAGCAATGACCAATTGATCAATTAGCAATGACCATCAATGGCTTGATTTTGATGACCTCGATCTTCATTTTAATGTTTGGCGCTTGAGCAACATGTCAAAACCAGCATCGTCCACGTGACCGTGCTTCTTAACCATATCCCTGCAAAGCGGGCGGAGACGGTCAAAGTCACGAGACGCCAGGGATACGCGCGGAAGCGCCGACACAGAGCGACTTGCCTCCACACGGCGCCAGAAAGCCGAGCCCGAGAGAAGATACACACCAAGCCAGGCTTCCACACAGGATTCGCTGATCTCCACGGCACGGAGCCACGAGTCCCGTGCAGCCTCCATGGCGTCAAGCACCGCCATAAGCGGCTCCTTTTTTTCTGGGTTTTTCTGGAGAAGTTGCAAGTGTTGGTAGTGGAGGAAGAGGCCTGCACGGTAGTGGGCGTTGTATGCAGACGGCTGCAGGAGCAAGACTTCTTTCCAGCAAAACACGGCCTCGGCGTAGCGGCCGACGCGGCCGTACACGTCTCCCAACTCGCCCCACGCGACTGCGTCCGCCGGCTGGAGATTGAGGTAGTAGTTCAAGGCCTTTGCGTACTCGGCCCAGTTTTTGGTGCCGGCTGCGGCGGTGCGCGAAAACGTGGCCAAGCGGCGCGAGGCCCGAAGCTCGTCCGGATTATTGCCTAATGCGGCAATCGCCGCCTTGCCGTCGCCCGTGGCCTCGTAGTACATCAGCCGGAGCACCATGATTTTCTGCGACTCTTGGCCGGCAAATTGGTCGTTGAACCGGTCCAAGTACGATTTGGCCTCGATATCGCGGTTGGTAAGGAGCAGAAGATAGAAATGGAGTTCGTAGATGTCAAAGAGTTCGGAGGCGTCCAAACTGTCTGCGGAAACACGGAGAAAGCCGGCCACCTCGCCGTGGAGTGCCTCTAGTGCGGCTGGCGAGAGCTGTGTGAACACACCGGTGGCGAGGATGTCGATGAATCTGTCTTTCATTTTGATAATGAAGTGTTGTGTGCGTTGGATTCGGTGTACGGGTGCGGGTGTAGGAGTAAAGTGCGTGGTGCACGGATGTATGTACGGGTGTAATGACGGGTGCACATCCCAACACAACATCAACTACTATATGCCTGCACAGAACACCCGTCTTTCCGCCATCTGTGACGAAATTCTCCCGGCCCTCGACCATGAGTTCGGTATCCCGGCCCTCTGGCCGCAGCACGCGTCCTCCGCCCCAAATTCCCGCTCAGAAATCGACTACGCAGCCCTAGCGACGCGTCTCGCTGAAAAGCTCGACCGTCTCATACTTCTAAACCATTTAAAGCATTTGAAAAGTGTTGATAAGGAAGAAATCGACACGCTATATGCCGAACGGTTCGATGGCCCTGTTTTCCGCCACCATGCCGGCGCCGAAGCGAAGTTTCTCCAGCAAATGGCCGTTTTCAAAAACTACGCCCTTAGTGACCATTTGGCCAGTGCACTACCCGTGCTCCGGCTGGTGTTTCAGGATAACCAGGCATTGACGGACGCCGAGTTGAGCGTGTTGAACAACGTCAAAAAGATGTACTCGGGCTACAACCGCCACGGCGCCAACGTGCGGCGGCTTGTGGCCGAGCACGAACGGCAGCTAGCGCTCTGCAGCACGGCGGCGGGAGCTGAGGCGGCGACGGCGGCGGCAGTACAAGGTCACGTGGCCGGTCACGTGACTCGGCTTTCGGCCTTCGGCGCCGACTTGCATGCGCTTGAAAACACGTTCCGCAACCAGTTCGCGGCCGACGCGGCCGATAAGCCGCTGCGGGCGCTTCTCCGGGAGCAAAAACGGCTCGAAAAACGGCTCCGCCTGCTTTCCGTGTATACGGACTTGCTCCCGCAATTGGTGTTGTGCCTTCCGACAAATTGGTACGATGATAGCAAATTACAGGCGGCGGTGATGGAGTGCCAGGAGCTCTCGGAGCGGCTCGGGGCGGTGCCGACGGCCGCCTCTGTGCAGGACATCCTTACCGCCGACTACAGCGGCATTGAGCTCTAAACCAGGCTTTTCTTCTTTCATCGTTCTCATCGTTGTTTCATCATTCTCATCGTTGTTTCATCGTTCTCATCGTTGTTTCATCGTTCTTTCATCGGCATCCTGCTTCGTTATCCATTGCACTATATACACTTTGCCAGATAGTTTATACCTGGAACATTCTCTTATTCACAACGTCCCAGTTTATGCAGTCGAACACCCTGCTCAAGTACTCGCGGCGCCCCGTGAGTCCGTAGTCATGGTAATAGGCCACGTCCCAAAGGTTGAACGCCAAAAGAGGCAAAGAAAAGTCCAAGTCGTTTTCCTGCACCTGGGCCTTCAACCGGTTCATTTCGGAAAACACACGGTCGCTGATCACGCCATTCATATCCAATGCCTGGTTCTTGCCGTAGTAGTACGGCGTGCCGTCGTTGTGGCACAAAAGCAAGTCAATCGTCTTGTCGGGGGACTCCACCAAGAAAATCCAGCCCTGGCCATTGCACGAGTCCGCCAACGCCAACACCTTCTCCTTGAGGCCAGCAAGCGACGGTGCGCCAACCACACGCTCCATCAAAAACCGCGAGGGCTTTGTTTCCCGGGCCGTTTCCTGGGGCGCCAACTGCAGGAAGAACAAGTGATTGTTGTGGGCCTGCGATGCGTAGAAAAAGACATTTTGCTCGGTGGTTCTCTTGGCGGTGGAGAGCAAGATCTGGTAGGGTGAGAGGCCATCGTGGCGGCCGCCGACCGTCTTCATTGTGAGATTGGTGGTAAGGTACTTCTGGTACTGTGTCCAAGCGGCGTTGTAGCCTGCAGCCGAGTAGAGCCCGGCCACGCCATGGCTGGCGAAGTGGGAGTCACGGGCGAGCGCCGGCACCTCGTGCAACTGCCGTTTTTGTGTGATTCGGGAAACGCTTCTGAGCATCTTGCCGTGATAGTGGAAGAAGCAGCGAGAAAAAAATACCATGTGTGGTGCACGGGTGTTGCGAGCGTCGCAGGTGCCTGTGCATCTGCGGTCACTTGAGCTGCGCACGCAAATATTCAGTAGATTCACCAGCAAGACAGTCACCAGCAAGAGATTTCAGTCAAGCACAATTTGGTGAGTCACTTTGAGTCCCACTTTGAGTCACACTTTGAATCAAGTTTTGTGTCACACTTTAATCACTTTTGATTCACAATTGAATCACACTGTCCATAGCACCGTAGCACAACAGCAATTCAGTGGTCATCAGGCGGTGTCCAAAATCCACTAGGTCCACTAGGGCCATACGAGTGAACCTGAGTTGTGATCCCCACATAAAGGGATGTACTGGTTTGTGGCAGAATCACTCCACGTAGCCCCGTTCAACAACTCGGCTCACCACGGGCGTATTCTGAGCCACCCAGTTCAGGTCACGGAGAAGCTTCTTCGGGTCCGAGCTTCGCCCACTCACTTTTCGAAGTAACGCATCATATGTCGCCTCCTGGCACTTGTACTCCCGCCACACGGCGCCTGTATCAAAGTCAATGTAAACACGAGTGTCACGAAGACGAAACGCCACGTCGTCAATCCGCATGGAAAATCGGCACAAAAGAAGGAGACACAGCGCCATGACTCGCACCTTGGTCAGGTACATGGAAATGCCGTTGTCGCCCAACTCGTCCTCGAACAAAATGGACTCGTCAAAGAACAAAATCGGGTCCTGGCGCACCAACTTGTCAAGGGGAATGTCGTCGTCCGTGGGCCGAAACTGGATCTTGTGTACAGTGCCGGTATAGTTGGTGGAGTATGTCCAGTCGTAGGGTTTGACAGACTCAAGAGGCAGCTCCAGAAGCGAGTCGTACTGCTCTCTGCTTTCACGAGTCTCTTTCTCGCGGCTTGGCGCCGAGGCCTCAGTTCCTTTTTGAGTTTCAATTGACGGCGTCAAACCTTCCTTTCCTTTTTGGGGTATATTTGGTGTTAAACCGCCACTTTGGGATTCACTTTGGGATTCACTTTCGAATACTCTTTGATTTTCGGATCCATTTTCGCTTTCGCCTTGGACTTGTTCCACAAAGTTTCCGCTTTCGGCTTGTTCCTTCCGCTCCGCCTTTGGACGCGTGCTTAACCACTCTTTATAGTAAGCCACCTTATAGTCTGCACACGGCGCCAAAGAATCAAGGGCGTCTAGCGTGTTGAACTCAATAGAGGCGCCGGATGTTTCATTATGCAAACGAACGCTGTTTTTTCCGAAAATCATCTCGGGAAGCGGAAAATCGTACCGCGTGTCATTGAGCGTGTCCAACTCCTCCGACAGACAAATGGGGCCCTTGACGGTGAAGATACTCCAGTCGTTTATGGTGATTGACGGCTTTTCCTGTATAGGGTATGTGGCCTTGGGCAGCGGGATAATCACTGTTCCACAGGATGCACACTGTGGGTTTTTGCAGGGTCCCACGTGGGACTTGGCCGGGACACACACGGTGGCTGGTTTAGGGGTTTGGTGCAGTTTTGGGTCCTTAGGGGGTGTTTCGGTGTTGTCTGCAGGATTGCCCAGAATGCCCGTTTTCCCGCCGGAAAAAGCCGAGTCTGGACCTTTGTGGCCTGCTGAGTTCATAGGAGTGCTTTTTGGAGCGTTTCCGGCGGCCATTCGGGCGTGAAGACCAGCGGAAGTTTGTTGCCGCAGAGGCATTCTGCCTTGAAGATGCGCATCCACGGATGTACGGGCCTGCATGGCGGCACTGGCCTGCGAGGGCGTCCGGCTGGCCTTAGGTTTCGAAAATTCCCGCTCCATTTGTGTTGTTGTGGAGTTATTTGTGGGGAGAAATATCATGTTCAACTCCACTGATGTTAGAGATATCACCGGCGCGGCTGGTACTGCATACAAGCGCCGCCTAGCTATACTGGTTTATTGGCACTAGCTTGAAACTAAGTAAGTGGTGATTTATATCACGTGGCGTGGATTGTGATGATTCATGTTCATGACTCGAAATGAAAGATGTTGATTTGCAATGAAATACCCGTGGTGTGCAGGTATCGTAGCATAAGCCGTCGCGTAATTCATTGATGGGACCGTCAATTCAAATCAAGAGTCTTCCAGTAGGAATCTTCCAGGTCATAATCTTCACTGATTAGACAATCTTCAGTGATAAGACAATCTTCAGATTAGACATCTTCAGATTAGACATCTTCAGATTAGACATCTTCAGATTAGACATCTTCAGATTAGACATCTTCAGATTAGACAATCTTCAGATGAGACAATCCTCAAATTCGTTCTTCATATCCTTCCTCGCTCCAAACCTCTAGTCCTCCATCCGAAGTCCTTCACGCACAGCCAACACCGAGTCAGCAATCACAGCATCAACACCCGCCTTCATTTGTATCTTGCAGGCCTCAGGATCATTGTTTTGTACTCCATATGTCACACAAACCAATCCCGAAGACTTCACCACCTGCGCCAATCTTGGAGTCTTCACCAAAGTCTCGGCTGCACTAACAATTCCCAACAAATTCCACTTTTTGGCAAAACGAATGGCATTTTGCAATGATGACGCACGGATATCCGCCATCACATTTGTCCCTGCTTCCGTCAAATATAAAATTGGCATGGTGGGCTGCTTCAATGATAAGAGGGCACAAATGTCCGGGTGAAACGACGAGAAAAGAATGTTTCGACCCGACGTATTTTCATCGTACACAACCTTCAAAATGGTGTCAACATAGAAATTGAGATCAAATGCAAACTCTCCCATTGACTCGTGCTGGGCTTCGTCCAACATCGGATATTTGAGCTCCATGTTGAACCCGACATGAGTAGGCAACCTCTTGAACAATTCCTTCAACGTCACGAAATTGGACGCAATGGATGTTCCACGTGCATTGCCCTTGAATCCCTTCTCCTTCCATGTTTTGGTCAACTTCATTCTTCTGGACATTTGATCCCGGAACTCCTTTTCCAACTCTTCCTCCTCGGCATTCGTGGTCATATTTGGGGCAGAAGGATACGATGACATTGACCGTGGGCGATTATATTTGGCCAACATCTCATCGTCAAGAGCAAAATTTTTGGTGATGTTGGCATTGGACTTCTCATACGCAAGCCGCTGCTTGGTTTCCTTCTCGTGTTCGTTGAGCCCGAAAAACTGCTCTGACGTCAACAAGTGCATTGGGATGTCTCCTCCAGATTCTGCAACCAAGAAATCATGGTAAATAACTGGCACAAAGTCTTTGGTCAATTGAACATCGAATTCAACGTAACTGGCTCCCAAAGACGCGGCGGCAATAAAAGACTCCACGGTATTTTCTCCCAATTGCAATGACTTCTTATTATTAAAGTTTTTACCCAAACCTCGGTGTCCAATAACTCGCGTCGACACAAGTTGTTTCCAGTATGTGTCTGACCGAGAGATCGACATCTGAGAATGAATGAAGGGAGTGACGTACATGAACTCAAAATGGATTTTGCCCATGATCTGCAACGTGCTTTGCTCCATAATGGGCACAGTGACGTTGTTGTTCAAAGATCTCAAATTGTGTCCAACTTTCGAGTATGCCGTTTCCAAGAGGGCAATACCTCGGCCCAAGAGCTTGTTCTTGCTTGGACTCATGTTGTCTACTTCTGGAGCAAAGTACTGATAAGTTGGCACAATGTCAAAAGTGATGTAGACATCTTTTATGTCGAGATTGTTCGTCAATGTGAACATCAATGGGTCCGTTGCGTTACCGTGTTGGTCTTCCAAAGGCAAGTCGACGGTAACCGGTGCCTCAACAACAGTGTTAGTTACCTTGTTGTGGCATGTCACAACCAACGAAAGCGCAGTGTCCAACTCGGTCGAAAAGCTCTGAGGCATGGAAATCTTGTTCAAGTCAATGACATTCAGCTTATCTCTTGTGTCTGTAGTTCCCAACGTGATAAGAACTAACTTCTCATCTTTGCCCAAAAACTTGTGGCCAAAGGATTTAATTGGCTTTTGTTTTCTCCGATTCACTGGCGATCTTGATCTGGATATGTTTCTGGTCGATAATGAGAGAGTTTCGCCGCGGTCGTCGGACAATTCTGGTTTTGAAGTGTCCAACTGCTTGAACTGACGGTATACCTCGCTGACAGCATTCCGATTCAGCTCCGGAAGCTTATCTATGGACAGCGTCGATAAGAGATTTTCCTCGCTGATTGGAGCCATGAACGGCGAAGTTGTGGCCAGGTTTGTTTTGGACAGCGGATTTGCAACTCTTGGGGCATTTTTCGTCGGATCGTCAATGTTGTAGAGAAGAAGGCTTGGATCTGCAGGGAGAAGAGCATCTGCAGCCGCCAAATGACCACGTAAAGATGCGTGTTCCATAGGTAACCAACCAGAATCGTCGGTCAAATGGTAGTGTGCTCCGTAATCTTTGAGCTCATTGATGACAGGCAAAAGACCTTCAGCAGCAGCAGCGAATATAGGCGTCCAGCCGAAAACCAATTCTCCCAACTCGGGGTTGGCTCCGTTTTTCAAGAGAAACTGCACCAACGAGAAAAAGTTAGATTTCGAGGCGATATAAAGAGCCGTCTCGTTATTGTTTTCCACATCTGTGTAGTCGACGTCCACAATTTCACTGGTGATTGAGTCCATCACAATTTCTTGGCAGCCTAAGCGAGTGGCCAAGAGAAGTAAGTTGGGACATGAAAGAGGGCACGTGGCAAACTCAATGAGATTGTGAAAAGTCTTTGGGTGTTTGCCAATGATTGCCAAATGGAGTGGTGTCAATCCCTCCTGGTCTCCCCAAACATTCACATCATCGAAAGAAATGTAGTTGTTGATCAAGTCCCATTTGTCAAGATACTCCAAAATAAGCTTGGTAACGTCCTTTGTGCCATACTGTGCCGCATAGTGCAATGGAGTCCGCTTATATATGTCCTTGTTCAAGAGTAAATGTTGTAGATCTTGCCTGGTAGAGATCCTATCAAAGATGTATTTTAAGCCATCAACACGAATGGACGCCAATTGAATGCCGTCGGGGCCAGATTTGTTAGTGTACAATCTGCTTAGATCCGTGGATTCTCCTGGCACCACTTGATTTTGATTTTTGGTCACTTGCTTCTTGCCTAATGACACCACGTGCTGATGAAAAAAGTTTCTTCCGGAGATATCCAAAGGATCCTCAAGATAGGGGATCTCCCTTACTTTCAGACCATTTGAGGAGTGAATTTCTTCTTCCTTTTCTTCCTTATGCCTTTCCAAGTGCTCGATTAATGCATCAATACATTTGAATGAGCTGTCCAACGTGGATTTGTTCAATAACGACAAGAGAAACTTCAAGGAAATTTGCTCTTTGGGGATTGTGTCTAGCTCAGTTTTCAATTTTGGCCCGTCATTTTGCAAAATGATATCATAGAAGTGCTGCATGGAATCCTTGTCAAACGAATACTTTTTGTTTTGTCCCAACTTGAGACTGTTTCTGTCGGATGAGTTAAGAGACATTTTCGACAAGAGAATTTGCTGCTGCGCCAACTGGTTGAGAATCTCGTGAATAGTGTTGAGCCCTTGAGACAATTCAATCCCATTTGCAAAAGGCTCTTTTGGCACGCGAGTGGAGAGATAGGAATCCTTGTTGTCACAATCCAAATGCAAAAGATGCAGTTCATTAGAACCATTTGAGTCTTGACCATCTTTCGAGTCTTGAGCTGCAGTAATCTGATCATTCACCACCAGAGATATGTAACTCAACTTCTTGTCCAATTTCTTCAAGATTTTAACAAAACCCTTGTGGTTCAACTCGCCAAACCACTTCAAGTTTCTGTAGATGGAACGCAACTCCAACAAAATCGACACGATCTCGTCCAACTCGTCCGTGGTATCCACCTGCAACGTGATACGGCCATTTGAAAAACCCAACGAGTCTATGATTCGTGCTGAGCGATTCTTGTACTCAGCAAAGGTGTTATTGTAAAACAGAGATACCTTATCAATGTCGTAATCGAGCTCAAGGAAGAACTGCGAGAAATTGTTGGCAATGAGTTCTGGAAGATCAAGAGGAGAGTCCGTTTGATAATTGATGAGATTATCAAAGTTTCGAATTGTCTTCTTGAGGTGTTTGTAATTCATGTAGTGGGTCGACCACTCTGGGATTTGGTGGGATGCAAAGGTTTTGCCGAACTTCATGGCGTTCTAAAAGTTTTGTGGTGTTTTGGTTTTGGAAAAACAATTCTATTTATCTGATTGGTATTCACAATTTATTGTTTGTGATTAGCGTGGCTCGGTAATAGAACGTGGTTTAATTAGGCCGACCGCTTATCGCGGCCGTGTATATGGCCGGTCTTATGTGCAGTACCAGAATGAAGATAGAGCAATTGTTGCTGATGAAACCAATGCCTGCTTTTGGTAAGGGTCAAGACAATACGCGAGACACAACTGTACTTGAAAAGATTACTAAAACTACTCAAAAGGTGTTAACTCTCACGGTTCCCCAGATTATGTTATATGCAGTCCCCGATAACTAAAAATACGGTAACCACGAACGAGAATGATAGGCCTACGGTCAATGAAGGGTGTGGCAATTGAGTGGTAGTGAAACTGGGTAACTACTTGCTAGCTTGAAATCAACCATTGTGGACAGGGTCGTGCACAAACCAAATTCCCAAGCGGCATTCCCGAAATATATTCCGAAATACCTCCAATGACTTTTGCAGTGACTCGAAGCTGATGTAGAATAAAGAACCACCTCTTTCCATGCTGACTTTCCAGTGCATCTGCATGAAATTTCACGTGTGCTGCCTGCAGGACCTCATGCAGTATGTGTGGCGCTTTGTTTAGAATGTGGTACCATTATTTCTCTTGAATCGACACTTTCCATATGGTCACGTATTTAGATCAATTGCATTTCAAATAATGGTAAGCTGTTAGTGAAAGAGACAGAAATTTCACCAGTGATTTTTCCCAAGTAGATTTTCATTAGGTAGCGTATCGCCGAATCGGTGGTTCTAAATGCTAATTCTATCATTAGCCTTGCAGTTCTCATCACTATAATACAACATAAACATCATAATTATACAACAATAGATATAAATCTCAGCCATGCAGCCAAGAAAATTCAGCGGCAGAATCCTTATCAAACGTATGCAAATGAAGTTTTTTTGGCAACGATCCGCCTGGAATTACCTTATCTGATGCGTCTCTATAAGTGTGTTCCACATGATAGTGCATATGCAAGATCGCCGTTGCCTTGATAGCATGAAAGGGTTGCAAAATAAGGAGTTGAGGAATATTGTGCATGACCTAGGTCACTAATTTAAAGTCAGGCCGCAAGAGGGTTTTAAGACTCAGGCCACAAGAGGGGAATCAAGGCGGGTGTGGTGGAGTATAAGAAGGGCTTCAATTCACCATTTGCTGATTTCAATTCACTATCAAAAACAACAGCTTAAACAAACAGTTCAAGAAAACACAGCAATAAGAAAAGATTCATTAAAATAACCTTCATTAAAAAATCAAAATGCAATTGAGATTTGCCGTTCTTTCTGCTATCTTGCAGTCCGTCTTAGCAAAAACCATTTCTAAAAACACCACTGATAGTACTAGTATCATTTCTATCGAAGACAGCCTCTATGTTGACCCGGGAGTTTACTACCTCATTGAAAACAACATTCAATCAACTATCAAAGGCGATATTGTTATTCAGGGTGCTTGGCACATGATTGCAACCGGTACACTGACCACAGTCATCCGTGCAATGGCGGACCATTTTAACAACACTGGTATACTCCAATTCAATGCTCTTGAAGGTGATCAGTGGTCTAACTTCTATGGAGTTGCTTATCAAGATTTTGTCAACTCCGGAGACATGTACTTTGGACTCAATACAGCAATGGAAGACCCTGCAGTTGAGATCACATCCAAAGGCCACTTCAACAATACTGGAATGATGGTTTTCCGTCAAGATGGAGGCAAGTCAAAAAAAATCCAAATTATGAACGATGGAGGTGACAACACCGTGTACAACTATGGATCGATTTGCTTGTACGATGTCAGTCTTTTCCAGAAGGCCAATTTCAGGGGAAGCGGATGTGTCACTCTTGGAGAGGGTTCCAGTTTTGAAATTGATTTTACCGCCAAAGAACACAACTTCGAATTTGATGAGGAACAAACCATCACCATGGAAACCGGTACTCTGTTATCGTTTGTGGGATTTGAGCGCTTCAATGGTGATGTTACCAAGCAGTACAAGGTTTCAGGATACGGTGGAGGAAATTTCTTGAGAATGGACTTCGAGATTGTCAAATTAGATTACGAAGATGACGTTTTGCTGATTCACCACACCAAGGGCCTGAAGCTTGATTTCCAAATCGGCAAAGGATATGACCCTGAGAAGTTTACTTTATCCAACGACAAGTTACTTGTTGAATACGACGATCAGCCACCAAACTTGGTGTTTGACTGCAGATGTGAGAAAGAATTCCCTGGTCCTAATGATGTTCCAACAAATGATGACACATGTGTTTGTGAGCCACACACCCTTTACGAAAGAATTTCCAAAGCTGTTGATTTGTTGGAGAACAATGGCTTTATCGTCACAAGGGCCTAAATGGGCATCTTTCCAAGGTCGAACTTTCAGAAGTTTTCTTTTTCAAAGATGAGATAGCTCAAACGATGATACTTTTAGCTCAACAGCTGATACTTTTTTGTTTTTGCAGCAGTATAGCACCCGCTGCCATTTGTTTTTATTCGATACTCAGCTGTTTAAACAATATATTTTTGTGCACACGACTGTAGTTTATATTGGATGGCACTTGGAGACAGCACTCTTCCAACCTGTTTTTGGTATATATTATCAATCAATTTGTATTTGAAGATTGCCAAACTTGAGTTTTCAACTCAATCTGCGAACTTCCATCTTTATATGTATGGGCAAACACTTGCAACCGCGCCTGGCTGCAAAACTGCATACGGGAATTAAATAGATTCTAGTTGATATGACTTTTTGCTGATTCTTAGATTTTGATTCATATTCTGAAATGACAACTACAGCAAATTATAAGAAAATTTTTATGAAAACATTACTTTAGGTGATGGAGCAATAAACCTTCTTAAAAGTGAATGATATGAGGCACAAGTGAGTTTAGGAATGTGTCGAAGTTCTTAAGGATTGGTGTTATAGGAGGAAAATATTGTACATCTCTTCAGCTTTGATTTCTTGTCACAAGCAGAAAGTTGAAAAAAAAAAAAACATGAACAAAAGATTAAAAAGCAGCTCGAATGAACTAATTATTGATTGTTGTCTTTGTACAGACAACAAAATTGCTTCTTACATGAAGAGGAATGACAAAATTCCATGACAAGTTTTGTCAGCTACGTGGATATACAGTTCATGAATCTTCAAGATTGTGTATACTTACCGTTACCATGTCATTCTATTAATACTAAGTCTTTTGCGACATTACAACAAACTCTCCCCCAAGGCACAACGACCAATGGCACAGGCCACATTGACGGTGTCCAAAATGTGGCTCTCACTCTCGCCCAACTTTGGATTGGTCTCGACAATATCCAACGAAGCCAAAAGACCGGTAAGTCCCACATCCTCGGCAATAAACAAACCTTCTCTCAAAGTCAAACCACCATCGACTCTGGTACCAGTGGCAGGAACAAATGCAGGGTCAATGGCATCCACGTCATAGGATAAGTGAATAGGAAACTTTCTGTCCGGGTTGACCTTGTCCAAAGCCATCTCCACCACCTTTCCGATTCCGTACTTATCCACATGGTACATGGAAAAGGCCGGGATGTTGTTTTCTCTCAAAATCTTCTTCTCGTGATCATCGACATCTCTCAAGCCAATGTATGCAATCTTGCTGGGCTTCAATTTGGCAGGCACCCAGTCAAACTCCGGAGGACATTGGTCTCTCCCAAGACCCATGACAAAAGAAACTGGACATCCATGCAAGTTTCCCGATTCGGTGCCGCTGGTTGTGTTGATGTCAGCGTGTGCATCAATCCACAAAACACACGTGTCAGGGTTGCTTTCCAAAGCAGCCGCCACGGTGGCCGTGCCAATGGAATGGTCTCCACCAATGGTGACGGGCAATCTGCCTTCGGATTTGGCCTTGCGACAAGCCTCGAAAATGGCCTTGTTGCACTCACTGACAAGCTTTGTGTTCTTGACTCCGTATTCGTCTTTTGTGTCTGATTTTTGAGACTCCAAGTCCTTGCCGTCCAAAGGGTTTTCGATCTTGGTGTCCCATTCCAAGCCTTTCAATTGGCTTTCGAAACCGTTGTTCAAAATGTACTCTGGGCCCAACTCCACTCCGCCTTTAGGTTGGCCTCCGGAAAATGGAGCCGTGATGATGCTGAGCTTTCTGTCTTTGTGAAATTGGTATTCGGCTGCTGTTAGTGGTGAGTTGTGATGAAGCTTGAAGAAAGAACATACTCATAATGATAAGCAATTATATTAGTCAAAAGTATAAGAAGCTAAAATAGTGATGATTTGCTGAAATGTCAGGAAGATCCGGGTATTTATAAAACGAGACAGCTTTGTGGAGCACCTTCCACAGCCGATTGCCATTCTGTCAGGTAACGGCAAGATAACGCGAGAATCGTCGAGTCTCGTTTGTGGTTCCGTTTAACAGAAATGCGAAAAAAGTATTATTTGCATATCCCGCTTGGCGCACGGATCTTTGGGTGCGCGGGGCCCTTGAACCAGTGGCGATATCCGCGAATGGAAAGAGAATGCGAGAGGCTACATGCCATGCGGACCGTTAGTGCCAAGCACCCCGCTTGTTGCTTATTGAGACGCAATACTTACTGCGGTGCCGCAGTGTTGGTGTGCACCTGCTAGCCGAGCCTCTACCAGATTAATTTGCTGAGCCTCTACCAGATTCTAATTTGCGCCTCCACCAGTTCTAATTTGCCGAGATTCTAATTTGCCGAGCCTCTAATATTGGAATTTACTGGTTTACCTTTTTCTTCCTTTCATTCTTATACCACCCTGTAGGGTAATATGCCGTACCTTTTCTTACAATGAATAGTAGATTAGTCTGTTCAACATGTTGGAGGTTGCAAGCTTGGACGTCTATGATTTCAAGATTTCTATGGACTGAGATTCGTCGCGATATATTTTGAGAGTGACATTGAGTGACTTGAGAGTGACATTGAGTGACTTGAGAGTGACGTACGATGGTAGTGGAAATATCCGTCGGGTACTGTGTGTTGTAGTCGTTATTGGTTTATATGAACAACTGTCTACCCCTAAAAAGGAGACATGATGAGTGGTTGTTGACCGGTGAGAGAATCTCTTGATTTCGTGAGGACCTGCAACTTTAAAGTGGAGTTTGGGTGCAAATTGGGCGTTGCGTGCATCTGAGCGACTGGAAAGTTTGTTGCTGTTTATGTAGACAAATAACACTGCTTACTTCCATTGTGCTTTCTGTTCCTGTTCTTAGTTAGAAACCTTCATTTTTTAAGGCTGTTTGATATGCTGGATCTGATACTCCTGCAATTTCAACGGTACTGCGGTTTTTAAAGCGTGAAGCGACGGGAAAGTCAAATTGTAATGGCAATGAGGGAGTGTAGCCGAGGTCCAATTCGAATGGAGTTTTCCCTTGGAGTGAAGTTGATGGTTGCGAGTTAAGTGCGTACTCTCCCGTGGCTAAGAGGAACGGCCAGTCTGTATTTGTGTGGATGTAGAGACGGAGGTAAGTTTCAATTGCTTTGTGACGGTTTTCAACTCGACAATTCGATTGTTGGTGACGAGCTCGACCATTTGATTGTTGGTGACGAGCATCCGAGAGGTGTGGAGTAAGGTGTGAGGTTACTTGAAAGAGGGTCATTGCGGATTGGAACATGTCGCTAGTGAATTGGGGTCCCCTATTGGATTGAATTGACGAGGGTAGACCGTGAAGCGGGAAATAATCAAAAGTGAGGATATCAATAATTTCTTTGGCGGAGAATTCAGCCAGAACGGGATAGAAATGGACACGGCTGGAAAACTTGTCGCCAATTGTGAGGATGGCGTTAACAGTTCGAATTCGGATGGTAGTGGGTGGGAAACCGGTGATGAGGTCGGTTGCGATGTCGGTCCAACGCCCTGTAGGTGCAAGGGGTGCTTGAAGAAGACCGTTGGGTTTGACGCTGTAACTGGTTCTTTTGTATCTGTCTTTTTTGCATTTAGATTTTTTGCATTTGGTTTTTTGAAACGTGTTGCAGCCATCAATATATTTGAACAAGGTGGTTTTCATCTGAACATGGGGATTCAAAACAGCTTTCAACCATCTTTTGATTAAGCAGAAAAGCCAATCGGTCAAGAAGAAATCATGTTCATAAGACAAGTAGCCGACGAGCCCGATTACCAAAAGAGTATCACGCCAATTGAAGGGTACGACCTCCATGTTAGGTTCTTGATACGTAGTATTTCTGTGATGGCTCATTCTTTATTAGTTCCTTATTTAGACGGGGACCAAGAGGTTTATATAATAAGAGCCACATCAAAGCCGTGGCTCGATTTGGTAAACAATGGGTAAAAATGAAACGCCTCACGCAGCATCCTGCGTGTGTGTCTGAATCCTGTACTCATCTCAACCTACAGCAGAGACTTCACGTGAATGACATGGTGTACTGGTGTACTGACTAACGGGGAGTCTTACAAAGTGCATCTGAATCTTGATTGGTCAAGTCTGTTTGACTTATTGGACTTTTTGGTACTCAAATGGTACTCAAAAAGAGGCTTTGGTTTGGTTGCAGATTGCTGCGAAAGTCGACATTTCTCACCACGCACCTAGATGCAGGAATCTTTATCATCAAGCATCGGTGCGATACATCGAGTCTAGATTATATCAACGACAAGTCCGAAGTGCGTTAGATTAGCGTCCATTCTAAACCAGGCTCACGGTAGTATAAATCAATTCACCTGCACCAATCGAAATGTCGTCGGAAATGTCACCTCTTGACTTTTCAACAAACAAATTCAATCCTGATGAGTACGACAACTCAGAGCATCCGCTCACTTTCGATGATTCAGACGATGATGAAGCAGTTCTCTCGCGTTCCCACAGCTCGGCACACTTCTCGTCACATGAAGACCGCTTCATGAAAGATCACGACTTGAAAGTCCGTGCGTTTGAAGCACTCCAAGATAGTAATCACGATTCATCTCCAGAAACTGAACACCACCGCTCTGGGTCTTCTCCCCACAGAAAACACCTGATCATTGATTTTCCAAAGCATAACATGGGATACCACCCTCTTCCCAATACGGCTGCACACAACAATAACCATACACAGGACCCAAAGAGCACAGCAAATGCACTTCCGGAAATGTATCCTTCCTCTGAGTTGATTGAGTTGTTTTGCAATGTCAAGCAGTGTTTGAACTTGCGTCACGACTATCTTGACCGGTCTTTGCAAAGAGAAGACCGGTTAAACCCGAAAAACACTTCTGATTGGGAAATCTACCCGCCCCCGCCCATGCCTACCTATAAGCTGAAAAATAAATTCAACCAGTTGCCAGGCCAACATCACGATGACGAGGAAGAGTTTGATTTCGCAAAAGTCAACATTCCAGACAAAGATGTCTCTGGAGCATTTGACATCAAACTCAACAGTGACTGCGTCTATCAGGTTGTGGAAAAAGAGTCGGGCGAGTCTTTGGGCTGTATTCCTACGTTGCACGATTACTACCATGATTTAAGCAAGCTCATTAAGATTTCTTCAGATGGACCCACCAAGTCGTTTGCCTTTAAGCGGCTCCAGTACTTGGAAACAAAGTGGAACATGTATTCTTTGTTGAATGAATTCGAAGAAACGACTCAATCCAAGAAAAACCCACACAGAGACTTTTACAACGTGAGAAAGGTGGACACCCATATTCATCACTCCGCTTGTATGAACCAAAAGCACTTGTTGAGATTCATCAAGTACAAGTTGAAGACCGAACCCGACGAGCAGGTGATTTTCAGAGACGGGAAGCTATTAACTTTGGCCGAGGTGTTCGAGTCCTTGAAACTCACAGCTTACGATTTGTCTATTGACACTTTGGATATGCACGCACACACCGACACCTTCCACCGGTTTGACAAGTTCAACTTGAAGTATAATCCGATCGGGGAATCTAGATTGAGAGAAATTTTCTTGAAGACCGACAATTTCATCAGCGGAAGGTATTTGGCGGAAATCACGCAGCAAGTATTCCACGATCTCGAGAGCTCCAAGTATCAGATGAACGAGTTGAGAATCTCCATTTATGGCCGGTCTGAAGACGAGTGGAGCAAGTTGGCTGCGTGGGTCATTGACAATAAACTTGTGAGCCACAATGTCAGATGGTTAATCCAAGTGCCCCGCTTGTATGATTTGTACCAGAAAAACGGCAATGTGTCCAACTTCCAGCAGATTCTTCACAACCTTTTCTGGCCGTTGTATAAAGTCAGTTTGAACCCCAAAAGCGACCCCAAACTCCACTATTTCTTGCAAAGGGTGGTGGGTTTCGACTCGGTAGATGACGAGTCCAAACTGGACAAGCCTTTCAACTCCCGCAAACCTCCAACCTCAAAAGAGTGGGACTCGGTGAATAATCCGCCATATTCTTACTATCTCTACTATCTCTACGCCAACTTGATCTCGTTGAACGAGTTGAGAATGTCCCAGGGCTATAATATCTTTGTTTTGAGGCCACACTGTGGAGAAGCCGGGGACCCCGAGCACTTGATCTCGGCCTTTTTGACATGTCATTCCATTTCGCATGGTATTCTCTTGAGAAAGTTGCCGTTCATCCAGTATCTCTACTATTTGGACCAGATTGGGTTGGCGATGTCGCCATTGTCGAACAATGCGTTGTTCTTGACTTACGACAAAAACCCGTTCTACAATTTCTTCAAAAAAGGGTTGAATGTGTCTTTGTCCACGGACGATCCGTTGCAATTCTCGTACACAAAGGAGCCATTGATCGAGGAGTACTCTGTGGCAGCACAGATTTACAAATTGTCAGGCGTGGATATGTGTGAGTTGGCCAAAAACTCTGTTTTACAGTCGGGGTATGAATGGCAGATCAAGAAGCATTGGCTTGGTAAGAATTTTGCAGTTCAGGGCGTGGCAGGCAACGACATTGAAAAGACCAATGTTCCAGGTATTCGGATTGGATACAGAGAGGATACTTTGAAGAGTGAGTTGGAGTTGGTGGATTACTACACTCAAATAAAGTAGTGGATAATTCACTCAAATAAAGGAGTGGAAAACACTCAATTGAGTAAATAGATAATTCACTCAATTGAGGAAGTGATTTTTGATCAATTGAGTATCACTTATTAGTGATCAGTTGAGTTAATAGAGCAAAACATACTACAACTCATACAAGATTGTAAGCGCATATGCGCTTGAGGTTCGCGAAAGTGAGACCTTTTGTGGGAACATATAAACCAGCACATTGGCGCAAGTCAATGGCCGGAAATGGCTACTTTTCAAAATGTGGTCATGCGCCAAAGAACTGCACTTCACCAGCCATTGACATCAGTTCTTACAATTGCAGGGTCGGATAGTTCCGGGGGCGCCGGAATAGAAGCGGATTTGAAGACCTTCAGCGCACACGGGTGTTATGGAGTTACGTGTATCACGGCCTTGACGGCTCAGAATTCGTCAGGGATCCGGGCCGTGGCTAAGACCTCCAAGCTGCAGATTCAGAATGCTTTGGATGCAGTATTTGACGAATTTGGATCCGAATTCGACGATAATCTTCAGCTCAAAGTTATCAAGACAGGCATGCTCACGCAAGAAGCAATCGAGGTTCTTGTTGGGCAAATGGACAAAATCAAGGCCTGCAGGATGAAAATGGTGGTTGATCCCGTGATGGTTTCCACGTCGGGCGTGACTTTGGCGGACGACCCTACAATGAAATTGTGCATGGAAAGTATAGTGCCCAATGCGTACTTATGCACACCCAACCTAGACGAGGCAATGCACATGGCGGGAAAAAGGCCGAAAATCGAGAATATCGACGAATTCAGACAGTTTGCCGAGGCCCTCCACGCACACCTCAAGTGTGAGAACCTACTACTCAAAGGCGGACATCTTCCCTTTGCGGATATTCAGCCAAATCACGACATGCATTCCGAACATGCAGGTCGGCATGTGGTGGATGTTCTCGTGCAGCCGCGCAAAGTCACTCTCTTTACGCTGCATTACATTGACAGCTCGAATCTGCATGGAACAGGATGCACACTTTCCAGTTCCATAGCCGCCAATCTCAGTAAGGGCCTCCCATTGGAGGACGCGGTGGCCATTTCCATTGACTACATCCACGGCGCAATGGCGAATGGCGGAAAACGAGTCGGAATGGACCACACTGTGCAGGTCAGCAGCACCGCCAAGGAAACGTGGAAAACCAGTTTGGCCCCAAATTCCGGTTTTTATGAGAAACTCAAGAACCACTCGCCAGACAAATGGTTGCGCTATACACAGCACCCGATTCTCGAAGAGATTGCGTCAGGCGCTTTGCCGGCATCCAAGTTCTTGTACTTTTTGAAGCAAGACTACTACTATCTCGTGAACTATGCCAAAATCCAAGGATATGCAATTTCGGTTGCTAAAACAACTCAACAAATTGAATCTCATACACGTACACTTGGCAATATTTTGGAGGAGCTCAGACGGCATCGGGAAAAGTTTGGTGGAGAAAATGGGCAATATGATATTGGCCAGCCGGGTCCTGCATGCGTGCAGTACTGTGACTACTTGACCCAAATCGGGCAAACCGAGGATTTCTTGGGCATAAATGTGGCTTTGGCTCCGTGCTTACATGGCTATGCAGAGGCCGGGTTGTATGGCCAGAAAAAGAGATTGGAGTACACGGAAACTGGCTCTCTTGAAGTCCTGCATATGCTATCTACTTACGGCGACTGGTTGGCTGACTATACATCCGAATGGTATATCACGGCACATTACGAGGGCATGCAGGCCTTGCAGGATTTGGTAGAGGAGACTGAATTGGGAAATGCCCGAATGGACCGACTTTGTGAGATTTTCGACACGGTTACGGAATTGGAGATTTCCTTTTGGGACGAGGTTTTGGCCAATGGTTAGAGACGAGAGAGAGTCGGGAGAGACGGGAGAGAGGAACAGAATAGAGAAACTGGAGAGAGGAATTCGGAAGAACCAGTCACCTCCAAGATTCAGTCACGTGCGCAGTCACGTGACACAGACAGTGCTCCATTTCGCCATTCGCCGGCCCCCCCTACTCCACACTGCCTCTGTGTACTCCCGCCCACTTCCATTCACCCCGTCCCCAAACCAAATCCACCAAAAAGTCATTGGCAATAGGCGTATTTCTGTAAAATAAGAGGTACTGCATACAGCGCACCACGTAGCACTCCGCCGCGATCTCAACTTCCACCATTCTCTCCACACCACTTCTCCACACCACCATAGTATCGGAACAACTCACCAGCAGAGCATTCCAACCCTACCAGTGGAGCCTCCGATAAAACACAAAAAAACCCGTACCTCTCCACCAAATCTTTTCCCATGTACAATCCGTACCAGGCCCACCAGGGCAATTATGGGCAGCAAGGATTCGGCAATCAGGGCCAGGGATATCCCCAGCAACAGTATGGACAACCATATGGGCAGCCCCAGCAGCCTGGGTTATTTCAGGGTCAACAAACAGGATTTCAGCCACAGCAGCAGCCTCAGCAGAATGGGTTTCAGTCTCAGCAGAATGGGTTTCCATCTCAGCAGAATGGGTTTCAATCTCAGCAAACGGGATTTCAAACTCAGCAAACGGGATTTCTGGGTCAACAAACTGGGTTTCAACCCCAACAAACTGGGTTTCTGGGTCAACAAACTGGGTTTCAACCTCAGCAAACCGGATTCCAACCCCAACAGACCTCTTTTCTGGGCCAAGCAACCGCATTTCAGCCCCAGCAAACCGGATTTCAGCAACAACCTCTCCAGGCGCAAGCCACCGGCTTTTCCGCCGCAGTTTCCGGAGTGCAACAGAACCAGGAGTTGAAAATCCCCAACATTCGGCTCTCGTTCATCACCGCCAACGACCAGGCCAAGTTTGAAACGCTTTTCCGCACCGCCGTGCGGTCCGGCGAAAACTCGCTTTCCGGCGATGCTGCAAGAGACATCCTCTTGAAATCAGGCTTATCTCCGGTGACTTTGGCCGAGGTCTGGGCTTTGTCCGACACCAACAAGCTGGGCCTGCTTTTATTTCCAGAGTTTGCCTTGGCCTTGCACTTGTGCAATTTGGCCTTAAAAGGTGACGCTTTGCCGGATGTGTTGCCCGAAAAGTGGCTGAACGAGGTGCAGAGCTACGTGGACGCCATTTCCTTCTCTGTTCCCGAAGATCCCAATGCCATTCTCGCCAACACGCCGTTTGCGCTGTTCTCTCAGAAACAGCCGGACGACTGGATGCTGAACTCGGTTTCTTCGACGGCTCCAGTGACTTCCTTCACCGCTCAGCCCACTGGTGGTTTCCAGCCCATGGCCTCGCAGAGAACCGGCGGCGGATCTTTGGTTCCTATGCAGCCGCAACACACGGCGTCTTTTGTTGCTGCCCAGCCGCTGTTGCAAGCGCAGGCCACTGGTCTGATGAAGCCTCAGACGACAGGTTTCAGCTCCATGCCACCCACAAGTTTCCTGGCCCAGCCAACGGGTGGTTTTCAACCTCAACTGACTGGCTTTCAACCTCAACTGACTGGCTTTCAACCCCAACTGACTGGTGTACAGGGTTTGCAGCCCCAGTCTACTGGTCACGGGCTCCAGCCTCAAACAACTGGATTTCAAAACCAGACTCTGCTGATTGGCCCTCAAACGACCGGTTTCCAGAACCAAGCTCTGCTGATTGCTCCTCAAGGAACTGGTTATGGGCTTCAACCACAAAGCACTGGCTACGGTTTGCAGCCTCAGTCTACCGGATACGGTTTGCAGCCTCAGTCTACCGGATACGGTTTGCAGGCGCAGCCAACTGGTAAACCGGGTCAATGGGGATTTGTCTCTACGCCAACTGGCGGTCTTCCCGGGCTCAACGCCATGCAGCTGCACTTTTTGCCGTCCTCTCAACTTCCAAGTAACAACTTGCAGAATGCTATGGGCGGCACCTTGAAAGAGAACGTCACTTGGGCCATCACTAAGCAGGAGAAGCAGATCTACGACGGTGTTTTTGCTGCGTGGGATAAGTCACGCAAGGGCTTTATTGACGGAGATGTGGCCATCACCATCTTCAGTAAATCTGGACTTGGCCGCCCGGACTTGGAATCCATTTGGAACCTTTGTGACGAGAGCAACCGTGGCAAGTTGAACAAAGACGAATTTGCGGTGGCCATGCATCTTGTGTATCGCCGCTTGAACGGTCTTGAGATTCCCGTGAGACTTCCTCCCGAGTTGATTCCCCCTTCGGCAAAGTATCTACAGGACTCGGTGGACTCGTTGAAAAACTCGTTAAAGGGCGGGTCTGGTGTCAAGAAGGCCGCCCCCAAGCCCGCCACCAGTGCCTCTCGTTTCAAGAACGACGACGACGAGCTTGCCTACACTTCCAACTCCCGGCGCAGATCCAGAACGTCCCAGGACGTGAAAGAATCTAGCGTGAAGTCATCCAAATCAAATGACTTAACGGTCACTGACCTTAAGAAGTTGATTCGAGAGAAGCAGATCTTGTTGGATGCCACTGATCTGGAGGACCAACACAGCTCCCTCGCTGGCAAAAGAGTTAACGAGTCAAACATGAGAGATGTTGAGAACTTGAAGGCCCAAATTACTCAGGTGCAGAACCAGTTGGTATCCAGCTTGGGCAGCGGCAAAGAGGACAAGGCTGGCTTGCTCAACACTCTTAACCACTACACCAGAGACAAAGTACCGGCTTTAATCTCCAAAATCCACCAGGTCAACATCGACATTGCTAAGGCAAAGTCAGAGTTGGCTAAAACGGCTTTGAAAAAGGAGTATCCTTCCTGGAATCCTGAAGCATCGGCTATTGAGGCTACTGGACCCAACGGCACCATCACTGAGAGTGACCGGCAAAAGGCCAAGTCTAAACAGCTTTTGAGACAGAGAATGGCGGCCTTGACGGGCAAACTGGTTTCCGGTGGCTCTGAGTCTGATGCAGACATTAAATGGCAACTGATTGTTGACAAATCCAACAAAGAAAGAGACGATCAGACGGAGATGATCAAAGATATTGAATCCAGTATCAAAGAGTTGGAGGAAAATGCCGCCTCTCATTTGCAGGTTTCGGTCAAATCTGAGACCGATACCAGAAAGTGGGAGAAGGGTGAAGGAGTGTCGAGCACCGTCAAGTCTTTTATTGATAGCTTAAGTGCTTTTGCTAGCAAAACATCTATGGCATCGGGAACCGCTCCTCAGGTTACGCCACAATCCACCAATTCAGTGACTCCTCAGCCTACCAGCTCTAGTCAGGCCACCACAAACAACAAACCAGCTTATAAGACTCCAGAAGAACGGTCTGCTTACATCAAGGCGCAAGCTGAAAAGAGAATGAACGAAAGGTTAGCCAAGTTGGGGATTTCTAGGAACAAGACCGCTCCAAGTACCGCTTCCCAAGCTGCCACGGCTACTGAATCGACCCCTCCTGTTTCAACTCTTCCTGTTACAACCCCTCCTGCTGCAACCCCTCCCGCCGCCACTCCACCGGTAGCAGAAAGTGCCGCTCAAGTGCAGAAGTCAGTGAATTCCCAAAACTCAGCGGAGATTGTGCCAGCGCCAACCGCAGTGGCCAAAGAAGTGTCTGACGATGAAGATGACGATGACGAGGAGTACAAGTTGCTTCTCAAGCAGAAAGAGGAAATGGAGGCTCGCAAGAGAGACCGGGCTTTGAAGAAGGCACAGGAGAAGGAGGCTCGTCTCAAGAAACTCAAGGAAGAGATGAAGCAGATGAAGGACCAATCTGATGATGGCTGGAGCGATGATGATTTGAAGCCTGCTTCCAAGTCTCTGTACACTCCCTCCAGTGTCAACAAACCGGCAAATCCAGTACATGAGCGCAAGGAGGTTGTTCAAGAGGACCCTGCTGAAAAGAAGACTGAAAATTCTGTCGAAAGAAAGATAGAGTCTCAAGCCGAGGAAAAGAAAGAACCCGTCGCTGTGAAGTCGGCACACGAGAGCAATCCTTTCGCAAAGACCGGCAGTCAGAGCCAAGCAAGCTCAAGTAATCCATTCTTCAAGCCTACGCAAACCGGTCCTCCCGTGAACCAGAAGAAATTGGAGGCGCAACGCGCTTCTCAACGAGGCATGGATACCGATGACTGGAGTGACGATGAACAGAAATCCTCGGATGACGAAGAGCCCAACAGAGCTGGTGCAGCCAAATTGGCATCGCTTCTTTTTGGCGGCATGCCTCAGCCTGTCAAAGCAGAAAATACGGGACAATCGCTCCAAAAGTCTCAGCATTCGGAACCAGTAGCACCAGTTCCTGAGGCGCCAGCTTCTTTGCTGACAAGCCAAGCTAACGCTGATGTTCCTGTTCAAGCACAGACCCCTCCTCCGCAAGCTGGAGTCGTGATGGGAGTGAATGGAGAGGAGTTTTCTTCCACGGACTCGAACGATGAGTTTGCTACACCCTCGCCCGAGTCTTCGCCCAGAAGAGAGATTTCCGAAGTTCCTCCAATTCCAATGGAGGCTCCTCCAGTTCCGCTGGTAGCTCCTCCAATCCCCACGCAAACGCCTCCATTCCCCACGCAAACGCCTCCAACTTCTTCTTCAGAACCGCATCAAACGTTCTCTTTTCTGAACGGAGAATTGAGTTCTGCCCCAGAAACTAGTGCTCCACCACCACCTCCCCCTCCTCCAGGCCCTCCTCCCCCACCATCTTTGGATGTACCTCCTCCCCCACCTCCAATGCTGAGTGCTCCACCTCCTCCACCTGGCGGAATGCCATCTCTAAACCTGGATTCCTTGCCTCCAGCACCTACAGGCGGTTTGAGTGCCTTGTTAGGGCAAATTCAGGGTGGAAAAGCTTTGAAGAAGGTTGACGAAAGTGAGAAGAGAGTAGCTGAAAACTCCGTGGCAGGAAGGGTTTTGAATTAGAATTTGAAGGTTCAAATTAGAAACTGAAATGTTCAAATAGAAACTGCAAGGTTTAGATCAAAACTTGATGTGTTTATTTGCTTTCGTAGATTCAGTGATTCATTTGGTTCGTAGAGTTCAGTAATTTATTTGTTTCGTAGAGTTCAAATTTAATACAAGCCACAGGTTTCGTCAAGACTACAGTTGATGAGTTTCTTCAAGTCATAATGAATATCATAATTCATGTCATCTCCAATTAATAATCATTTCTCTCATCAATTAGTTTCTCTATGTACATGATCTTTATGCTTTTGTGTCGTTCAGAATTGGCTCAAACTTTGCCTCGCCATCTTTCATGAACACATTGACAACATCCCCCTCTCGAATGGCGCCCTCAATCAACAATTTGGCCATGGGATTCAACAACAACTTCTGTAAAGCTCTGTTCAATGGCCGAGCTCCATATACAGGGTCATAGCCTTTGTCTGCCAAATAGGATTTAACATCGTCTGAAAGCTGGATCTTGATTCTTTTGTCATCGAGCCGCTGCTGTATCTCCTCAAGTCTAATGTCCAAAATATTTCTCAATGACTCTCTCGATAATCTGTTGAAAATTAGCACATCGTCAAGCCGATTCAAGAACTCTGGAGGATAGTGAAGCGTCAAGTTTTCCTTGATTGCAGTCTTCACCGAGTCCAGAATGACGCCCGTGTCGTCGGCATTCTTGTCAGCTAAGAGAATCTCCTGCCCAATGTTGGAGGTCATCACTATGATAGTGTTGCGGAAATCAATGTGTTTTCCGTGGGAGTCGGTCAACGAGCCCTCGTCGAGGACCTGTAGCAACAACTTAGACACATCTTTATGCGCCTTCTCAAACTCGTCGAAAAGCACCACGGAATATGGCTTTCTTCTCACGGCCTCAGTCAACTCTCCGCTATCCTCGTAGCCCACATATCCCGGAGGAGATCCAATCAACCGCGAGACCGTGTGCTTCTCCTGGAACTCAGACATGTCAAAGCGTATAACTGAAGACTTGTCGTTGAAAAGAAACTCAGCCAACTGCTTGGTTAACTCGGTCTTTCCTGTTCCCGTTGGCCCAAGGAACATAAATGAAGCAATTGGCTTTTTCTCGCTGGTCAAGCCTGCCCGCTGTAAGCGCACGGCATCTGAGACAGCGTGGATGGCTTCGTTCTGGCCGACCACGTGGGCCATCAAAGTGTCGTCCATGTCTAAGAGTTTGTCCTTCTCGCCCTTCATGAGATTGTTCAATGGAATGCCCGTCATTTTGGAGATAACTGCTGCAATGTCGTCGGCGGTGACGGAGTCGTGCAACAACGAAGCAGCCTTCATGTGGTCCTCGGATTCGGAAAAGTCCCGCACTTTATCTTCCAACTCCGGAATGGTGGCATACTGTAACTCCGATGCCTTGGCGTAGTTGCCATCCCGTTGAAACTGCTCGAGATCGAACCGAGCCTGCTCCAAGTCAGTCTTGGCCTGCTTGATATCGTCAATCACCTTTTTCTCCAGCTCCCACTTCTCCGTGAACGCCTGCAACTCGTCCTGCTTCACCTTCAAGTCCTTTTCAAGCAATTCCTTCCGGTCGGCAGAAAGAGCATCGTCCTCCTTGCGCAAGGACTCGAGCTCGATCTGGATAGTCATGATCTGGCGGTCCAACTGGCCAATGGCATCAGGCTTACTCTCGTGTTGAAGCCGCAATGTCAGACACGCCTCATCCACCAAATCAATGGCCTTGTCGGGCAAAAACCGGTCGGTGATATAACGGTTAGAGTAGAGCGCAGCCGTCACCAATGCACCGTCAGAGATGCGCACACCATGGTGAACCTCGTACCTCTCCTTCAAGCCACGGAGAATGGAGATGGTGTCCTGAACCGTTGGTTCGTGCACCGTGACGGGCGAAAAGCGTCGAGCCAACGCCGCATCTTTCTCCACATACTTCCTGTACTCCTCAATGGTGGTGGCACCACACAAAGACAATTTGCCACGGGCCAAGGCCGGTTTGAGGAGATTGGATGCGTCGATGGAGCCCTCGGCTTTTCCCAATCCCATCAAAAGATGAAGTTCATCCACAAACAAAATCACCGAGCCCTTTTTGTCCTCCACCTCGGTGAGAATCTTCTTAAGTTTCTGCTCGAAATCTCCGCGGAATTTGGCCCCGGAAATGATCGCTGCCAAGTCCAACGTGATGATTTGTTTGTCTTTCATGGACTCGGGCACTTCCCCTTTGAGAATCCGCTGTGCCAATCCCTCCATGATAGCTGTTTTGCCTGTTCCGGCATTTCCGATAAGCACCGGGTTATTTTTGGTGCGCCGCAGAAGAATTTGAATGGTTCTGCGGATTTCTTCGTCTCGTCCAATCACAGGATCAAGTTTTCCGTCACGGGCCATTTGGGTGAGGTCCTGGCCATATTTTTCAAGTGCCGAGCCATTGTCGTCGTCGTTTTTTTGCATTTGTAAAGCACGCCGTGCACTTGTGGAGAACGCCCTTGGGAAAGAGGCTGTTTGGTGGCAAATTTGCCATTTGGTTCTTGACGAGAAAATAGAAGGCGACTTTAATACGGAACCGCCGGAAATGTTGGCTGTTCTTTTTCCATTGCTGTTGGAAGCATTTTGGTTGGTATTGAATGTAAGGCCGGAAAATTCCCTTGTTTGAGTTAATTCCGTGGCCAAAAGAGACGCCTTATTCGGTCTGGCCAAACGATTAGCCCTTGCCACTGATCTGAGCATGATGTTTTATAACAAGTAATGACAGAGTAAATTTAAAGTAACTTGCTGAATATTCAAATAGCTGTTCAATTATCAGATCTGTTTCAATGTGTTTCGATTGAGTGTCTTTGTTTCAATGTGTTTCAATTGAGTGTCTTTGTTTCAAATCCGTTTCAATTATGTTTAACTCTGTTTCGAGTATGTTTATTTTGTTTAATATTGTCTAATTCTGTTTTTGTTTCAAATTGCACTGTTTGCCTGAGCTGTGTCTTATCTATCAAACATGCTGTGCGGTTGCGAATCATATATATACATAGTGCGTTGTGTGTCACGTGACGTGGAATTTGCTGGAAGCGTCTGGAAAAGCACAATCATTGACTTCTGAAACAACGCTGAAACAGCAAATTATTAGGCTTTACCGAAAATGGTTTGATTTCTGTACTAGAATTATGTTGTTCTGAAACCATCATGCTAATTTTTGGCTGGTATTTTATGGAGCAAAAGTGTAAATGCGTGAGAATATGGATTCTGGAGTTTCATATATGTAGAGAAGTGACGAGAATGTCGTTGAAAATTATTTCTGAAACCGGGATAAAACAAATATCTAAATATAGCATACTTAGAACAAAGGAGGAACTAATCATTGTGAATTTTTTAAGGACTAACTTGCACATGGAACTCGTGGAATATACTGCATGTAGCATTGCAAAATATTCGAAACTAATCAAAGGGGTCGATTTGTTACTAAAAAATGGCTCATTTCTAAAAACTAACTGAATCCTTGAGAGCCAATTACTATATATTTCCTACAATAGTTAGTTTTAATAAATTGAACTTTAGTTTAGAGAGACAGAATAATCCAACAAATTTGAATTCAAAGAATTGCCTGTGTGGCGTAATGGTTAGCGCATTTGACTTCTAATCAAAAGATTCCGGGTTCGAGTCCCGGCATGGGTTCTTTGCGGTTTTAGCTCAGTTGGGAGAGCGTCAGACTGAAGATCTGAAGGTCCTGTGTTCGATCCACAGAAATCGCATTTTTTTTGCTACCAAGCCATCATTCTTGTAATGTAATTTTATATCCCTATATTTACCGTGGTCCTTTTTCTTCCCAATAGTCATCCACACTGTATCCTGGATGTGGCGTGAATGATGGAGGATTTGCAGCCTCCATTTGCAGACTGGTGCCTGCTTCTTGTGTTGTAGCGTCTGTAGAGTCCAAACCTTCTCGACTCCCCGCATTTTCCGGGGCATCACTTCCATCGGTTTTGACGGCATGTGCGATTTCAGCTGAATTCGTATTTGCAGTCTCGCCTTGTGTTCGATTGACTGAAGACGCGGGTCGTGAAACATCATTGTCATCGTCAAACTCGCCCCAAAAGTCGGCATTGTCCATATTAACCTCCTGATAAGACGCATCATCTTGTAGCTCAGCCCGAGTCTCTCGCGAGTTTCGTTCTTCATTCAGCCAATGCGAATAAGTGTTGGTGCTCTCCAGAGAATTGTTCTTCACAGAATCACATTCAAAGTCTGGTTTGTTTCGGAAGAAGTTGAACATTGAAGAGAATCGGCTTTGCAAAAGTGCACTCTTGACTGTTTTGTCATTGTTGAATGCCTTGACATCGTCCACGCTGATTCGTCTTCCCAAAACATCCCGCAACTCAAGTTTTTGCTCTAAATGCCGAATCAGATAGAGCCATTCCCAACTGGTCACCAATATGTACATCTTCAGGAGCGAGGGTAAAAAGGACACCCACACATTGACAAGCCATTGATCGCTCAAAATGGATAACTCAAGGATGCTGACTACCAAATATAGGGCCACATTGAACCACGTTAGAAACGCCAAGGGTAGTAGTTTGCGAGAGTACGGAATTTCTCTTGGAGCCGTGGCTGTGCCACAAAAGGTATAATATCCAAGGTTTCCGGCAAACCACGCCATAAAGACTATGGTCAAAGAGATATGCGTGCTCCTCGATCCGTCGAAATCGGCCGTCACAAATGCGGAAGGCGAGTCAACCCGCGAAATGAGTACCGAGTACAGCACTAAACATGCTATCGTCATGAAGGAGACAAAGAAAAGGTTGATTTTGGTCCAAACATGACGGGAGATCTTCAAGATTAGCTGAAGATAAGCCAAATTCGTCAACAACTCCAGAATCGCGAGGCATATTGTGAAAGCCGGCTCAACTGTTAAACTTAGAAGAGTTACCATATCAAGAGCATCCGCGTAGTATTCTTCGCGAGTGACTTGAGTGACTTTTACAAGAATCGCAGTCAAGACCAGCAGGTACACCAATAAGGACACTTGCGTGAGGAATGGCTTTCGCTTATGCTTTGGCAGCAACAAGATCAAAAACATGAGCATCCAACAGGATACACACAGCCCAACAAGCATGTACAACAAAGCAACGAAGGAGTCGCCATTATCTGCAACATTGTAGGGGTTGATATAGTAGTCATCGAGCCATGCAGTTATGTCGTCAGCAGACAGGTTCTGATTGCGGATCTGCTGTAATAAGTTTGTAATGGAACAGTTAGTCACGTAATATGCGGGTAGAAAGTCGAGCGAGTTGTTCAGCCAAACATGGGAATCGTAGTCTTGCGAAAGGATCAGCCCTGATATTAGCGAATATACCGTGCAGTTTGTGTCTAAATTGGCATTCTGCAGTAGATAGTAAACACTGTAGTTACTCATGGGCCCCTCAAAAGCCTCGAGCTCCTCATCAGGGAACATTTTGCGGCGGGCGTGCAAGCGTATATGTATTGGGAATGCTCTTTTCTGGGCAGGGGCGAGTTTTTCTTGACCTCGCATGAAGGCCAGTGCGCAGATCTCGCAGACAATGCACATAACGTCTCATGCTGCAAAGGTGCCACCTGCATTCGGATTTTAGCACAAAAAGAGGCCTTTGGGGATTTCAAATATACGGGGGGGAAAGGTGTTTTTATAACCTGCGAAAAAGTAAGGGGTGTTTCAGATTCGCCCCTGGATATTAAAATAATGTACACAAAACCCCTTTTTGAGTTTTGCTCGCCGATTATAAAAAGCGCTTTATAAACCGTTATTAACATCATTTTTCTTCACATTTAGCATTTCAAATAAATTTCACTATGCGGGAGATTGATGATTATCTCGAACCATCGTTGTTGTGAAGGTCTGCTTGATCAGATGATTTAAAGTGGCGAGTGAAAGCGATCTAGCTATCTTTGGCAAAATATGAATTGTGATAGCAAAATACCGGAGTTAACCACCACAAAAGAAGCCTCTTGGAGTTTTTAAATATTACGCAAAGGTTTCAAAACACACACAAATATGAGTCAAAATTTTCGGAGAGGTGGGACTACTGGGATCTACAAAATGGCTGCGAATCTATAAATGCCTCGAGTGCACGGGTTTTCCTTTCTGCCAAGCAGATCGCTCGCGGTTTAAGCGCGCATGCTCTGTCGGTGCGGTGCGGTGTTTTTCCAGACAATACGTTTGTCTGATCCAACACCATATCGGCTCATCTTCTCTCAAAACGAAAAAACTAGCATGTCACACTCTACATCAGATCTCAATTCTGGGATGAACGGTTTGGTTGTTGACGCTAAGAAGAAAAAGCGGCCTCAAAGAGCCTTCCACAACACCTCTCAAACAAACGGCTTTCATCCAAGCCATACCACTCCAAGCCTTCCCAATGTTCACACCCCTGTGCCGGGTGAGAACGCTGCTTTTCAAGGTAACTTTATTACTCCAACGCTTCCGAGTGGTGAGTATTTCCAGCAAAACCCGCCGTTTACTCCCCACATGCACTCCAACTGGTCTCAACCAGGGTTCCTGCCGTCCAATGTTGGCTTTTCTAGTGTACCCACTACCCCTGCTGCCATGAACCAGTTTCCAACTGCTTTTCAGTCGCCAGGTGCATCTCCTGCCCCTCAAAGACATGTCCCAGGGCAGAGCTATGAGCAGAACCCACCTGATCCATTCGCCGCCAGAAATTTGGCGGACCTGTTTCTGCAGCCAGCGACGTTGAATGTCTCCAATCCCAGGGACGGCGGTGCTCCACCACCCGAGTTGTCGCTTTCGCATGCTCGCTATAACCAGCATTTGGAATTTAGCTCAGCTGAATTTGACGAGGCATCTCAAGCGGAGACTTTCAAATCGTTCCTCTCTTTCCAGAATATCGTCCCACCTATCACAGGGACTCAGTATCATGCCGTTGATCAGGGTACCTCGACACCCAAACACATGCGGTGCACAATGTACAATGTGCCTGAGTCTGAGAATTTACGCAAGGGCACCAGATTACCTTTGGCAGTCACAATCCGCCCGTTTGCTCCATTATTACCAACGGAGGAACCGGTACCTACAGTTGATATGTCTCGGTTAGGGGAAAATGCTGCAAGCAATCCTATGGACGTCGGCCCTCCCCGGTGCAACAGATGCAGGACATACATCAACCCGTCCATGATGCATTCAATTTCGGGGAGATTCACATGTAACGTGTGTCAATTTCCCAACAACACAGTACCGGATGAGTACTTGACATCTGTGGATCCCGCAACTAACCAGAGGCTTGATCGTATGATCCGGCCTGAATTGCATAAAGGTGTTTATGACATTATAGTTCCCTCTTATTACAACGTTGGAGGGGCTGATAAAACACCCGAAAAATTGCATCATGTGTTTTTGTTTGACATTAGTCAGCAAAGCATTGCTAAACAATTACCAGTTCTTCTTGCAGATGCTTTGAGGGCGGCAGTGTTTGACTACACCAATGAGCAAACAGCGTCATTTAGATTTGCAATTATTCTTTTTGACAAATCCATGCATTTTTACAACTTGTCCCCAAAACTAGACACTGCTCAAGTGTACATATCGGGGGATTTGGAAGATCCATTCGTGCCATTCAGTGACGGTCTTTTTGCCGATCCAGAAGAGTCGAGAATCATTATTGAGGACGCTCTTAACAACATGGAGATGCTTTGCGATGGCAATATTGCATCTGACTCAGAACCTTGCTTATCCGCAGCATTGCGTACTGCAGCCCTTTGTTTGGAAGAGGTCGGTGGAGGTAAAATCACTGCCGTTCTTTCCACGTTGCCTTCATGGGGCCCTGGTGCATCGAAAATAAAACAAAATCGTACAGTTGGAAGGGCCCAACTGGCGGAAGCTGAGAAGGCGTTGTATTCGCCCGATAATGAATACTATAAGCTTTTGGCAAAAGATTTCGTCAGCCAAAATGTTGGTTTGGACGTCTTCATGATCTGCGACACTCCAACTGATGTATCCAATATAGGATGGTTAGCCTCCATTACTGGTGGCACAGTTTCAAAATGGTCAAACTTCATATTTGAGCGCGACGGACGTTCTTTGACTTCTCAAATTGTCTCGTCGATTAAAAGATGTACAGGCTACCAAGGACAGCTTAAATTGAGATGTTCCAATGGTTTGCAAGTCGCTCAGTACTACGGGTTTCCATCTGGAAGCAGCGACGGAATCGTGGGGCTCACGAATTCTACTCTGAACGACCCAGTCGTTCCAGTCCTCAACGAAGATCAGACTTTTACTATTTTGTTGGAGTATGACGGAACTTTGAACACAAAATATGATTGCCACTTCCAGGCTGCTTTATTATACACTGACACTCAGGGACTTCGAAAAGTGAGGGTCATAAACTTGGTTCTTGCTGTCAGTGAGCGCCTCCTGGATGTATTCAACTTTGTTGATCAAGATGCCGTTGTCACTACAATAGTACGCGATACTCTTTCGTTCATCGGTAAGGAGACAATTAACGAGTTACGCAAATCTCTCAACGAAAAGTTGGTGGAGGTATTCACGCAGTATAGGCTTATGAGTGAGGCAAGCCACAACCGCAATGCCACGTTAACGAACCAATTGATCTTCCCGGATCTGATGAAGAATCTTCCGAATTACTTTTTGGCCCTCATCAAGTCGAAAGCGCTTCGCGATTCCTCTTCTCAATCGGTGGATCTGCGATTGTGCGACGTGTACCAGATGCTTTTCATGCCTATGGAAAAGCTTTCGTACCATCTTTACGGCGCTCTAGTGGAATTGCACTCTTTGCATGAAGATGAGTGTATGCCGGTTCCGGGTGATGCCAATACGAGCGGATTTATGCGTCTTCCTGAATTCAAGCCATTGACTTACTCTATCATGGAGAATGGTGTGTACATTTTGTGCAACGGCAACAGCGTCTACGTGAGAATTCATCCTGAGTCTAACCCGCTTCTTCTCCAGGACTTGTTTGGTGAGCATGTCAAATCTATTGAGGACATTGACCCTCTTATTGACTCTTTCCCTGAGCTTCCAACACACATTTCGCAACAGGCGCGGCACTTGGTGAATTATTTCCACGAGAATATCATCGGATCAGCGCTCGTGGACTCATCTGCAATTATTGTTGTGAGAGATGGAATCGATGCTAACACACTAGACTTCAGAGATTGTTTGGTGGAGGACAAGCTTCCTTCCAAGACCGTCAGCACATGTCCCAACTATCTAGAGTTTGTTGCATCTCTTCATAAAGCAGTGCGAGTGAAACTTGACAGTGAGAAACCGAAGAAAGGAACTGCAAACAACGAGACGTTGGCGCAAAGGATGATTCACTTTTAGATTACAATTGACGTGTGAAATGATTTTGTATTCGAAACAATCTCATCATGAAAACTGGGTCGTAATCTGTTAGACGGACGCACTCGATTACTTTTGTTACGATATTCTCGGTGTATTTACGTATTTGCAACGATTAAAGTATTAATGCAATTCCAATACCCGAAAATTCACTTTTTTGATAGACAACTCACTAGATTTTTCTCATCAGAAGAATCTCTTTGATGATCTCTTTAACATCACCATTCTTGGAACGGTTCATCGTGACTTTTATTCCTTCTTTTAAAGCTTCATCCGAAAAGACATCACTTGTTTCATTAACAACTATCAAATTGTAGAGAAGAGTCGCAACTCTCAATATAAGGCCATCGTTTTCGGATTGATTCGAGAAAATATCGGCTATAATGGGAATAAGCTGTTTCAGCTCCTGGCTCAAGATGCACGTGCATATGAGCTCATAATCCATAGTTGCATTTGCTAAGATACCTGCAATAGTAGTTTGAAGAGCCACGTCCTGCAGATGGAGAAGCTTTACCAATAAGCTGAGGTTCTTTCGGCTTTGGTTTTGTTCTGAGTTGAAAAATTTAGCCAACATCAAAGGGTTTGTGACGAGGTTATTAACAAGCTCCCAAGCTGCCTTTTGTAAATCCGCTATGGGGTCGAGAAGCAAGTTTTGAATAAAATCGAAGGCTTTCCGAATTATTGAAGCATGAAGTTCATTATCAGGCAACGATGAAAGGTTTGTGAGTGCAAGCAAAGCGTACAACTTGTCTAAATGCGGAGACGTGCTTTGGTCTTCTGGGTTTTCGAGAAGCTCAACAAGAAATGGAACGCAAGTCTTGACATCATATTTAGAAAACGCAAGTCGCGGGTCCACCAGCCGGCACAGGAGTGCCAAAGCACGGATGCAAAGTAGCCGAGGTTCGCTTTCGCTTGAAGCAACAGTCTTCTCGGTGCCCTTCTGCACATGACTATTTTCCATCAAAAACTTTATGAGTACAGTGAGTCCTCCTTGTGCCACAAACTCCCTCTGTAATGCATTTGACTGCGATGCGGTCACGTTGTGAAATATTATCACTCTTGTTTTGGAAAGATAGTAGTCCTTAGCCTGTAGAGGAAGTGCACATAATGTCTGCACCAATTTGAACTCCGCCACCAATGACTGGTCATAACTGTGAATAGCCTGGGGATCTTCCTCGTCTTTTGTAGCTGCTTGCTTAATCCCAGCGGCGGTAGTCGCCTCTTTGGGCCGTGTAAGATTGGAAAGAACTAACAAGCCTGCATACAACACAGCAGGGTCCCGGACTGTTTCCATGACAAGCACAAGCTGATTAGTGAATTCTGCATCGCCTCGAAGTGTGTTGCGAGTCAGCGGCCCAAGCAGGAGGTAGGTAAGGGCTTCCAAGACATATTGGTGTGACTGGTGTATGGGCTCAGAAAAAAGATGCCGAAGCCCGTCAAGAATATCCGAAAGTGGAATTTGTGTCTCAACTGTAGAGAAGTTCCATAGTTTGACAATGCAAAGTAGTGAGAGAGCCTTAATAGTTGGCCCAAGCAAATCGTGGGGCTCATTCTCATCGGAGGATATTTCACGAAGCTTGCCATTTCCACGCAGACCTTCAATAAGTAATGACAAGTAATTGTCTTTATTAAACTTGCGGGCAGATTCATCGACACAGGAGGCCAGGACAACACGTAGTAGACGTTCAATATCATGTCCACGAGCGGAGGAAGTCCTGGCTAAAAGAGTTCGCTTGCATTCTTCAGACGTATAAACCAGCACCAATCCCGGAACAAGAGGTAAAAATGTCTCGAGTGTCGACGTAAGAACAGCAAAGTCAGACTCGGAAACGTCTTTCAGACATATGTCCTGCACACAATCACTGATCTCTGCCCCACAATGTTCCTTCTTCAACATTACCATCAAGCAAAGCGTGGCTCTGTCCGCAAAAGGCAGCGCTAGCAATGGAATGAGCATGGGCACCTTACCCGGAATGGGGTATTTGGCCAAATGCAAGAACACTAGCACGTAAAAATCAGAGGTTGGTCCTGCAGACAGCATAAGTTCACGGCAGACCAGCGCTAAGGGCACAGCATTGTCTTTATTCATCAAGCAAGCCATACTTTGAGCCGCTTTGGGAACATGCAGAATGCTTTGGAGAAATGAGGCCGGATGACTGGCAAGGACTGCAGATAAGCGCTGCCGCTGGGAGTCTTCTTTCAATCCATCAGTCCACGCAGCAACAGCGGCCGCATCCAACAACGTTCCCAGTTCCAAGTCCTGTACCAAACTGTTCATGGTAAGAAGAAGTTTTCCGGATGAGAATAGACAGTTTCAAGACAGTTTCAAGCCAGTTTCAAGACAATTTCAAGCCAGTGTGAAGTTGTAGCAGCTTTGAACAGCATTTCGCGCACCAAATTAGCATCGGCACGACGCACATTATCAAATGTAAAGTTCCCATACAAAACACAAAGCATGGATACAACAGCGGTACTTGACAAGTACACGCAGGATCTCTCGAACCTACCGCTTGAAATCAAGCATCTTTTTGAGGAACTCAAGGCGAAAGACACACAACTTCTGGATGCGCGCAAACGGTACCAGACCAAAGATTCACAGCTTCATAAGTTCATTAAAGCCAATGGCACGCTAACCAAACACCCCAAAGAGCAGTACATATGCCAGAAAATCGAGGAGGATATGAAGCTCGTGCAGCGGATTCAAAAGGAAAAGATTCTCTTGGCCAACACGGCGCTTTTTTTGGTGTCTAAGCACATGTACAACTTTGAGGCGGACATAGCGAAGTTGGAAAAAGACGACCTTTTGGCGCCGTTGGATGAAAGTGCCGTCGAGTTAACTGCAGAGCCTCTGAGCGTACGTCTGTCGCCGGACCCGATTCGGAAGAAACGTACTTATTCGGTGATCAAAAGGCCCAAGAGAATGAAAGACGAAGACGATTATGTGGACGGCGTTCGCGAACACAAAACGGGGATCGAGGATGCAGACAACAATCTTTACTGTTTTTGCCAGCGGGTATCTTTTGGCGAGATGATTGGCTGTGACAATGACGACTGTAAATTTGAGTGGTTTCACTGGTCGTGCGTGGGAATCAGTTCGCCACCCAAAGATGACGAAATATGGTACTGTCCTGACTGTGCTCCGCGGATGGAAAAACGCAAAAAACGGAAGAAGTAGACGGATGTGGGCATAATGAATGGATGAAAGACTTGACGGATGAAGACGGATCCGGCTATATGCAGGACAACCAAAAAATCGAGGTACTGGCGGGTTCAGTGGGATTAAGTTTGACCCTGCATTTTAGAACGCATATGATCACGTGTGTTGTTTGTGGTGTTGATGGGCGTAAAAGAAAGGGTTAAAAGTTCATTTTTATAGTTTCGGTCCTGAGGATCACAAATGGAAGTGATGCACAAATGGAAGTGCACAAATAGAAGTAATGCACACATATGAAACACCATAAGAATATAAATACTCCATAGCGCGCCACTTTTCAAGACTTTGGGATGGTTTAACTGCAAGGCTTCTAATAGATAATGCAATAGAAACGATGAAACGAGTTTTTTGTTAAGTCGTGGTCCAGTAGTTGAGCCATGAGTCCAGTATAAAAAGCCAAGTTAATGTTTTCAAATCACAACGAAACTGCCTAAGCAGTGGACCAATTCAAATCTTTCAAAAAATGATTACAGCTTCTTTCCTCAAAATCTTGTGAGCTTCTCCCCTCCTGTTTCTGTTCATTTCACAAGCATGTTTTTGTTCATTTCACCATGTTTGAAGCCATGGCGTGATATACGAAGCTCATAACCATTGAAGTTTCTTCATTTCGAGGATGAATCTCGGTCCCAAAATAACCATTACACGGTGGAGTAACAAATTAACGCTTCAAAAAATCAATGCTTCATCTTGGTGTTCAATACTCAGTGGCTGTTTCAGAAATGGCTGTAAATTCGGCAGGGGCAACTTGCATGCTGCGAAACGCGACCGTGCAGCTGTGTTATGAAACAGATCAGGGCACGTGAGCGCGCATCTCAAAAGAACTTGGCGTCGTCTTTTCCCTCAGCCTCCAGAAACAACCATGAAGTTCGGACTCAACGCCCTTCAAATCCTTTGCATTGCCGATGCTGCTCTTGCCGCTGGAGTAGCAGCTGCAGCAGCTGCAGCAGCAGATACTACCACTGCAGTGGCCGCTGCTGCCGCCGCTGCCGATGCAACAACAGCCACAACTCCAACAACAACTGCCGCTGCCGCTGCCGGTGTAGCAGCCGACACCGCAACTACGGCCACGACTCCTACGACAACAGCCGTTGCTGCAGCTGCTGCAGCAGACACTGCTACTACCGGAACTACCACCGGAACAGGAACTACTACTGGAACAGGAACTACTACTGGAACAGGAACTACTACTGGAACAGGAACTACTACTGGAACAGGAACCACCACGGGAACTGGCACAAAGACCACAGGAACTGGCACAACTGCTGCAGCCGCGGCCGAAACCAAGACCATGAATGCTTCTCAGCTCTCTGTGTGGAGCGAAACCCACACCATGGACGCAAATCAACTTATCGCATGGCTGGCCACGCATACAATTGGCGAAGACGAAACCTCTGCGCTTGCCTCGGCAGTACTGAGTGTCTCTTCCAAGACTGCTGCCAGCGCAGACTCCACGGCGTCTGCTTCCTCTGACGACTCCAGCTCCAATGGAGATTCTGCAGACGACAACGAAGGTGGCTGGATGAATGTGATGGCAGGCTCGGCGTCTGTGGTGACCACATACAGTAAGCCATCCACCACATCAGCCGCTGCTTCCAAGACCTCGCTGACAAGCGCCGCGGGAGCTGGTGCCCAAGCCAGCGGCCCTTCCTTTGTGGGAATTTCTCTCGGAATGTCTGTGTTGTCTTTGGGCGCTTTGCTTCTTTAGAGAGTTATCAATTCAAAGATGATAGTTTTAGATTTTGGGAAGTTAGTCTTGGTTGGGTTTCAAATTTGCTTGAGCCCCAAGTTCAGTTTCGACTAGGTCCTAAGCCCACTCGATGGGTCCCAAACTAGTTTTGGTTGAGCCCAATTTTATTTTCGAGGTCGTTCCATGACGACTGGATTCCATAGACCGGCGCTGTGGATAAGTAGTCCCAGATGCCGAAGATGCTTTATGCTTAGTGCCCGTAGAGCAGAAGGAACCTTGCACCCAGAAGGTGAAATGTACTGATGCGTGGTGTACTGGTGTGGATGCACGGGTGTTGCGTGGGATCAAAACCCTGCATACTCACATCGCCTTCACCACCATGTTTCTTTCCGCCACTTTCGCCAGGACACTTCGGCCGGCATTGAAAAAGCACGCCGTGGCGTTGCATATTAGTACTACTGCACACAACAGCGCCAGTCCGTTTCTATACACCACGTCGGCGCATGAGCTTACACAAAAAATTCAGGCCAATATCCTCGACGCCCCCGAACCCAAAAAAGAGGCCGTGGAAGGGGCGCTCAGTGCATGCAGGACGCTCCTTTACCAACTCAAGGACCACGACAAGTTCGAAAAAGATGTGGAGGTCACCAAGGTACACAAAAACATCGAAAGTGTTTTGTGCAGTCACAACGTGAACTTCACGGCCGGGCTCTTGAAAAAAGCGCTTTTGCTTAAGTTTCCGCTGTCGGCGGCCATCAAAATCGTACAATTATATTACGTGCGCAACCCGGGAGCCAGTATTGAGCAGCAAACGGCGCTTATTCCGTTCCGAAATAGTGTTTTCGATGGCGATTTGAAGAGTGCCTTGAAAATCACGGATTTGACCGCCGGACACCCAAACTACATCACGAAAAAACAGGTTGCGCTCCGCAACGGCGTACTTCAATTTGCGGCCACGGCGATTGGAATCACGTGCTTCTCCAAGATCGGTGTTGGGCAGCTTGTGGACTTTGGATACCTCCAGCCTGCATGGAAGCATCTTGGGTCGATCAACGCCATGGTTCTTACATATCTCTTCAACCTGAGTTTTTTTGTGACCATTGTTCGGTTTGGTCGCCAGTTGAGTGCTGCCGGAGGCGATTATTTGACGTGGCAAAAGGGAACGTTTTACACCCACTGGTACAAGCACGCTGACGAGATGGCCATGTGCACGAAGATCATTGAGGCGGATGTGAAGTTGAATGGAGGTGTGGAGCCTAGTGCGTGGCTCATGGAGGAGCTTTGTCGGAAAAATGAAAGGGACGACATTGTGGGCACTTTGAGCCCGGGGCTCACGCGGACGGGCGAGAAAATCCGGCTTTTGGCGCCCAAGGATAATATTGAGGAGTTGAAATTGCAGGCGTACTGGATGAGTGGAGGCGATGGGTTTGAATGGGTGGAGCCAGACCAGGATCCGGCGGAGATTATGTGGAGAAACCACTTGCGGGCTCTCCACAACCCAGCGTTGAAGGAGGGAAATGACCGGAGTTTGAAGTGGGCCGATGAATTGATAACGGAATAAATAGAGTATAGAGAGAGGATGGTGTTATGGATTCGTTGTTTGAATAAATGAGTGATGGTATAATCAGTGAGGAAGCGAAAACAAATGCATGCGTAGTTATCAATGTCTCTTATTGATACTTTTTTCAAAAATATCGGTTTTTATTTTGCAGGTTCCAACTTTTGATCAAGTGCCTATTTTTGCATTGAGCTAATTTGATTGTAACAGTTTATAAATTCTCACAATTTCTTTAGTACTCTCTCTGAATGTGGTCTTTCTATCTAATTCTGATTATTAATAAACTGATATTTTTTATTGTTGATGATTTTTTAATGCTAATTTCAATTTAGGACAAAACTGCCAGGGCCTAACATATTCTGGTAGAAGCGCATGTACGGAATATTTGTAGGATTAAGAGTCAGACATATTTAAAGTTTTCAGACTGAAACGTGCAATGGAACAAATGAAGTCATGTATCATGGAAAGAACAGATGAAACAGACGATAACATCATAGCTTGTAAATTTCCGTTAATGAAGGATATTAGAACAACAACTAGAATTGATGAATTCATTGGGATAACACTAATGAAATGACTTTCAAACATTGAAGAATCATGGAATCCGATAAACTCAATCATCAGACAGTAGTCACTAATAAATCAGACAGTAGTCACTAATAACTCAGACAGTCAACACTAATAAATCAGACAACACTAATGGATGCAATGATAGAAGTGTTAACTTTTCAAGTGACATCAATCAACACTTGTAAATTTATCACTGAAGTTTCATGACTGGTGAATAATTAGTGACGCCTACCCAGTCAATGAGATCAATGGAATCTAGATCACTAATGAACAATGAACAATGAACAATTCATTGGAACAACAGTTCAACGGATGAAACAAAGAGCCCAAGTAGACCTGGTCATATTTTCAATAGTTCTTTCCATCATTAATCAATTGATAGACCATGTAGTTAAAGTGCCTCAAACTTGCAATTTGCTTTCCAGTGCACTTTCACTGTATTGGCATCGAAGTACTGATTTGCAACTTACTTGTATCATCTGGCCGTTCCTGCAACTGACTTTCCATCACTGACTCACTTGAACTCTCACTTGAACTAATAACCCTAAACGACTCTGTTTGGTGATATCGGTGAAGAACTGACACTAGTGAAGAACAATTAAACCGTTCAAATTAGAGAGTCAATTGAGCCATTCATAAAACAATATAGTCAATTGAGCATATTACCCATTCAAACCAATGTGGTCAATTGAGCATACTACCCATTCATGAATCAATGGACACCATAACAGCAGTAAAAGACACTAACGGCAGTAAATGACACCAACAACAGTAAATGACACCAACAGCAGTAAATGGCACCAACAGCAGTAAATGACACCAGCAGCAGTAAATGATTTTGAAAGTTCGTTGCTGGGAAACTACGTGTCAAAATCACTGATATCGTCGTTTTCAGTCACGCTCCGCCAGCGAGGAATAAGCCGGATATCAAATTCCGTTTCCTGGCGTAATTCTTCCCACGGCTCGAAATTCGCCCACACCATATCAAATTCATCGTCGGTTTCCATGGTATGGTTCCCAAGCTGCACATGAGGCTTGGTGTACTGGTCATTATACACCACGGAACTGCGGTCCTCGAGAATGGCATCCATCCGCAGCGCCTTGTTGAGCTCCGTCACGTGCTCCAACTCGCCCAGGAGAAGCTGGGCGCTTTTTTTGCGGTTGATTTGCGCCAAATTCTCGTGGATCTCCGAATATGTCTGGGCACCGGCCGATTTGAGCGCCGTGTGCGGCCCAATCGGCACCTTGACAAGATCACCGTCGGCAGAAGCAAGCCCCTGGCCCCCGCTTCTAGCCTCGTCGGCCTCCAATGCATTGGCGGTGTTTTCAATCCAGATCGACGTCTTTTCTTTCCAGTCCTGCATAGACATCGGCGTGTAGTAGTTGGCGCCACCAAACCACCACAGCGGTTTTTGCCCGTATTTGATGGCCCACGTGCGCCAGTGGCGAGCCTCGTCGGCCCATGGGTCGTATGGGAGAAGAAGCCGGGTGTATTCGATGCCGGAAAGAAACACGGCGGCGGCGCCGGTGAACAATCGGCTTCCCGTGGCAAATCGGGCAAAAAGTCGGCCCTCTCCGAGCCGGGGGGTGCGGCGGGTGAGGCACAGAAGCCCGAAAAGGAATTGTGCTGAAGTGAGGAGGAAAAGGGCCTGCCGATTGTCTGCTGCTGGAACAATGGGCGTGAGCAATCGGAGCCCGAGAGAGGGATTGCGGGGGATCAAGTTGTACGGGTGTTCCTGCATCCTGTGTATTCCTCTATGTTGTTTTTAGTCGTTCTTGGTCGTTTGTGGGACGTTTGTTGGTTCGTGTGTTTCTGTTCGTGTTTGTTCGATGTAGACTAGAGGTTCTGTGCAGTCCACGAATGTGGTGGTGTACGGGTGCAAACTCTACCTGGTGCTTTCTGCCGGTTTACCGTGTTCAGTGTTACAGTGTTTCCTGTCAGTTGTTTGAGTTCTTGAATATCTTCTATTGCAACTATGCTAAAGTACGCTTACTCGGCGTACAAGTCTTCCTTCAAGTCAATGCCCAAGGCTTCTCTGGTTTCCTTCAACTCGTCCAAGTAAGCGTTGTACTGGTCCTTGTTTTCAACCTTATGCTTCAAAGCTTCAAAGGTTCTGACGGCAGTAGGGTAGTCATTGACTCTTCTGCAGGCTTCCAAAGCCTTTTGAATGACAGATGGAGATGGAACCAAATCGTAGGAGAAACAGTTGTTCAACACTCTTTGGACCTCGAATAAATCGTAGGCGTCTTCGAACTCTTGTTCGTATCTGATGTTAGTATAGAAATGGGATTGTGGAGTTAAATGACAGAGCAAATGACAGAGCAAATGACAGAGCAAATGACAGAGCAAATGACAGAGCAAATGACAAATGACAGAGCAAATGACAGAGCAAATGACAGAGCAAATGACAAATGACAGAGCAAATGACAGAGCAAATGAACAGAATACATGAAACAGAACACATGATACAATATACACGTGAACAGAACACATAATAAATTGAACACATGGCTAAAACATGGTCACATAACTGAAAGTGAACTGAAACATGAACAATTGACATATAATACATCACATGGTCTTATTCTTTTTCATTTCCTTCGGATCTCCAATTCACATTTAAACACATTTAAACATACCTGGCGGAAAACTCCTCAAAAGTCTCCTCCTTGTGCTCGTGGTGGTCCGAGTACAATCTTATTTGGGAGAAGGAAATCTTCTTAGCTGCAGGAACAACAGATCTTGGCACCGCCAAAGGTCTGGATCTAAGGGCTAAACGGATGGAGGAGGCAAGCATTTTGAGTGTAGATGTTAATGGTGTGTTAGAAATTTGAGATTGGTGGAAATCATGCGATGGCGTGCGCGTACCAAAATGCCTGAAGAGGTGCTTACTTTGTGCTGCTGCAGATGCTGCATGAGAGGTACGGGTTTAGTCATGCAAGTCCGGTATAATATCACTTGCTGCTGCCGCTGCACGCAAAGCTTTGGTGAAGAGGGCTTTTTTGGGGCAACTATGCATTCGTTGCTACCAGAGCCAATGAGCGATTTGCATTTGCACAGCGCGGTTGTGTAGCGCACGCTTTTTTGCAGCTTCGCGCTGCACCCGTACACCACTTTTAGGATGCACGGGTGCGCAAATGTAGAATGCACGGGTTTTGAAAATCAATGTGCACGGGTGTTACAATCAAGGGTGTACGGGTCTGCCCTACGGCCCATGGTGTGAATGGTATTTCTGGAAAAGGCTGCACTGGGGTGGCGAGTCAAAGATTCGAATATTTCTAGTGGTGTGTCTTCATCCGTGGGTGTAACTTTACGGCATTGCAGCGACATTTGCCCTCGGGTGGCGACATTTGCTTGATGCAGCGACTTTGTCGCATCGCACCCCGGATTACATGAGACATAGCTACTCCAGCCATGGATCCACCGTATTTATGGAAACCACACACCCCGGAGAATACATATGCGCCATCCGGCCCTGGAGAAATACTACAAGATAGATTCGGTAAACCCCATTTACTGTTAGATCCAAATGAAATAAAGCACAAGGCCAGTTCCGAGGGTAATCAAACCGACCATGCCGGAATGGGAAAGAGCCTTAGCGAGCTCGGGAGACTCAGCGGCATGACCAACCCCCTCATAAGCCGTAACATTGATGCCCAGGCACAGCTACATATGAACGATGTCAGGGGTTTGCATACGCCGGAAAATGTCGCCGGGGGCAATGTGGCGCAGGCCCCGACAAATGTCGTCCTGGCCCCCGGAAATATCGTCCTGGCCCCCGGAAATGTCGGTGCTGTCCCCGCCACTCATAATCCAATCCCTCCCTCTGAAGAGGTTCCCGAGGGTACACGTAAGGTGATTTCGACCAAACGTGCTGCCCAAAATCGGAATTCCCAAAACGCATTCCGGAAACGAAGAGAAAAATACGTGAAAGAGCTAGAGAGTACGGCGGCAAAGGTTAAAGATATGCAGAAGATTATCGATGACTTGAGACAGGAAAATTCTGAGTTACGGGATTTTGCTTTGGCTTTACAAGCTCGAGTAGTGGAGTACGAGCGACAAAGTACACCATAGCGACTGCGACAAGTACACTAGCGACATTTCTTTGAAACACCGTCTGGTTGGTCCCGGTCACCGGTAAAATGGGCCATATTTTCAGAGAATTTCATCGACTCCTCTTCCCCATTCGGAGTCATATAAAGCGTCATGTCCCTCTAAACACCAAAGAACCGGGGGATCTGAGACTATATATAGGACCCACGTATTCGATTTTATTCGATTTCATGATTGTGTATAGCAAACATCATCAGGGATGGGCATCCATATTTCCTCTATAATAAATTTTTAGTTATTAACAAATGAATAAAATGAGCGTTAGAGTGATTAAATTCGCATATGTCTTGCATTTACTGATGTAGTGTTAACAATTAATGAGTCAGTTGGTTTATGCACCGACATTAGTTGCGACATCCGAAAAATGTATGAGGTCTGCAAGACGGAATTTCCAAATTTCCACTTCCTCTATTAATCATCGACTAAATTTCAATATATTTATACAGTTTTTCTTTAATTGAGTACTACGTAAAAGAATCTTTCATTCTGTTATGACAATTTCACAAAACTTCGAAATCAAAAAGAAATACTGTTTCGTATCAAGAAATCTATGTGGTAAGGGAAAGTCACGTGACTTGGCGTTGACTCCGGCGCGGCCCGGTGTCAGATGCCGCATGATAATACGAATCGCAGCAATTGCCTTTTTGCAATACGAGGAAGTTTGGTGATTGAAGCAACTGTGAATCAACTATGAAACAACTGTGAAACAACTATGAAACAACTATGAAACAACTGTGAAACAACTGTGAAACAACTATGAAATAACTATGAAACAACTGTGCAAGGGTTGAAGAATTATGAATTCGAATCAGATTAAATACAAGAATCGGATGAAGTAACTGAATGACCGATAAGGACTCAAAAATAGAGGTAAGGGTTGGCTTAGGTCAATGATCCAGTCATAGAGCAGCTAAATTAGTACCATACTATAGATAAACTTAACGCAGCTAATACAATCTTATCGTTTCAGCAGCTCACAAAAGACTTGGGTTTAAGGCTCGAAATAGAAAAGAAATTGCCTCTTTATTCTTAATCAAATACAAAGCGCCGAGAAACGCCTTTTATTATAACCTGATGCCTTAATAAGCCATAAAAAGACACGGATCTTGCCGACAATCACGGTAAATATACAGCTTTCCAGGGAAGTTTCCTTTCAACTCTTGAAAGGCAAACAGCACCGAACAGCTTGAAATAGAACCGTAACAATCCTGAAACAATCTTGCGATCCTAAAATACTCCCCAGTCAGACACTTTAATAGCAACAGGTCTACACCTAGCCTCACAATCGGCTATATATGAACATCACCTGCCATGATTTATGCCGCGTAAGGCACTTTGCAAGCGATGCACTCGTGCCGTGGCGGGTGTGCATATAATCACGACCCTACATTGCGCATGTGCTTTACGAGACGCACGTATTTCCGCGTGGCTTGGTGACTCGGACGCTGCAGAATTGGCGCCTACTACTTTAAGACACAATCTGCTCCAGATGAAACAGATTTCTGTGTGAACGACATTCTGCCACATCGAATTCCGAGGTTTCCGCCCCGACATTCTGCAACAACCAGTTCCGAGGTCACGGCCCCGACATTTTGCCACATTCAGTTCCGAGGTTCCTGCCACGACATTTCCTTCAAGCCAAGTGGTCTCCATAATAAACTGCTCGCCACATTCTATTTATTTCACATTTGCATTATACTGATACAGATCTATTATCTGGCGTTGTTTCACTGCTGAACTCTTTTAGCACTTTAATTTGGCACTATATCCATTCATTTTATTAATTATTCAATTCATCAGAAACATTCATAGACAACATTCATATCAAGACAACGTCCATTAAATCAATACAATATGGACAATTGTCAAAAAAAACCACTTTCTATCCAAAACACAAATCCCGTCATGCCAGGGCTTTTTCCACCGGTGCAGTACTGGAACGAGTCACAGTTGAACTTGACTTTAGACTCACCATGCATCATTGACTCATACACGCTTAAATGCAAAGTTTAAATGGAACTTTATTTATTCATCTGGCCACGTGACATGAAATACAGGTCTATATCATGTTTGTTCGCTTTGTTTTGTGTTAGAATCGGCAAGTACCAGGGTAAATGCATCAGAGTTAATCTATTTTCTTATTCATATAGATTTCCAACAGTATCCATAAAGTTTTTAACAAATGAAGTTTAACAAATGAAGTTTAGCAAATGAAGTTTAGCAAATGAAGTTTAACAAATGAAGTTCTTAAAAAATGGAGTCTTAACAAATGGAGTCTTAACAAATGGAGTCCTAACAAATGGAGTCTTAACAAATGGAGTCTTAACAAATGGAGTCTTAACAAATGGAGTCTTTACAAATGGAGTTATAAAACAATAAAGTCTAAACAAGTGAAATTTTTAAATAATGTAGTTTTTTACAAATGGAGTCTTCACAAATGAAGTTCTAAAACACATGAAGTTCTTTAAAATGTTCATGGAAGATCTATAGAAGGACATCCACTCACAATTCTAGAGATAAAGTGTTGACATAAAGTCCGCTAAATATTCACAATTTTTATATTATTCACAATTTTCAAAATGTCCACAACATATTTAAAGTACACTTCACACAATATCCAGATAAATCTTTCCGAGTTTGGCAGATTATGTCTTCACATACAACTTCGTGTCAAGTCCATAATACTCACTAATTTGTTGATATTCTTTCAGAAAAAGTATCCACTAATTTTAATAGTTATTCCAATATTATTACCAGCACATAAATCATACACATTATAGATAAAGCATACAACAGTCTAATACACTTGATTTCGGCTGAATGCAGATCACATGACTAGGGCCACGTGGCGCGCACGTGACATGGGCATAAAAAACTTCCGCATCCCTTTTCTGAAACACACCATGAGTCTAAGATTCCTCCGCCCAATCACAGCCAAACCGCCCGTTTCGCGTAGCTGGAGGCATCTCCAAGCAAGAAACGTGTCGTTTCAAGCCGGCAGCGCCGAAACCCGGGCGAAATTGCTCGAAAACTCGCCCAAAAACTCGGCTTCCACATACATTTCGCCGCCGCTCATCAACGACGTCTTCTCCTCCGCATATGACGTTTTAAAAGAACAGCTGCACGACACATATGAACAGCTTGACAAGGCAGACAATTTGCCCGCATCCCAAAGTGACCAGCTCAAAGTGCAGGCCGAAAAGTACAATCCCGAGGTTCTTTACAACTTTCGGTTCAACCGCCTGCACATCGACGCCTCCCAACCGGTATACCGGCACTTGATGAAACAGGAGTGGGAGGCACACGACTTGATGGTGACCATGCAGAGATTGGAGCAGTTGCACGTGATCCCTGACACACTTGCCACGGTCCAGCCCCGTGCGGATGTACGGGTGCAGTTTGCCCACAACACCGCCGCCGAGTTTAGTGGCTGGGTGCAGCCCGGATTGCGGTTGCCTGCTTTTGCCGTGGCCCGGCCGCCCACCATCCAGGTGCAGGAGTTTGAATCCGCCGACTTTTCCGGCCTCTACTCCGTGGTGGTGGTGAATCCCGACGTGCCTGATTTGGAGACCAACTCGTTCAAAACGCTGTTGAACTATGGCTTGTACAATGTTCCTTTGACGTTCACCAACAACGAGGTGTCGCCTGCGTCGTTGATGGCCGCTCCTGAACAAGTGTTTCAGCAGTACCGCCCTCTTGTGCCGGAAAAGAATGCTCCAACACAACGTGCGTGTGTATGGGTGTTTCGCCAGGAACGGGCGCTTTCGGAGCTTTCTTTTGATGCCGACAAGTTCGACATCCGAGGATTTGCCGACGGGCACGGGCTCGATGCCATCGGCGCTCACGTTTGGAGACAGGACTTTGACCGCAGCACCAATGCGGTCAGAGAACAGCACGGCATGCCCAAGGGGCACGTGTACGACGGGGTCCGTGGCACGGAGCCGTTGATGTAAATAGATTGTATGCATATGCAGGAGCCAGTACACCCGCCAACACCACCAAATTCTCATAAGCCAGCTTCGTTCCTCAGCGCCTATTCCCGTAATCCCGCTGAGGAACCACTCCTCCTACTGACCAGTACATCCCTTCTTTGATTCAATCCCAAAAACAAAGTGGTAATCCATTTTCAAACCCCATAACAAAGTGGAAATATATTTTCCTGTACACAGCGCACGCTCTTCTGCGTGAACACTCCGTCAACTTTCCAAACTTCCCATGACAACACTAAAACTCGACCACAACCAGCTTCGGCTGCAGAATATCAACGCCGCACAGCATCCGCCGGCACCTATCAAGCTCGACTCGTCGCTCAAAAAAAATCTCGGCTTCATCAAGAAAATCCGGACCGCATGCAGTTCCGACACCATAAACGAATCAATCATCAATGATATTCGTACACTTTCGCTAGAAAAGTACCTTTCCGAGATCATTCCGGCCTTCTTCGAGCGGCTCGTGGCCTTGTCCAAACCAGACGACCTCTCTGCTGTTGTGGTGATTTTTTCGTGCCTATACCAGCGTTTTCAGACGGCATTTTCCGGCCCCATGCTTTCCCTTTTGGTCAGCAACATTTTCGGCGAATCCACCGCCAAAGAAACGGCCACGTGCGTGATAGTCGTGTTCGAGCTCAATTTGGTGGCCATTTCGTGTCGTTTGTCCGATTGTGACCCAAACTACTTACTGGATCAGGCACTGCGTGTGTGCACCAAATACCTGGACCACAACACCACCATAGTGCTGTTGCGCACGTTGATGGGCCAGCCGCCCGATACCGCCACGGGGCTCCCCGTGTTGGCGGCGTTCGCCCGGCGGTTCGGGGCCGAGTCACGTGATACATTGGAGTCACGTGACGAGATGGATGCACGTGACCAGGCACGTGACCCCTTCGACACCCAGCAGCTCTGCACCCACGTCCAGCAGCTCCTCGAGCGCTACTGCTGCAAGGTGCTCGAGCTGCATGGCAAGCTTCGGCGCCGGGCCCGAAAGGAGCGGCGTGCGGCCGAAAACACCGCCATCAAGTACGGCCGGGACTTTGAGAACGACACCCTCCGCTCGCTAGACGACGTGCTCACCTTCCAGAAGACCCATCTCGAGCCCATGTGTGCAGTTCTCGGGCTCGACTTCCCTGTTGACGCCGAGCCGGCGCCTGTCCCCATGCAGGACGTGGGTTTCGTATGGTGGGCGTCAGCCAACGAAAAGACCTTTTACGAGGAGATTCCGGCAGTGAACGATCTTCTAGACGACGTGGCGGCGCCCGGCGAGTTTGCCGGTTTGGGCGAGGGCGAAAAAGTGCTGTTGCTTCTTGACATGTTGGCCAACGCCGTATCAGAAGTGGAATTGGACCAGGCCACCGTGGCGTTGCACACGTGTGTGCCCAACAACAGAGCCACCAAAAACCGCATGTTGCGCTTCTTTACCGAGTCGTCAAAGGCCGATTCCGTCAACTTGCAGGCCAAATTCATCCGCATCAACACTGCGTACTTTGACAGTATCCTCTTGGACTTGATCGACCACCTCGACAAAGGCTTCCGCATGCAGATGCACTCGGGCAAGATCAACTTTCGCAACATTGCCTTTTTCTCCGAGTTGATCAAGTTCAAGCTCGTGCCTGCACACCTCATTTTCCACAAGCTCCGCAGCATGACCATGAACTTGTTTTTCTCCAACAACATTGAGATCTTGGTCATCTTCTACGAGCGGCTCGGCAAGTTCTTGTTGTACGAGCCCGAGTACCGAGAACGCACCACGGCTATGCTTGCATTGCTTCGAGACCAGTCCAAACAGGACCGCTTATCGCAATATGAGAAGCTCTACTTGAACAATCTATTCCTACACATCGACTCCTTCACACGTCCTGCATCCTCCGCCGCCAAGGTGTCTCCCCAGAGTTCCGACGCCCTGCTTTTCTTCCTGCAGCTATATCGCCAGGTGCTTAGCGCAAACACATATCCACATGTGGCCAAAACCATCAGACGAATTGATTTTTCCAAAAGCGCCTCTGCCACGGCGGCTTTCGTCGATGTCTTCCGTACCCCCGAAGCTTTACGTCTGGACACGTATTTTTGGGCGGCCAAGACATTGCTCCATTTACATCCCAAAAACCACTTTGTTGCCAGAATCTTGGTGCTGATGCTTACGGAGCTGTTGATTTCTGGCCTCGAGGAAAACGACTACCGCCATAATGTGTCTCGAACGGCGGTGGTTCGGCTTTTTGCGGCTCTCTGCAACTCCGGAGTTCTTCCTTTTCAAAGCATCTCTGATGTGTTTTTCAAAATCGTGTGCCATGGCTACGCCAATAACTTTCCAACACCGGACCAGGATATTGCCGCCGATCCCAAAAATAACTACTTCCGTGTTCAGTTGTGCTGCTCATTGCTCAAAGCATTGGACTTTGAGAGGCCCAAATCCGTGGGTCTTTTCGTGGCCGACCTCAAATCAGTGGAAAGTATCTTGATGTTTCTACAGTACTACTGCTACTGTAAACAGCGGCCTTTCCCACGTGACATTGAGTTCTCCTTGCTGGATGTGTTGGTCAAAGCCCGCGACCACGATCTTGTTGTTGAATGGCCGGCGGATGTTTCTGCTTGTCTTCAGAGATTGCGTGATTATACATTTACCAAACAACAGGTCCAAAACGTTGAAAGTTGCAAGACCACCAATACCGCCTCCGCAAAGCCTCAGGCCTTGTACCAGCCGAGCCTTGAAATATATGATGAATCAGAGAGTGAATCATCAGACAACGACGACGACGATGACGACTCGGACGATGACGATATTACCACAGGGTCCGTCAACGATTCAGTGGATGGTTCCGTTTTGGAGTCAATGAATGGTTCCGTTTTGGAGTCTGCTGATGAGTCAACAGACGAGGCGAGCCAGATCATCACCGAAGAGTATTCAGACTCCGAGTTTTCGGATTCCGACTCCGACGCCGACGCCAAAAATCAAGATTCCGACAGTGAAGCGGAGCGCAAAGAGTTCGAGAAACAGTCTCAGATTTTTGCCCGCAAGCAGTTCGACGAGTCTGTTCAGCATTTAATTAAAGAAGCGGCCGTGCAAAAGAACACTCCGACTACGTTAAAGATGCCGGATCCGTCCACATTTGGTATGTCAGAAGGTCGGGCCTCGGAACAAATTGCCAATCCCAATTTCCGATTTCTTTCCAGATCCAGCCAATCGAAGGATTTACAATTGCCTTTTGACAGTAGGTTTGTGTCCAATTTCAGCAAAAAGCAAGCTGAAGAGAAGACGAACCGGGAGAAGATATCCAATCTTATTATCAACATGTATCAGTGAGGGATTACTGACGGATAACTTATTTAATAATAAGCAATGAGGGAGAAATGACGGATTACTTGTGTAGTATATTCAATAGTGAGGATATATGACGGTCTGACTTATCTTCTATTAAAGAATGTTAATCTTATGCCTAAAGTACTTTGACCATCACTATTGTGATATCATCCTCCTTTCCTCCGAGGTACTTTTGCCCGGTAAGCCGCGAGAGCTCTTGAGAAAACGCACTTGGGAAGTGCTTATCCTTCGACACTTTGGTCACTTCTTGCACAAACTTTGCCGACACCTGCTCGATGGTTTTCCTTTCATCAAACTGATCCTTCAAAAATGTCTCCATGTCCTCTGTAACGACATTGTCGGTGACTCCATCAGTTGCAAAGACCACAATATCATCTTTTTCTAGTTGCCATTCGTAGTCATCGCAATCCTCTGCTGTATTGGAGATATAACGTCTTCCCTGGCGCTCTGCATCGCGCACAATCTGAGCGGGGATCTTGGACAATTGGTATGGGGTGTTGAAGTTATGCGTTTGAAACTCGGTGCCCTTTATGAATTTGAAATCTCGGAAAACCCCACACCAGGAGTCTCCCAAGTTGCTGACTTGAAGCTTTCTCTCGGGGGTGAACACACCAAGACACGCAGTAGTACCTCCGATCTCGACCTTTGGCGACGACTGCACGTCAGCGAAGGCTGTTTTGAGAACTTCCCGAGGCGTCACCAGCGATTTTGACTCTGACTTTTCAAAATTGGTTTTCATAAAGTGGCACAATTCTCGAGATATAGCCGAAGAGTCGTATCCAGCGTCCGACCAGCCGCCAACGCCATCCGCCACTCCAACAGCAAAGTACCCATCACGAGACTGTTGGGACACAAACAAATTATCCTCGCCGGAAGGCAGCACCTCGGCGGGCGTTTTGCTTCTTGATTTCTTGAAGATGTTTGTCTGCTTTCTGTTTTTTGGTTCGAAAGCCACCGCCACGTGGTAATTTATGAACTTATCAAACGACGACTTGTCGTAGTTATATGAAGTAGAGCTCACCGCAGACGATGATGAAGAGCCGTTCATAGACAAGTCCAGATTCAGATTGGAAGACTGACTGCTCTTACCATTTTCTGTCCATCCAGTTTCAGATTTCTGGCTTGCCTGCTCTGATTGTGACCGCCCAAAGCCAAGGTTGCGTCTAAAGAGACCCTGCACTGTGCCGAGAGGACTCGACGTGACAAGGGCCTGTTTGATCAAACTTCCATTTGCACTTCTAGCAACAAACATGGAGATAAGCGCCAAGAATAGAGAGATGAGGATCCAATTTCGTTTCGATAGCATTCTATAACAACATTTTGTCTATCTTATGCGCGACTGGAGCGAAAAAAAAACGCGGGGACGGCAGCCACAAGCCGTAGCCAATTGCAAATCCTTCAATCCACAATCGATAATAAATGTCTTTTTTCACTCTAAAGATTTCGGTTTCCTAGCCAGATTGTTTCAAATGCTGATTTCATGAATGATTTTGTTTGAAATTCTGGATTATTATAGAAGATTTTTTATCCCTTTTCTTACTGCTGCGTTTTTGCTTTACTTCTCGTATTTCCAGTCTCTGGTAAATAAGGTGACCCCTGGATTCACTAGTTGGTAACTAAATTAGGGACAAAAGTTTCCGTTTTTTAGTATACTCATTGAGATAAGCTTAAATACATCAATTTTAGCCATTCCAGATCCTCGCGTTGTTCTCGGTATTGCAAGATATACTTGTATCCTTAAGCTGCAGTTTAACTATAAATGTTCAGGTTTTAAAGAAAAATTCTAATAAAGATCAAAGGATAAAAATTTTGAGAAATGAGAATATATATAAGAGTGTCCAAATTTTCTTGACCGCCCCAAATATTTGCAGCCACCACTTGTGCAGGTCGACCCCTAGTTGCGATTATATAAAATGCAGCGCATTTCCCTTCATATTCTACGAAATATATTTTAATCAAATAAATTACTGGTTGTTTTGTTTTGTTTTTCATCGAATCTTCTGATGATCAAAATCAAAAACAGAGTGATTCAACAAGAAAGATTATAGTGAGCAGAATCAACCAGAGACAATAGTATTCTGCTAAAATAATAATTCAAATCCAATTGAGTCATTGAATTTCAAATCAACTTTAATAATCACTGGATTCTGCTGCCTCTCCGAGGCAACCAACGCTTACAGAGTCTTACCCAACCACCTGTTGGTTCTTCTTCATTCAAGGCTCCCAAATAAGTGCTGTCACTAGGGGACTCTTCGCTTAAATCCACCAAATCGACGCCTGTCAGTGGCGAGCTGCATCCTTCAGATGTCAGAATTACCTCATCAATCGAAGGGTACTGATGCCTTCTTGTCCGCCAAATTCTTTGAGAAAGCCATTCTGACAATCCTCTGTGCTCTGACTGCGTGCTTAATGCCATGAGAATTTCAGCAGCCAACACTGTTGCAGAATGCTCCTCCTCTGTATACTCACTTGGGTCGTATTGGTCGGGGGTCTCGAAATCAGGAAGATGAGACAAGTTTATATCTTGAGAGTTTTCCAAGTCTCTAATCATCTGCATGTATCTACCAGGGTAAGTGCTAACGGGGCTTTGTGAGCGAGAGCTTGGGTCAATCGACGAGTCGAAATGCACACGGCGACCGCCCGCTGATACATGCCCACCATTCCCTTCGCCATCAGAATGAGTCTGGTGTGTTTCTGGAGTTACAGATTCGTTCTGCGCAAGAGAGAGATTGGAATGTCTGGTCGAAAGAGAATTAAGAATTTCTTCAAGCAAGGGTTCATCTTCGGGCACCAAATCCAAGTTGAGAGCTAAACGAGCTCTCTCCCTTTCTTCGGCTGAAGTTGGAGTTAAGCAAACAATCTGCTCCAGTCTCTCATTAAGTGGTAATGGGGTATATGGAGTACTATCGTAACCTCCATATTGGTTGGTGCTTGCGGTCGTATTCATTCTTGGAGGAGATTCCCTAACACTTGACAACAATACTTTCCTTATCGAAATAGAGTTCTTTCAGCTCTAGCCAATGTAATGAAAGAGAGATAGACATATGGACGCGAGGCAATTCTAGCGATTTTTATAACAAGCTTTTTTTTTGTTATGTCAGAACATGTGCGTTGAACATGAATGGCAGAATGACTTTCTGCGAGTTGCGCATAACTTTCAGCTTTTTTCGCACCCATTTGCATTCTTCTAACAATTCCAGTATGCTGCAGATAGTTCTCACAAACTAACATGAAAGGCTAGGCAAATTCCTCAAGAGAACCGGTTTTGATATTGCAGGATAACAAGTTTCAAAAGCCTCATTCTACAAACTTGGCAGCTTTATTACTTACGCAGTCAACATTGGCTCGTAAAAGAAAGTGAATTCGCCCGATCCTCCGGCACAATCGCAATAGCCTGCGAGTGTAAGCGGATCTGCACATCAAGTTATTCATCAGCATGTTGAAATTCGTGTGCAAATCAGCGTCGCAGGTATAAACTGTGCTTAAGTTTCGACAAACGTTAAAAGTCGGCCCCAGACTTTAGAAGCCTTCGTCCCGCGCGAAACCGCGAGCGTCGTGTCCAATCAAATTCAAGCGCGGCACGGGAAAATTCCACCGAAAAATCATCGACTCAGCTGAAGTTCTTCAACACAAGCAACTCATCATGTCTACTTTCAACGTCATTAGATACTCTCTTCTTGGTGCAGGTGTTCTTTACGGAGCCGTCCACAGATACAACTTGGAGTCCGCCCACAGCCAACAGCAAAAGTTGAGTGCATGGAAGAAGGAAGAGAAATTGATCAAGCAGGCCAAGGCCGAATATGCCAAGTTGAACCCTCCAAAGGAGGTGGCACAAGACAGCTCTGCTTCTGCTTTCAACTTGGAGGATCCAAACTTGGACTTTGGCAAGGCCATTGAGTCCTTGATCCAAAAGTTGTAAGTGTGTGGAGTTTGAACCTGCCGTTTTCAGCACAACAAGCGGGCTTTCAGCTAGAAACAAACATAGCAAGACTTGAGAACCAATGAGTCGTGAAGAGATTGGCTGGAGCACGGTTTGCCGTGAAGACTACGACTATGGGCATAAAGATGAAGACATGAGATATAAAGAAGGGTGCAATTGCAGCGTGCCGGAGAAGGGTTGTGAAGCTGAATTTGGCAATCATATGCCTATTGTTTTGCAGCCGCTTTTCGGTCAAGTCTGCACAAGTCACCAAAAGTACATGTGGTGGTGCGGAAGAATGAGCATCGCCTAACAATAAATTATATGATCCATTGAGACAATACCAGCTAGACGCATGTAGCCAAAGATACCGTGGGCTAATGCATACAGAGCAGCCTAAACACGTAGTAATTGGGCAGAGCCAAAGCCGGGACACAACCTCAACAGTCGTAGTCACGTGCACCGATCACGTGCCTAGCTCCGCACACATATCAGCGCCGTCTTTTAACCGTGTCATCCACATAGACCTCCACTGTTTCTGATCACGCCAATCATAGGACAAGAAAATGTACAAATGAGTGACTCTGAGTTTGAAAAATCCAAAAATGAGCATAAAAAGCCAGTTCTGGTAGACTCGAAGCCTGTTGAACCCATACAGAACTCTATCACCACGGAAACATCCATTTTAAGCAGCGGAAATACAGCAGATCCTGGACAAACGAAAGAAATCTTTCAGTGTCCAATTTGCAAAGAAGACATGGTAACACTTTTACAGCTAAACCAGCACATCGACGACATTCACAGCCAAAATACGCCCGAAAATCCGACCAAAGAGAAAATACCAAGAAACGAAGCGGAAAATGGACCACATACGCCCGAAAAGGTCATCCTGACCTCTCAGCGAACCACTCCCGCCAAAAAAAGCATCAAACTCGATCTCTACGAAGACTCCGGATTTGGCATCAGCAGTATGTTGCTGTGTAACGAGAACTTGTCACGTGCGCACTGGAAGAAGCTGTCTGCAGGCAAGAGCCGGTGCCTCGAATGCCAGAAACCGCTCAACGTTAAGAACGGAGTCGTCAACTGCCGCAAGTGCGGCAACTTGTTCTGCAACGAACATACCAAGTACATGGCGAAGTTGGCGAACGGCAACTATATGCAGGACTCCCCGGTTGTGTACGACTCCCAGCACGGCCACTTCTCGCAGGTGTGCCGGGGCTGCTACGAGCACAAACCAGCGCTTGTGGCCGGGCCCCAGGCACATTTTCGGGACGTGACGGCGGGTTTCCTTGTGTGCAGGACGGCCGCTTTGGAGTCCGTGCAAATCAACCGGCAGGTGACGGTTCGCCGGTACATCAAGCTCGTGGAGGTGTTGACGCAGGCGTTGCAGGAAGGGCGGTTGAACGGAGTGTTCCTGTATCTAGGGAGCCTGCTTTCGGCGCAGGAAAGAGACATTGTGGAGTGGGAAACCGACAGCGAGGTGACCCACTGCAAAATCTGCTTTGACAAGTTCTCGTTCCTCCTGCGAAAACACCACTGCCGGCTTTGCGGCAGCATTGTCAACGAGGTGAAGGCGGCGGGGGCAGATAAGCCGACGGGCCACGTGCCCGAGTTCTGCTCTGTGCAGGTCCCCGTACCCCTTCTTCTCCAGCGGCTTCCGAAGCTCAACTACTCGCCGAATGTGGTGGAGAACTGGGAGCACTGTGTGCAGGAGGCCAATGAACGATACTCGTTTCGGTGTTGCAAACTCTGCAAAGACCTTCTTTTGGGCGGCTCGCGTGCCACCGGCGAACAGAGTGCTGTTGCCGATGCGCTTGACGAGTTTCTCCTCAAGAAAACAAGCATTCTCGCCATCATGGACAAGTACCAGGCCTTGGTGCAGGAAAACAACGACGCCAACAACACGCGGATCAACGGCTTGCGCAGCCGGCTCGGCGAAAGCGCCCGCGACTTGGACACGTGGTTGCGGCGGTTCGGGGAGGAGAACAAGGCGGAGGCCGGGGCCGGCCCACGTGACCCCAGATCACGTGACGCCCAGCTTGGCGCCAACGTCCATGCGGCGGCGCTCCTGTTCCTCCAGGAGACGCTCTTGGAAGTCAAGCGGTTGAACGACCAGTTCCGCCACGAGGAGAAACAGCGCTTGGCGGAGCAAAAGGCCGCGTGTGTGCAGGACGACCGTCGGCTCACCAAGCGCCAGATCCGTGAGCTCCGCGAGCAGTTGATGGTGCTCAACGAGCAGCGGTTCATCGTGCAGGCATCTATGGATGCCGCCAAGAAGGCTCGTCGCTTTGACGAGTTGGTGGTGTTGGAAGAGAATGAAGGCGAGTTGGCCCGCACCATCGATCACGTGACCCAGCAGCTTGGCGAGTTTGCGTTTGAGTCCTAGCTGCTCCAAAGACCGCCGCCATACCCCACCCACTGCAAGTGGCGGCTATATTGCATCTTCTTGGCGCCGCGTAGAGGTTGGAGTCCTGCATACAACGTCTGGTTAGAGTTTGGAGTTTACGAACTGATAATTGAAACTTGAGATGTGTGATAGTGGATGTGATGGTTCAATGAGTGATGGTTCAATAAGTGATGGTTTATGTCTGCTGGGGATTATTCTGCCGCTTTGTCGGATTAACTAGCGGGTGCTAGAGATGTGTCCTGTATGCAGTACCACACTGATACCACACACTGATTTACCACAGGTGTGCATAATTTCGAGATCTGACTAACTGACCGTGCAGTTTAAGCGCTTCCGGGTGCAACTCAGTGCTTCTGATTCACGAAAATGTGGAGGCGGCAGAAAAAGCTGGGGTAGTGTGGGGCGTGGGGGAGACCCGTTTCTGTGGGGGAGTGGGGGACCCTTTTTCGTGGGGGCGCGCCTTTCTTGCTCCAGCCTCATCTTTTATAAATACCCTTCACTGCCTCATCACCACAGCTACTCCACGCTTATCCCAAGTGTTTGCTGTTACCAGGTACTTAAAATCTATAAGTGAGCTTTGCTTGTTTCTGGAGATTTTGAGATTTTTGAGTACTCAGAACGAAGATTGATTACAGCTGTTGACCTCCAGTGCAGACTGATTGACTGATATACTGATTGACTGATTGACTGATTGATTGACGTTCCTCAAATCCTTACTTTATTCTAAATCCTTACTTTCTGCCTCCTATGAGTACAAGCATTTCGTCAGTGTCGAAAGTCGACGACAGGTCGTCGGCATCCACCTACGAAAAAAGAGTGTTGCCCTATGAAGAACCAAAAAAGCTGGTGCTCCAGCAAACAAAAGAAGTGCTTCTTCTCAAAAAAATGTTCGAGAAAATCGAAGACCGCCCAACTCCGCCTCAAGTGTACAACTGGAGAATCTATTACACAGCATTGATTGCCTCGGCCGCCGCCATCATTATCGGATACGACGGAGGTTTCATTGGAGGAACAGTGGCTTTGGACTCCTTCAAAGAGGAATTTGGCCTTGATAAAATGTCCGCCAGCCACGCCGATCTGATCGTTTCAAACGTCATCTCGGTGTTCCATGCAGGCTGTTTCTTTGGTGCGTTGATCTCGTACCCATTTTCCTACTACTTGGGCCGGAAAAACTCGTTGATCATTGCTGCTGCCACCATCACCGTGGGCTCTGCTATCATGCTTGCAGCATCCTCCAAAAACGGCTTGGGCCCGATCTATGCAGGCCGTGTTCTTGCCGGGCTTGCGGTGGGTTTCTCCACCAACTTGACCCCCGTGTACTTATCTGAGATTGCGCCTCCCGCTGTGCGTGGGCGTGTTATTGCATTGTACGAAATCGGCTGGCGTGTGGGTGATTTGGTGGGATTCTGGATCAATTACGGAATTGACCTGCACATCCCCAAGCTGAAGCAACAGTGGCTTATTCCCTTCGCCGTGCAGCTTATTCCCAGCGGCATGTTTTTGGCCGGCTCCATTCTCATGAAAGAGTCGCCCAGATGGTTGCTTTCCGTGAACAAACACGACAAGGCCATTGAAAACTTGAAGTGGTTCCGCAATTTGCCCGAGGACAACGAGTATTTCGTGTACGAGGTCAATCAGGTGAAGGAGTCCATCGAGAGCCAGCGGAAAAAGGTTGGCTTGGGCATTTTGGATCCGTTCAAGGAGGTGTTTGGCAGCAAAGACAAGAAGATTCTCTACCGCATGTCCATCACGTGTGCGTTGTTTCTTTTCCAGAACTTTTTGGGCATCCAATCCATCAACTACTACTCCCCCAAAATCTTCAAGAGTTTGGGCGTCAAGGGCACCAACGCCACGCTTTTCTCCACGGGATTGTTTGGAGTGGTGAAGTTTGTGTGCACGTTCATATATGTGCTCATTATCGTCGACACCTTTGGCAGACGCAGAGCGTTCATGTGTTCGTCGACCGTGTGTGCTATTTGCTTCTGGTACATTGGCTCGTACCTCAAAATCAACGATCCCACCAAACCAGGAGTTGAAGCGGGGCCAGGCGGCACTGCTGCCATTGCCATGATGTACATCTGGATTGCCTCTTTTATTTTGGCGTGGTCCGGAGGTCCGTTTGTGGTGGGCAGTGAAATTTTCGACCAGAACATCCGGTCGTTCGTGCAGGCCATCAACGCCGCCGTGTCGTGGGTGCCGATTTTCATCATGTCCCGGTTTACCACCGACATGATTGATGCCATGCAGTACGGAATCTACTTCTTCTTCGCCTCTTTAGCTGTGCTTTCGGTGCCATTTGTCTACTTCTGTGTGCCAGAAACAAAAGGAATTGCTTTGGAGAACATGGACAAGTTGTTTGACAGAAGCGTGCCTCCTAGAAAGGCTAACAAGTATGTTTTGGAGAGTGCCCGGAGAGACGCCGAAAACGGCATGCATGACAAGGGCTTGTTCAAGGTGGACACCAACAAGGACCATGGCATCGAGCAAATCGAGGACACCATGTTTGAGTCTGACAAGTCGAAGGTATAGAGTTGAAAGAGTTGTATAGTCGTTCTGGCAACGCATTAATGAGCAATGAAGCCGGCAACTTGTTGTTGCCAAAGATAATATTTGAATGTATGAGTTATGATTTAAATAATAATTAACCCGTATAAGTTTAGAAGTTACTACAGTGAAGTAGACAATTCATGGTAGAGTGGAGAGTGATTTATAGCTCGAGAAGATCATTATGTGGACTTATCGATGATCCGATTCTTCTCAATTAGTAGTAGCCTGTAGGTGTTTTGAAGTTGGTGATTTCAATTAATGAGTATTATTTAGTGAAGTTTGTAGCGTAAAGCAGCGAACTTTGTATGCAAAGTTATGCAAGTAGTCTTGGATGAGATGTTAATAACCATGAGTGATAAAACCTGTCATCAAATATCAATAAAAGCAATTATTGAACTGTCAGTAATTAAACTGTAACAATCATTCAGTCATGATTCATAAGACATTCAATCATAAAAATGGTCAATTGTTGGTGTGCTTTAATGCCTATGGATGCTGCAATATCAGCAAATGAGACCGTAGCTGTCAACCAACAACCAATGTGTTCTAGATCCGAGTATGGCACATTGCAGGTATCTTGAATAATATTTTCTCAGACAAGAGCTTGATCAGATCATTCCGCTGAGCGTCAATTTCTCCAAGAAAGGACTTAAATCGTCTTTGCGAATTTCGATGATGGACAGATCAAAACTGTTGATGCGGACCTTTGCTCCCGAATTGGCAGCTACCTTTTGAAAAGCCACGCTAAATGTATTGAGTCGCGTGGTGAAATCAGACGCAGTTTCTTTGGACAGCATGTCGTCTTTTTTGGAAAGCTTGGCCTTGGCCGTGTTATCAAGGCCCCGAGGATATTTGGGCGCAAGCCCAATCACGAGATATGTGTCACTGGCGAGATCTAGACTGGCAATAACCAAGGGCTTGAGCACGTTTGCCTTTGCGTCGGAGTCCTTCTTGGCGAAAAACGCCGCCATCTCGGCCTCGTTGATATTTTCCAAGAGCCAGTTGCCAAGTTTGGCAAGAATCATTGGGTTGTTGAAGATTTCAAGGTCCGGAATGGACCCATCGTTGAGCACACAGAGCCGGTAGAGGCGGAGGTTTTTAATCACATGTCTCTCCAAAACCGACATGCCGGTGCGGAACACTATCTGCTGCATGGATTTGGCGCAGTCGAGACCATGGGTCAAAAGATCGTAGCCCTTGAGTTTTCGAAGCTGGCCCAAGCCCCGCCCGAGATTCAGCCCCACCGCCGCCTGGTTCCGCCCCGCCACGCCCATATTGAGAGCATCCCACGCAGACCAGAAATTGTTGACCCAGAGTTTCTCCTTCTGTTCGATTCGCGAGCTGACTTCATCGACATCATTAGCGACGGGAGAAGCCGAGGATGCAAGCGCCGCCGCCCGCTCGTCATATTCAAGAAGCGCCGTCAAGGCCTCCACACACTCCATGGCGGAAAGCTGGCCCATATAGCCAAACGTGCGCACGAAGCCTTCACGCACTATACCTTCCAAGCCGTAGAGTGGAAGGTACTTGTTGAAAATCACCGGAAGGTTGCGCTTGACGGCAATGTCCATGTAGAGCCACATCTGCTGGGCCACGGAGAGCGAAATGCCCATTTTGGCAAAAAGCTTGTGGAGCTTTTTCTTGCCGTCCTCTCGCCAAAGATTGAGCTTGGAGTTGACGTGCGACAGGTAGAAGAACGAGTCGTAGAGCGTCCAGTGCCGCAAAAGAAAGAGATGGTAGTCTTTTTCCACGGCCAAGTGGGTCAGGTCGGCATTTCGGCTGGGCGCCGCTCCGGCGGGTGTCAATCGAAGCACTTCTTCTTTGTACAATGGTTGGATTTTGTCGTACACTTCGGGATGGAGCCGGTCGAGTGACGACACGCCGATAATGGAGATCCAGAGGTTGTCGAGATTGGTTTCGCCAATAGTGGCGAGGAGAGCGTAGATCACTGCCGTAGATGCAGTGAAGACGGCTGTTCCTTGGTTGTAGTAGTTTTCGAGCACTTCTTCGGCGTCACGGAACTGCTGCCGTTTTCTTTTTCGGGAACCGCTTTTGGTTATGTTTCTGTCGATGTCGTTTTCAATGCCGTTTTCACTATCTCTGTCGGTGTCGTTTTCACTGTCGTTTTCTCTCTCAGCGTCGCTGTTCCTTTCCTCGTTTTCGCTATCACGTTCGCCCTCGCTGTCGAGGTCACTTTCCTCCTCAACCAATTTATTATAACTCTCTCTTTCCCGACTGATGTTCTGGTCAACATAGCCATCGTCAAAGCAGACCACCATTTCCGATCCAAAGAGATTGTCCAAATTCCACGGCCGAGCGCCGTCAATAACGTATATCTTGCGCCGGTATTCTGTTTTCGGGGTATGCAGGCGGTCTAAGTCGTCGAGATCTGCCGGAAGCGGTTCGATTTCGAACTCCGAGGGCTCAATCTCCAAAAACGCCTCCAAATCAATCATGGCGCCGCATCCAATCAATATCACGTTGGCAACATCGCTGTCCAAATTGGCGTAGTGTTGTTTCAAGTCCGTGTATCCTACCACGGGAATAAGTTGGTATTGAATAAGGCTTTTTTTAAGCACCAAGCTCAAGATCTTCGCCGTGCATATGCTATCAATATTAAGACACGAAACAAAGAGAATTAGCTTGCACGTGGAGTGTGACGACAGCGTTCGCTTGATCTGAGCCCACTCTTGGCCATATTGGGCCGGATTAATGTACATGGCGGGCGTTTCAGCTGCAAAAAAGGGACGTGTGTTTTTTGACGGGGTTTCTTACCGTCACGTGTGCTTCTGAATTGCTTGTTGAAGTGCTGAGATCCTGGCGTGGAGACTAATGTTGGGCATTAATGCACTAGAGCGTGGAGGTGTAGCAAGTGATGTGTCACGTGACCCGACGCGTCTTGTTCACGCGGCAATGAAGATGCGATGAAGAATGCATTTGATTACTAGAAAATGTTAGATTTATAAAAATATTAGATATAATCATGGGTTGTTGGATATAATTTGTGTGTTATTTGAATATAATCTGACTGTGTTCTGTTAATTAAATTCTCTTTGGTGAAGCTTTATGTATATATTTAAAGTCTAATTTACACATTTAGCGCCAAGTTATACATTTAGTGCTAAACACTTACCTACACTTCGCACTTCTCACTCAGTGGTGCAATTTCGTCTACTTTTAAATCATTCATTTTAAAATCATTCATCGTAAATTCATATACGTCCAAAGTCATTAACAAACGTAGGACATTAGCCACAAGCCCGTACTAGTCATAATCTAGTCATAATTCAGCACCAGTCATAATTCAGCACCAGTCATAAATTAGCACCAGTCATAAATTAGCACCAGTTATGAATCAGCCGATTCATAATCAAAATTGGCTTACACTCACAAATCAGCCCCAGTAACCACCATCAATACTAAGCATACGAAAAGCTGCCAAAGCTCCGTCGTGCCCGCACATTCACATCACATTTCAACACACCTCCATCAAGACCGCCTATATACAACAGATTATCATACCAGTCAATGCCCGAAATTTTCATCTCGCCTGAAATATGGTTCATCGACTGCTGATAGAGCTCGTGGTAATAGCGCTGGTACTGTTCGAGTCGTTCGCTGTCTGTACAGTCTTCAGGCCCGTCTCCAAAGTTGCGGGCGTGGTAGCTGGCAAAAGCAAGCGAGATGCTCCGCAGTCGTGGTCGAGGCTTCTCAACGTCTGCCGGCTCGAAAATAAAGTCCTTAAACAACTTTGGATTCACGTTCGTCACATAGTCATAGTCATACACCAACGGAGCACCAAAGTAGTTGGCGTCGTCGTAAATATCGATGGTGCGGTGGGCGCTAGTGCCATGGTCGTCGTCCCTCTTCTCCGCCGGATTCTGATAACGGGAAAATTGGTCAAGTGCGTGCGGAAACACAATCACCTGGTGGCTGTCCTCGGACAAATTTTTGTAGTCCACCACGTGCACACGGCCCACATCCTCGCTAATCACTAGCAAATCCTGGACAGCAGTGTGGAGGAACTTGCAACACCGGAAAGCACCAGACTGGTTTCCGGGCCGCGACGACTTGATCTCCCGGAGCACCTGCAGTGGATTGCGGAGATCGTACAAGAGACACGTTCCATCCTGGAACGAGCCCGCCAACACTGTGCCGTTGGCATGGTAGGAGAGGCCAAACCCGGAGTCGTGGCCCGTGACAAGCGTCTGGGTGCACTCCTGGACCCGGGCGTCCACGACGTAGATGTTGCCCGAGTCACCAGTGGTAGCAAGCTCGTTCCCGTTGGGAGCACGTACCACGTTGTTGAGCGACGTGTTTTTCTCACACACCACGTGGTGTTCGCCGTGGATGCCGTGGTCCAGAATGTCCACCACGTAGAGATTCAGGTCGTTGTTGCACACGTACGACTTGTAGCCGCCGCCTTCGGGGTAGATAGTCACGGCGTTGTTAATCATGTCGCCAAGTTTAAACGACATGCCCTCCTGCATCGAGGGGCTATACACGGAAAAGAGGCCTTTGGCCGGCCGCCCGCCGCTGTTTTCTGCCAAAACGGGGAGATTCGACAAGTGTGCTTTTTCCAGCGCCGTCAGAAGACCGCCTGTCACCACAAGTCCTCCAGGGGCGTGGCTGAAACATTGTGGGCTGTATGGAAGACTAAACACCTCTCGGGATTTGACCGTCGCCTTTCCGTCGGCGTACAGATTTCGCAACAGCATGATCCGGATGCTGTCATCACTGGTATGGTACAACGAACCTGTAGTATGGTCTGTTTGGATGAGATCTTTAAGCTGCCAATGTTTAAGTGAAAGGTTGACATTTGAAATGTAGCTTGGGTTTGGATTGAGGAGTTGGTGGCCATGGTAGTAGTTTTGGAAGAACCGATAAACTGCCGCCGCCAGCGTGCGTCGTTCAGGCACACTGAGAGTGGAAGCCCTTCGGTTTTGGGGGGTATTGACGAAACTCACTGTCATTACTGAACATGCAGTCAGCGCTTGTAAATCCTGCCGCTATGAGAATATATCAAGGATGTCGAACAGACTTTCAAAGAGTCAGATTATATCAAAGATTCAGAATATACCAAAGACTGTTGATCAGATAATATCAAAGACTATTGATCAGATTAATCAAAGACTGTTGATCAGATTATATCAAAGACTATTGAAAAGCCAGTTCAAATACACAAAAAGGCCACGAACAAGTAGAGTGTATCAAAAAACAATAAGTAACTTCTGGTTGTTTGTTGAGATCTTCAAGGTGGCCAGATTTAAGTTCAATGTAATGCTCCTTCAGGTAAATCCAATTTAGCTGGCACTATCTTTCAAAAGGAGACGCAAATTTACCAATACCACCAATTTTGTGGTCTGGCAAACAATCTTATAGGAAATAGGGAAATTGAACACGTATTCCTGACAGCCGGCAGTATAAGAACATGTATTGTGGAATTGTCAGTTATGTCTCGTGAGACTCCGCAATTAAGCAAAGAAAGTCACGAAGATCGTGGGTCCTGCATACAGTGCGCCCCGGCCCTGGCGGCGGTGTGGGACAAGACCTAACCCCAGAAATCGCCAGCATGCATCGTATTCTCTGCAGCACCCGCCCCTGCACCGCCGATCTGCCCTCTAGGGGCAAAGTGCTGTAGCTGCCAAAGAAATGTACCTGCATATAAGCACAGATCGTCGTGAGTGGGTGCGTCATGTGGGGCGATTACATCACGTGCCGGAAATCGTTTATGAGCACCCGTACACCACACCCGTACCGCCGCGTGCGCACCCGTACACCCCCAGCTACACCATCAAAGCTCACACTCAACTCACAACACACCCATGGACTCCAAGATTCCGCTCTCGCACACGCTCTGGTCACCCCACGACACCGTCAAGGACTCGGCCGAGTTCCTCGGCATCAATCTTCCCGAAGACGCGGCCAAAAACTTGGCCATGGATGTCGAGTACCGCATCCACGAAATATTGGAGACAGCCAACAAGTTCATGCGCCGAAGCAAGCGCAAATTGCTCACCACCAACGACATCAACCACGCGTTGAAAGTGCTCAACATCGAGCCCCTATACGGCTACGACGTCCTGCAGCCGCCAGTGTTCAAGGAGGCCCTTTTTGGCCTGGGAGGCCAGACGCTTTACTACTTGGACGAAAATGAGTTTGAATTCGAAAAGCTCATCAACCAAGAATTACCCAAGGTGCCCCGGCAGGCAACCTTTACTGCACACTGGCTTGCCATCGAGGGTGTCCAGCCCACGATTCCGCAGAACCCCATGCCCTCGGAAATCAAGAACTTGCCGCCGATTTCCCGTGGTGCTATTCTGTCCATCATGAGCAACGATCTTTTAAGCATCGCTGGCGGGCTGAACTCGGGCGAGCAGGGCTCCTCCAAGGCAGACGCCGGGTCACGTGCCAAGGACAAGAAGGACAAGGATGTGGAAATCAAACCGCTTGTCAAGCACATTCTTTCAAAGGAGCTCAAGCTTTATTTCGACAAAGTGGTGGAAGTACTCATATCCACGGACCCGGAAAAGGAGAATTTAAGGGAGGCAGCGTTGAGTTCGTTACGCACAGACCCTGGCCTTCACCAGTTGGTGCCCTACTTTATTCAGTTTGTGGCTGAGCAGATCACCAACCAGCTCCGCAACATTGACATTCTCATCACCATGCTTGATGTGATCCTGGCATTGTACGACAACAAAACCATCTTCTTGAGTCCCTACGTGCACTCCTTGATGCCCTGTATTTTGACGCTTCTTTTGGCCAAGCGGATCGGAACTCCTGTAAAGGAGGCGACCTCCGAGGACTCTTCAGTCCGGGAGCAGCTAAAGGGCCAGTTTGCCGTGCGTGAGTTTGCGTCCTTGTTGCTTGAGCACGTGATCAATTCCTACGGCAGTGCCTACTCAACTTTGAAACCAAGAGTCACTCGTACTTTGCTACGCGCCTTGCTCGACTCATCAAAGCCTATCGGGACCCATTACGGTGCCTTGCTTGGTTTGGAGAAGCTCGGGCCTGAAGTCATTAAATTAGTCTTGGTCAGCAATTTGAAGATGTGGTACAAGTCTGTGATTTTGGAAAGTGACAAACAAGACGGCGAGAAAAAGGTTTTAACCGAAAAGATCTTAAGCGTACTTCAGCAGTTGATAGTGGAAGTACCAGAGGCTTCAGAAGAAATGGACGAGGATTTTTCGAGTGCCATGAAAGAAAAGTTGTCTCAGAGAATCGGCGAGCCTCTCTCGGAGCTTATTGCAGGCTTGCCGAACGGAACTGCCATTTACAGAGGAATATTTTTCGGCGAGGCTTGAACTCACTACCGCTGATTTTTGTAATGTGACTGAATCTAGTGGAATCAACTTGATTTGGTGAATCTGGCTGAGAGAATGAGCACTCCACCACCATATATGGCGTATAGCGCCGAGAAACAAGACTCGTGAGTTCCGGCCATTATTGTTATGATTCTTTTCTGCAGATTAGACAGAGACCGGAGCGCATCAAAGCTTGTTCTGAAGTTATGAAAATGATCTGTTCCGTGATACTGCTTCATGACTTGCTGAATAATATCATTGCCTGCACGCATCTAGTGTGTTCTTTAAGTTTTTGGTGACATTTATACCTTCGGTGTGAAGAGCGGGATGACATACTCTATAATACACGAATAGAAATGAATTGTCTGAGGATAATTAGATGACTATATTAGAAATAAGGGCCATGTATCTATGGCATATTTGTGTATTTGCAGCGAGTTGATCAAGGAATTATTTTGGTAGCAAGTTCAGTCGACGTTGTATCTTTGTTCATGTGTACTCAATGGCGATAATATTGTTTGCTTCACTCGAAAAAGTACAATTTAACATGATGATATTATCTATTATGCTCTATGACTATACTGCTTCACCTTCTTTTGGTGTATTTTCTCACCACGGGTTTTGACGCTGCCAAAAGCCTCTCGTAATCCGAGTCCGAATCTGAATCTTCGGGTACTCCGGATCCTTCGTTTGGCAGCCCCAATTTGGATATTGGCTCACCAGGGCTAAGCTCCACACTTCTATGTAGTTCAACAATGGAGGCGCTCTCAATCACCGGTTCGCTTAATGATGCAAGTTCTAGGGACGACGCCATTTGATTGGGTTTTATAGATTTAGGCTGTCTGACAAGTTTGGGACCATTTATAGGGCCATTTTTAGATCCATTTTTAGATCCATTTTTAGGACCATTTTTAGGACCATTTTTAGGACCATTTTTGGCAGAGAGCCCATTTTCTCTCGAGTAGTCAAGCACCTTTGGATCTCCGCTTCCTTTCATGGTGCGTGCTACTCTTGAACTAACATGTGCCTCTGGGCTGTCGTTTTCTTCCAACTTACCGGTTTGTGCTGTGACTTTGAATTTCTTTTGAAATTCGCCACCCCTTGAATTTGCGACCCCAAATAGACCATTCAGCTCTCTGTGGGAGGGGGAAGCTTCAGATTGAGCAATTGGCGGTAATGAAACCGAAAAAGGCGATTCTTCTCTGTATTTGTAGAACGGCGAGTCCTTCAAAGACACTTTTTGGCCGGGCTTGACTTGTGCCGGGCGGAAGGGAGATTCAGGGCGTATAGGAGACGACTCAATCACCGCAGCATGCGCTTCTCTTTGTGCTTGTGCAAGCTTGTCATGTATGCTGGTGACGACAGGTGTTTCCTGTACAAACGATTGTATATCGACTGTCCTGTTATTTGACGGTGTAGCCATCACTTGCGCTGCTGGGCGAGAGGCAGAGTCTTTTTTGGTAGTCTTCGCCGGTGTTGCCCCCACCTCCATCAGGTGAGCAGTATGCGTTTCAAAACTCAGTTTAATTTTCCTGGCATCGGCAAAAATGAATGAGTGTGACTTTGAATCGTCTGGCTCAGCCTTGACAACCGACATGTCCACTTGTCTGCGTTTCAAATCCTTGGAGCCGCCCAAATTGGATTTGGAACGTTTAAGCAGAAAAGCAGGCTGAAGGTCTTGCAAGTCCGAGGACGAGGCTCTGTGGAGCGACGATATCTGATCCGCAGAGAGAAGTTGCTTGGCGAACTTGGGTTTTTTCGTGGGTAATACCGAATTCGCTGTCAGGTCTTCCAGAGGAGTGGTACTGGCACTAGACCGTTTTTTTACGGCCTTCAACTTCGGCCGAAGACTCTTAAAAGCTTTGATAATGAACGGAACAAGATATGGAAGGCTCTTGTTAAAGTATGGAACAATGACGTGCGCCAAGAACCCGTGGGTATTTTCTTCCAGGCCATTTTTCCGCCCCAAAAGAGAGTCCCATAAACCGATTTGATCTACAAGGCTAGTCAAGGACTTTCGGAGTTTTTCGAGTGAGACTTTGTTCTTGCTGTCGACGTTTCTGAGGTCTGGTTGCAGCGGTGCCGGCACCGCCAATCCCAGAAGCGTGGGTAGGATGCGTTTGCCCTTTTTGCGAACCAAAGACTTCTTTTTGGGTGGCAGGGCGGGTTGTGGAGCTAGAATTTCTGTCTCGTCAATCTCTTGTGCTATCAGAAGCTCAAGGAGGATAAGAATTTGAAGCTGTGCCTCGCGGATTTTGAGCGCTAAGATCATATGGGCGATGTTCTCATCACTGGCGTCCGTAAGGTGGGAAGAGACAAATTTGAGTTGGTGCTCTTGCTCCATTTCGGAAATTCGAGCCACATGTTGCTGCGACTCTGGGTCGGCTTTGTTTTGTGGTGATAGCATGGCTCTGAAACGATCTTGGCTCAGGGAAAACTCCTCTAATGAAAGATAAATCAGCATCAAAGCATTTGCCCGCTCTTCAGTAGATCCACACATGTTTCGGAGTCGCAGTAGCGTGGTTTTGGGGAAATAACTCAATGGCATTGTGAGTTGGTAAAGAATGCTGTAGTACCTAGAATGGAGGAACCGCTGAGGATCTGTTTCGTGAACCGGAGAGTGCTGTACCTGCGGAGCAAGAGCAACTTTAGCCGGGGGTTTCATGAATCCCCTGAATTCAGCACTGATTTCCTCATGCTCCAAAAAGTCACGCGAGTTTGACACCATCCAAGAATCCATCTCACAACTTGTTTCGGATATATGGGCAGTACCTGTGTTTTCTATAAGTTCCGATTCTAGAAACGTGTAGAAGAAATCACCGTCGCTAGCTTCATCACGATTCAAATAACCTTGCCGTATTATACCTCCTTCATGTAGTCTCACATAACACAGACTCTTGATATTAAATTGCTCCTGAACGGATTGTGAAGGGACTAGGAAATGTTTGGCCACGAATCCTTGAGACGGTAGATCATCAAGATTCAAATTTGGCGTTTCCGCTGTAATTTCAAGCGTGCACAGAGACGAAGCCGGGCCCGTGCCAGATAGTAGCATAAATCAAGTTATATGGAGTGCTTCGGTATTCACTTAAGCTAGTATTCACTTTGCTGGTATTCACTTTGCTGATATTCACTTTGCTGGTATTCACTTTTGATGGTATTCACTTTTGCTGGTATCCACTTTTGTTCCATATGATGTTCTTTCTGTTTGAGCGAGCCTAAGCTTTTCAATAGCTCTATAGCAAAAAAGTGTCTTAATCAGAGTGAAAAGTGTTTGAAAGATGTAAAGTGAGCATCAAGACGCCATTTAGTGGAGGCCGTTTGAACAAAAATAGCTCGCTGATAAAAGTTTATCGAAATTTTGTTTTTCAAAGAAAAATGAAGAAAATTTGCTTGGTTGACTCTGGGAATTCGCCTTAGCTAACAATTTTTGCAAGCTCAGATTCACTCGCTCGAGACGTGTAACATCCGTTGTGATATTTCCTGCACATTAGTGGTATTCATCTCTGGAGACTCAGATGCAAAATACATCCATCTTTGAGTAGTCATGGCATATTAGAATTATCGTTTTTGTTGTAAATGCCAAACTGAATAGGTACCTTCTTTTTTTGGAAAAGGGAGAACTGTTGTACTTATCACATAACAGAAGTGGTGGTAATTTAGTTCTAAGTAAAGAAAATAAAAGATTTTTTTCTTTTTTGAACTAAGTTTGTGAGTCGCGCAAATTCACATGAAAGATCAAATGACCCTTTTGGTAAAACAAGCTCTATTCTCGAATTTTAAGATTGGTTTAGGCTCATAGATCCATTGAATTATCAAGTAATCCTGTATAAAAGTCTCGCAACACAACAATATCAATTTACGATGTTAGAAGCGCGTCAATATAAGCGTTCGCAATGCAGGTTTTGGTGAATGATTCGAGCAGCATGCTTCAACAGTAACGTTCGTGTCTTGCCTTTAACTTATAGTAGACCAGGAACTTTGAATGCTTGAGAGCAAAAATCTTAAATTATGTTGCAAAAAGATTGCAGCACCACAATTTCACACATGGTCTCCCACTGCATTACTCACTGTGGCCCTAAGTGGCTTGACTAACGTTGATCGGACGGGAAACAGTATTTTCCACTTGGTATGGCCGCAACCGAAAGTTGTATTTTTAAGGTCCATATATCAGCTAATATTGTTCAACCAAGGCTTGCAGGGTCACATCCTTAACACAAGCTAAAAATTTAAATCCATTAAGTCCAATCAAGTCACCCGATCAAAAGCAATTTCATGTAAGATGAACGTATACGCAATACTCTTCAGACTGGGAACGGAAATCACAGTTCACGACCACAAGGTACTAAACTCGCAAATTACATCGATTTTATTTCCTCTTTAAGAATATATTTAAATTGAATCGTGTTTAAAAAGTATAAGACTGTTAACTAATTCATTAACCCAGTGAATGTCTGCATGTCGAACGAAAAGAAATTCTGATCGAATGACATGAGCTTAGCGCACTTCATGATTCTTCTTCTCTTTTAATTTCGAAACCTTCTAGACCTTGATTCAAATTCTTGTTTACTTGGGTCTTTCAAATATTTCATTGAAAATGTCAGGAAAATGATATGTATTGGCGGTGGTGCTAACTATGTTAACCTCAAGTGATTCCGCCACTCGAGCGGGCAGTTACAACGTTTTTCAATTCAAAGGAAGTATTTTTTGCTACCTGAATCGCCACCTGGATTTACTCACCTCGATACTAATTCCTGAAATTATGCGCTCTGGTGAGATTAAGTATGACGTGGCTGGATATCAAACCAGTGCAGCTTCCATTGAGGAGCCACTACGCATGGCTCCCAATTCACACAAAAACAAATTGAAGTACTCTGAGAATCCCCGAAAATGTTTTGCTTAAAGCTGATTCAACTTCAAATCCTTTGGTCTTGCTTAAACTGATTTATCTTCAACTCACTTGATTCTCCTTTTGTAGCTAATCCGTGCCTCCATTTTGCAACGTTTTGATAAATGCACTTGTTTCTCATCCGTATACTCTCCTTACCCATCCACAGTCCCTAACATTGTCATCTTTGGCATCGACTTTGGCAGCATCCGGTGCATCATAAACGCCGCCAAAATCGCCAGCGGGTTTAGAAATGCAGATGAAATCTGAACCTGGTAAAACACATCTGAGCTGTGAAGACGGAAACTGACATGGACATTCCTTTGGCCCTTTGACACATGCAAAAGTGTCCGGGCACATGTATCCCTGGCAGCCACTGTTGAGAATTTTCTCCTCAATACTCTGTTGCTGGTTTCCCTGCAGGAACTGATTGTGTAGAAAATCGAAGAGCCCGGCCTGTGTTAGGCCAAGAAATAAGAGTATGGCGGACAAAGCGCTAAAGTGTGAAAGCATGATAGTGAAGTGTTAACAGGTGATAGTTGCACTTGTTACACGTCAGAGCGCGTTCCTGCATACACTCACTAGTTCGACCTGGCAGAATAAACGGTACCTAGCAGAGAAAGACAGCAGGAAAAAATGACTGTTGGCAGAGATGAAATTGGCAGAAAAATTTATGTGAAAACTCTTCGGCAGAGATGATAATCGGCAGAAAAATATATCTGAGACTCTTCAATAAATTCCTTTAGAAATAATTCATACCATAAGAAAATTCATACCATAAAAAATAGTGTCTAGGTGATTTTCTCCCTAGCCCATTTCTGAAGTACGCACGAGAGTAAATTCACGTGATAAAGAATTGTGCTTATACTTACATTCTGGTTCCAGCAGCCAAATTCAGTCCTGTTATTTCCCCAGCCTCCAAAAATCTATTGGGAGGATTCAAGAATAATTATTCTGTATGGTGTCCTGTATATAGAGGCAGGTGCTGCTTTATATTGTACTACGGCAGCCAGCGTAAAATGTTCTGAGCCGAACATTTGCCCCAGATGTATATATAAGTGATAGTATTTCGTCTCATTTTGACCAAATCCCAAATTCTTCATTGAGAGCCATAAGTTAGAATTCTTCAGGTAAGAAAGTTTAACATCAAGAGCTGACACTACAAAGAACAACGCCCAAATGACAGCATTTGAAATGACCGATCACCAAGAGAACAATACCAAATCAGAAGAATTAGCCTTACAAGAGCGTTTCTACCAAAATAATAGCGTTTTCCCAAGCTCCCATGTGTACCTCTCGGATAGTGCATCAGAAGATAACATATCCGAAATCCTGTGTGATGATGGGGTTAATGTAGAGCTGTTTGTCTATCTTCTGGAACCCGAAGATGACGATTCGGAGGATCAGAAACTGGTGGAGTCGGATTGGGTGCAAGTCAATGAATTTGTCTGCTCTCTCGGGGAAAATGCAGTTGTGAATGCTACTGATATGATCCCTCGTTCTACTCCCAATTTCTCTGTGAGCTACGATGAGCTCGCAAAATATTCATCGTCTCTGGAGAGCAAAGAGTGTCTGCCGGAAGAAGCATCATCACCAGTGGAGGACTCTTGTGAAAAAAATTCCTCCCCGGTTGAAGACTCTTGCAATGATGTCTCAGAGGGTAAAGATTCCGACCCCTCACAAGTCAAAAACGGCGGGACGACAAATACCTTTTTCCTCGAAACATTTAACGATGACGAGGATTTAATCGAGTCAGAAGATTCGGACTCGGGTTCCGATAGCCTCTCATGTTGGGGTATTGATCCGAATTTTGCCTTTACTAAAATCTTTGACGACGACACCTTTTTTCAACTGCCAAATGACAGCGAGTCAGCAGATGAAAGGAATTTTGCCATGTACAACAAGTACCAAAACCATTTTGGATGGGACTTCCCCATGAGTGAAGAGTGGCTTGCACGTGTCAAAATCATGGAAATGCCAATGCTCTCAACCAATCACAAGGAATACCGGCGCTTTAGATATTACGATTTGGTGCGCGTGAAGCTAGGAAATAACGAAGATGTGGACCTCCAACCATTAATTCAGCCCCGTGTCCACTTTCATGCTGATTTGGATTCCAAGAAAACAAGCTCCAATCCCGCTGATCACGAAATGAGTCCTGGTGCTTCGTCTGTTTACGTGGTACTGAGTCAGCCCACACGGTCCATTCTTTTGGTCAAACAAGCTGCACCCAAGGCATCCCAGCAGAATAGCCGGTTGCAATTTCTCCCCATAACTGGTGATTTACAATTGAAGTTGACAGTTGCGGCTAAAGAAACCAAAGTGGCAAGTGGAAAGCATTTGGAGAGAACGGAGGTGGATGATTTGATGCTCGCTGCACAGAGGTTTGCTGACGAGTGTGTTGAGAATGTTCTCCGGGGGTTTGAAGGTGTCAGCAATGTTGGAAAACGATTCATTACTTTGATCAATCGCTTGCAGGCATTGGCCAATCGTTACTTGGTGATCAATGACCATCTGTTCCGCAGGGCGGTTCGGGATGGGTTTTCAATGGCCGAACTTTTGGGCAACCATTACTGTGACTGTCAAAGCTTGTACGAGGAAATCTTGGAGTATCAAAAGTTTTTTGATGAGAGCAAGAGATGCATGCTGAACAAGATCCAGCTGTTGGCTTTATGCACCTACGAATGCATTGACTTGCTGGAACATTGCAAAATGGTGGTGCAGGCAGGAACTTTGCTTGAGGGGAGTCTTTTAAACGCCGAGGTCCCGTGGAGCGAAAAATACCTTCGCCACATGCATTTTCTTCGAAATGTCAAGCTGAAGGGAATATTCACTTCTTTTTCAGGTGATTTTGATAAGATGTACGAAGACTCGCGCAATATTTCGGACGTGTGCAAGACATTATTGCGCGAGAGTGAACTCAGCTATAAGGATATGTCTATGTTTCACTGATCTTCAAAAAAGTATATAGATGAATAAATAAAGAATTTTTGTAGCCTTGTGTGCTTGTGATATTCCATCTAAGAGTCAAGATTGACAACTCTTATCATAGAGTTGAAATTAATTGCTGCGAAATCCTTTCGCAGCCAAGGTCTTTTGTGCAGGTACAAGCAGTTCGCGGGTACACTTTCTAGAATTTCAACCAGTCTCGAACTTTGAGTATGTTTTTTATATAGAGTTTTGTAAAACGTCACTTTAAAAGTTCATAAAATGGAATAATCAAGAGTCAAAAGCCATGAAAACTTTTGCCTTCTTAATTAATTGGCAGCTCACTATTAAGTAATTTGTTTGTGGTGCGCTGGAGCTTGACGCATATTTCGCGGTTGAAGTAAGCAAAACACAAACTTTTGGTTACCACAAACTTCTTATTCTCTCATTCCTCTTGTGTGCTCTCTTACTGCTTTAAGTTCAGCAATTCGAGAGCTTTGGTATTCAGCTTGTTTTAGAAGAAAAATATAAGAGGCCTTAATGTTAAATAACGAGTTTGGTATCGGTCTTTCTTTTGCGCCAAATACCTTCACTTCGCCTGATATCAGGGATTGCAAGACTGATGTGGATAATTTCTCTTTTGGAAAAGCTGAGAGGTATTTCTCAGAGTTTTTCTTTTATCCTATCAGCGAGAACTCGCAGACAGATGTGCAACTTTCTCCAAGGACTAACATTAACGATACCAAGAAAGGGACACCTCAAATCCTGAAAAAGTCAGCTTATCCTGCAAGCGGCTTCAATATTAAAAGAAGTAATTTTGCTAATGCTTATTTCACCACATCCTGTCAGTTTCTTAATCCTGCGGACAAACAATCCCGGAAGCAATGCATATCAATTTCTCCTGACTCTCACATAACAAAAAAAGCATTGCACTCTCCAGACACACAAAGGGTCTGCTCTGAAGTAAAAGAAATAAAAAACCCAAACAGCAATTCCGAGATTTTTCCTTCCTTCTTTGAAGAAATCAATCGCTCCATCAACAACTCAAGAGTTGCCAGTCAATTCAGCATGCCTCATTATGTCGCGACAGATGTGTCTTTGACACAACAACAAAATATTTTTAAGTTAGAAGCATCCCAAAACAGGATTACCCCCAGGAGAGACATTCTCCTCGAAACTTTACCAAAGTATAGCAGAATTTTGGTATGCATGTTGGTGAAGGCCTTTCAGAAGTTGTTAAGACGAAGAAAACTGGATAAAGAAGATTTTGATTCCGTCTCACGAAGCATCAAACTTAGTGATACATCAACGCTAGTTGATACTAAAAATCCTGGAAGAGTTTCTTATAAAATGGATCTCTTGCATCCGAATTATATGTGTGAGCATTTGGAGAGTGAGCTTCTCGAACCACCCGCCGTGCATGATCATGCATGGCATTTTGCCAAGAAGGACTCAGAAAACTATCAGTCACATCAGGAGTCCGACAATCTAGTTGACACTATGGCTGTACTGGAAGACACATTAGGTCTTAGTGAAGACATTTTTGCCTCACATTTCCACGACTTGAAGGATTGTCTTGAGGAAAATAGTTCCATTTCTTATCTCGATCATCAGTTATGGACGGCAGAAAACACCAACTGCCATTATTGCCAACCCATTGAGCTGATTGCAGAGAAATACTTCCAAAGTCCGTGGACTGCAATTATTTCGTCTCCAATAAAGAATCCCTATGTTCTGGGACACAAAAATTATGTTTGGGATAAGGATGAGGACAAATTTTTGCACAAGTTGAATCTGGATATATCTCTCATGAAAAATTTCATGGGATCTAGCATATTCGATCAAGCTAGAACACCGCTTTCAATTGAGAGGCCCCTGAATTACAGTCGTTCAAATGAGTTCTGGATTCTAGATGACGAAGAAGGACTTATGCAAGACGGTATTAAATCAATTGCTAGAAGCGACATTGCTTTTGTCGAAGCAGCAACTCCATTGCATAGCAAATTCAATCCAAACGAAATCAAAGTTTCTAATCTGAAACAGTCTCAGGACTCTGGAATCAATTTCAAAGAAAATCTTCAGACTGCTTTTGCTGAGTCCACGCCTGTTACAAGGGCAGACGAATATTATGGACTTACTGATGCAAGAAACAGCTGTATTCTGGAATCTTGGGTCAGTCAAAACGCATCCTTAGGAAATGCTTTTCAATCCTCGCCACTAGCAAAAGCAAAAGATTTTGACGGCCTAAAAGAAGTCAACACCAACTTGGGAAATCTGATTTTTGGGAATCATACAAATCTGAGCAGAGATTGCATCCATGCTTCAAACGCTTTTGGCAAAACGGACTCAATCAACCCATTTTATTGGCCGTCGGCAAACTTTCGACCTCAGAACCTATTTTATGAATATAGATTGAGTCAAAGAGTTCAATCATAGAAACCAAGTCTATTTGGTAGGAGCCAAAAAAATGCATTCGGATACCATTGATCCAACGAAATAGTTTTGAAATTGTATCTGAATCCCAGCCTGGAATTGAATAAGATCCTGGAGTTAGTCAAGTGATTTACTCAAGTGGGACAAAGTAACGGCAAGAAGAGTCATTCCTCGAAAGGCTATACCATGCCCAAAAAGGGTATTGTGTGTATGAAACTCGAAATTATTAGGGTATCCAATAACGGTATCCAATAACGAGAATTACGAGAATCTGCTTACGTGACTCACTAACTGCGAAAGGCCCCAAATTTTATGGCGATTCATGAGAACAATCATCCAAAGCAATAGATTGAAAATAGCTTGATAATGAAAGACACAAAAATTCTTGGAATCCTGTTATAAATGAATAATAGGCCAATTGGTCCGCCTTTCAATTGTCGGTGTGTACATCTCCAATGTGATAAAAGCGCAGGTGGGCATGGACACCTGCATCCGCGCGACTGGAATGTTTGCACCCAGCATAAACTCGAAAATCACTGAACATCAATTCAAGACTTTTTGGTCTCTATATTATCTCGATGAACATATTCGTCAATTGAGTGCATAGCACATGACCTTTTGAAGCTAACGCTCGAGGTATTGAGACGTTTTTGCTCGAGGAAGTTGGCTGCGTCTTTACAATTGTCTAAGTAAGAAGTAACGATTAACTGTGATGTTCATTCATGAAATAAATTGCAAGAAAACTAAACTCTATACAAACTTTAACTAAAGTTATTTATTAATAAAATTTCAAGGGCTTTCTAAAAGTGACCAAAAGTATGAGAACTTTGCACGCGTCGATTTTCAAAAAAACTGAAGAAGCAGAAAAGGATAATCCGAAAGCAGCGAAACTAATGGATATGGCAAGAATTAAAAACCCACAAAGCAGAAACGCGTCTTCTTTAATATTCAGGGCTTGTGGCGTATCACCTCAATAACTAGCGTAAAGACAAGTATCACCTCAATAACTAGCGTAAAGACAAGTACGTGGCTGCAGCTTCGTAGTTAGTCTTAGTAGGCTCGGGGCTTCTTTTAGCATCTTGAGGAGATTTTCCAGAGCTTTTCCCTTTAAATAAAGCTTTAGAAAATGTGGAAAGCTTAGACTTTGTGGAAGATGTAGACGTGTCACTGTGAACGGAAGAAGAAACCGATTCGGTTTGTGTGCTGAAAGACTCGAAAGATTTTTTGCTGGAAGCCATTGTTTGAAATAGTTGATGAGAAAGTCAATTGGGCTTGAATTTCGGTTCTTTATATGTTTTTGAAAGCCACAATGCTTATTAAGCAAATGAGTATTCCATCCGTATGTGGAAACGGCACCCTATAGAGTCACCTACTAGCCTCGTAAACTAGCCTTGCCATGTACGGTGTGTATACAATAAGAGGAATGCGCATTAAAAACACCACATATGCATTGTATGCTTTTATATACACTACCCGGCGTACACTACACTTATGATGAGTCAGCTATGTCCGACACAAGGCTGGCTCACGAAACTAAAAATATAAGCTTTTGCATTTAAGGATTGAGTCACGGATAATACGAACGTGCCACAGTCTAATCGTGTAGGACAAGAATAGAAGGAAAAAAAAGAAAAAAGAATCGGGGCATACTGGGAATTGAACCCAGGGCCTCTCGCAAGCTTGATGAACAACCCAAAGCGAGAATCATACCACTAGACCACACGCCCTTCTTGAAGAAAACAGGACATTTTGGAGCTCCCAGTATAATATGATGATCAAATTGCCATTCAGCACTCTATTCAATTTCATTCCACATTACAATACATGCCTAAATATAAGTTGGATAAAGCAAAATTTCGTACTGAAATTAACTTTCCCGCTGTTACTCACCTTGTTTTGAAATTCATAATTATTTTTAGCCCTTAACTCCTCTCAAAGAATCCTCTACCTCGAGGACCACCTCTTCAAGTGCCCGCTTCTCTGATCTCACCCCCAAAAAGCATATCAAGCCATTAACTGCTCCAGTCACGCCAATAACAGTACTTGCTAGCGACAATACAACTGAAACCCATGGCTGCACTGAGGACGCAAAAACAATGCCTATGTGTATTGCCACAATTGCTATCACCGATGCATAGAAATGCCATTTTCTCCAATTAGCCTGAAATGGTATGGTATTTTCAATGTAACAATTCACCTCCGATAGCGTCTCTTTGTAAAGCTTTGCCAAATCCTCTGCGTCTGGTTGGATTTCGCCGGTCGAATCTTTTATCTGCAAGGTCACAGCGTATGCAAAATGGTCGGAGTAAGAGCAGGAGTAAGGCGGCGGCAAAAGACCCGTAAACTCAACACTGGCATCAACGGGCCAAAGAGTTTTCGTATCGATTAAAGCATAATCGAGCCGGCAAGCTTCCCATGGCTCTCTGCTGGCACGCCATGTATTTAAGCGTGAGTTGCATGTGACACCACCTTTGGTTATCTGATCACTGGCTTTCATGAGAGCCAAATCCTCCTTCAGCACCAAATCCTCACCCCTGAGCACCTCCCACGAGTCGCTGACGCCGCCCTCAAGAGTAAAAAGTTTGTAGGGCAACGAATCTGGTTTCGAGTTCAAATCTCCTACCTGCACCACGGCATATCCTGCCAATCGCAAAGTCTTGACAAGTTTCGCCAAGTCCCATGCTTGACATGCCCGGTGAGTTGAGTATGCAGCATCACCCGTTGCAGCGTACGGAGCATGCATGTGACTGTTTAGCACTGCTAAGCTACGCGAGCCTGTTTCCACTATAGTTACAGCAATGGATTTTCCCACGAGCCAGTCACCGCGGAAAAACGCACTTGGCCGTCCGTTGATTGGAAAACGGTACAAAAATGTGTTTTTGATAGGGAGTTTCAGTAGAATGGCCAACCCAGGGCCCGTAATGATGCCTGAGCGAAAAAGCCGCCTGTAGGGGTACTTTTCTTTGCATTGGCTTTGGATATAATCCCAGTCCAGCTCAACCCACACTTCTTGGAGTGCCACTATGTCGTTCTTTCCGTGTGATAGTTCGTCAGCGATTGCACGGAGTCTTTGTTCCCGCACTTTGGAAACATACTTAAGACCCCAGCAATTGAAAGTAAGTAAGGAAACGGTTTCCGGCATTTGCAAGTGCGTCTTCAAATCTCAATAGTTTTTGAAACAGCTCAAAGATTTCAGTAGCTTTGAATCTATTTGGAGCGTCAGCCTATGTTATCGTTTTACCCAAGTAGTCTTTGGCTGGTTCGAGCACAATAGTATTTCCCACATCTCTAATGTGCGCACGTGACCAGAGTCGCGTTAGTCAAAACAAACATCACCTACATGGTCAATACTCCTGTGTGCCACTAACAGTTTATAATTCGGCAACATGATGAAACCTCCTCTCGAAGAATTCGAGAATGTTCGAAGAGAAATGGAAGATTTTTCCTCTAGATTTCACTCGCTAATACTCGAGCGTAAGAGCTCCATGCAAACCAAGAAGCAACAACACGTGAGCCAGATCAAGGCTCTCGAAACGAAACGTCTAAAGTTACGTGAGGAGATCGAGGGCATTCACATCAAAAAGGCGAAGACTTCTGGAATTATTAACAGCAGTCTTGAAGATCTTCGCAATAAGCAGAATAAAGTGGAGGCGCTTTCACAACAGCTCAACGAATTACGTGATAACAAAGCATCTCTTCGTGAGCAGAACGAAGCTTTGAAAGAAAATGTACACAGTCTTCAAAAATCTTTGGCACACACACAAAACGATCTAGAGGCTCAGCTGCGAAAAGACGAGGAAGAGCTCACTAAATTCGAAGTTTATTTGGGGTTGAAGATTGAGGCGATGGAAGAAAATGTCTTGAAGTTTCGCTTTTTTAACGTGGATTCTAACAATATCGATGCGGAAGTTACTTGTGAATTGAATGTCGGTGGAGAGAGTTTCGTGCTTGGGCCAACGAGCCCGAAGTTAAGACCTGATAAAGTGGCTGTCTTGGCACGAGACCTTAACGAACACGGAGAAATAGTCGTTTTTTTGAAACAAGTGAGAAAAGCTTTGAGGGATGCTCTATGAAGAATGAGTCAGGCTCAGGCCAAAGCATTCCTAAAACTTCTCCATCAATCTCTCCACTGGCTGGAGATATTCCTAAGATGAAAATGGCTCGTCTAATGCGACAAACACATCCTTCTAGGCAAAACAGTCATTGACAGAAATACGATCGCGGACATTAGTGATCACGGTTTGAAATAATTACATTTAAAAAGTTTGCCCCGGGGCATAATAAACTCACAAATGCTCATGCGAGGAAAAGTTTCTGTTATCCACTTATAGTCGGCCCATGATCCACTATTCTGTCGCGCATAACATACGAGCATAACATATGAGCATACATGAAAGTCAACGGACTATCTTTTATTAATACGGGATCGTGGACATCTTTACGCCCCTATACTTTCTTGAATTTATCAAAAAATAACTTACTAGAAATGAAATTGTTGATGATACTTTTGACCATTCTTGTGTGGGTGATGAGGGAAGCCGAGGCACTCAATGCAACCAATCTCTACCCGAACTTGCAGACTTTCAAGGGTAGAGAAGAGCTTCTCTCCTCTTCCTACTGGAGGGAGTTGGTTCTGTCCAAAGGCGAGAATATACTCAAGAACTGCGTGATATACCTCGAGGATTCCCGGACCATAATGGTGGTCTCCGAAATGGCGCTGAGCTTCAAATCCAAGCTCGCCATATTTGGAAAGACACAATGGGATCTTTCCCTTACAGAGATCGACTTGGGTCATGAGATTCGGTCGATTGGCTCAGATTACTATCCTTTGGCGACTGTTTCTGCGGAGTATGCTTCAAGCAACGTTGTAGTGGAACGTGAGGTGTCTAGCGCCCGACTGATTACCTTCAACCCTTCGATTCTGCGAGCACTCTCATTAGCCGAGGTTGGATTCGGCCTTGTGTTGAATCTCGGTAAGAGCATGGCAGCATTCAATAAAGAAACAATCACATGCACAGCCAGCCCTGGTGGACGAGTACAGTTGCAGGTGACAAACGCTATGATCTACTTTCCTAACGCGCGCACCAGACTTGTTCAATACCGACACAAAAAAAAGCGCTTTAACAATGGCGCTTGGGCTGCAGTGGAATCACATATGGCTGATGAGAAACATATTGGCGCTTTGTTCTATGAAAATTTTAGATTGGGCCGCCATCGTTGCGTGACAAACACCACGTATTTTGAAGAGGCTAGTCGCAGAAAATGGATAGAATGGAACGTGCCATGGAAAGTCTAGAATTGTATTTATATACGTGTAACCAATTGATTTGATTCCATAGCTCTCAACGAGATTATTTAATAATCTAACGTAATACGCAGCTCATTCTCTAGAATTTTGATTCCAGTTCATTTGTAATACCTGTTGTATCATTCATACCTGTTTAATCATTCATACCAATTCAATCATTCATACCATATTATTTTGTTACCATTTTTAACATTTGTACCAGTTTTTTTTTTTCACAACAGTTTGATTCTTTGTAACAGCTCACCTCTAGCCCTTCATAATTTTCGCTGTGAACACACATTTGCTGCAAAACTCAAGTTCTCAATTTAAAGACTAAGGCTTAAAAATCCAGGAGAGAAGATATCCCCAGGAATGGCTCGATACAGTATTCTTTATCTTCTCAGGTAGCAAGAACAAGCATGGTTTAAACAAAATTAGCCCAAATTCAGAGTTTTTTGCTCATGAAACTTCTAAGTCTGTTATGGCCTGTATACAGTCAAGTACCTGGTATACAGCCAAGTACCTGGGTAGTTTTCTCGGGGGCGCAGACTTTGAATTTGCCATCAATTCCCAAGAACTTTTATGAAAATATTAGACAAAATAGTCAGCAGGTACTTTAAAAACGAATATGCAATATTGTCAAGTCTTTTGCTTGTCGACTTCGTATTTACTGCAACTGGCAGCTTCAGTGTTGCCATTGTAATTAGACAGAAGGTCGCTGAACGTAGAGAAGAGGCAGTATTCAGCAGAGAAAATAGCGGCGAAGAATGAAGCGTTACGTGCTAGTGCGAAGTTTTCAGATGAAAAGTTCGATGTTTCCGGAATACCAAGCAATATAAAAGATGTGGTTGAGAAGCCGTCATGGTTGGCGAGCTGGGAGGATGCGGAGTTTGCAGCTCCTCAAGGAATGTTTGAGCCAGTCTATATACCACAAGGGTTAAACGCAGAGATGCAGGCAGCCTATTATTTACTATCCATGACAGGCGGGCATTGGCATGGAGAAAATGACGCGTTGGCGCAAAGTATTGTGGAGGATGATATAAGCGATGCTGTCTTAGAGTATTTGAACACGGGCTCTGGAGAAATAGCTGAGGCTATAGCAAGCATCAGGTAATGGCAGTGAACTATCACTGGAACCCTAGTTTTCAGTATTAAGAAATCTTCATATATTTACAATCATGACTACTGAAGAATTAACTTGAAGTACTGATTGGATAAGAAGCTGACCACTGTTCTCATACATGCACGTGTGAAGATGAACGCGCGATTTCGCTGCCATGCGAGATTCGGACTCTCACATGCTGACTAACCTCCCATTTCATTTTCGAGGGCGCTCTGATCTGTTTCCCCACACCAACTTTTTTCATGGACAAGCAAAGAATTATCTCCCACATGAACAAAGACCACCAATTGGCCCTCGTCGATTATACGGTGGTCTACGGTCATGAAAAATTATCCGAGTTTTACTCTGAATCTGTACAGATTATTGACACAGATGAAGAAGCCCTTACATTGACATACAAGACTAAGAGCGGCGATACCAAAAACCTCGTGATTATTTGGAACGAAGCAAAGGATGATAAAAATCTTCAGGTGAAGACCTTACTGGATGTGAAGGCTAAATTGATTGCCATGGCCAAATACGCCGCTGCAAAACAGGGTTATTCTCACAAACGCATCACTACTGTGGCTTGGCCCAGCAGTGTGCTCAACTACTCTATGTACGCTTTTGCCGCATTGTTCTTTACACTCTCAGCCAAGAAGTCTCTTATTTCCAAATTGGGCGGCCACTTTTTGTCTGCACAAAGTATTGCACTTGCGGAGAAGTACGTTGTTCCCTTTACCATTACTGTCTATTCTATTCACATAGCAGAGGTGCTCTTTTGGGTTTTGCCAATGACTATCAAGTACAGAATGCCTTTGAAGACTCAGCTTACTTGGCTTTCAATGAACTTTGTCGAAGGCTTTTTGGTGCCTTTGAGATTGCAAAAGCTTGGGGAATGAACACAGTAACAATTGATGCTGGGTACCCATGTGATGTTTTCCCAAGATCTGAATAAAAGGCTCAAATGAATAAATGCATAAGTAGTTCTGTTTGCGATTCAAATTGTAGCACAGGATACCATTCTGTATGAATCTTCATAAAGTGGGTAAAGCTTATCAAGTAGCGAGAAAAGCCCAGCCAAATTTGCTTTCGTTATATGGTCATATTGGTGAGGACGATTATAATACTTCGAACTTAACTACCTAGAATAACAAAACCCTAAAAATTAATCTCTCATAACAAGGCAACTTGTCCGAGCGGTTAAGGAGAAAGATTAGAAATCTTTTGGGCTTTGCCCGCGCAGGTTCGAGTCCTGCAGTTGTCGTTATTTTTTTTCTTATTTAAGCTCTATTTTCTGAGTCTTTGAAGAAGTAATATGACCAGTCGCCATCGCAAGTATCCCTTAGGTGGAATTGGTCGAGTCACTTCGTTACAAAGCACTTGCAATCTATTTCGCATCGTACGTCGTATTCGGTGCGCATCGTATGCTCGTAAACTGATCATCCTGCTACGCGTCGTATACCCAAATTTGAACGCTTCACCAATCTTTTAAAATAAAAAGTCAGATATGAGAGAGGGAAAAGTAGCTGTGATCACGGGTACGAATTCGAACCTTGGCATCAATATTGCCTACAGGCTTCTTGATGAAATCCCTTCATCCCAAAATATCACCATCGTCGTCACATCACGGACTCTTCCTCGGATTAAGGAAGTCATCACCGACATCAAAGAGTATGCACGTAATTCTGGGAGAAAAGGGTCTTTGGAGTTTGATTACCTCCTTGTGGATTTCACTGATATGGTGTCGATTCTCAATGCTTTTTACGAGCTAAATAAAAAGTTCAGTCACATAGACTACGTATTTATCAATGCCGCTCAAAGCTGTTATAGTGGTATCAATTGGATTCAGGCATTCAAAGACATTGCATGCAACTTACTAGATGCCGTGACCTTCCCGACCTACAAAATCCAAAGGGTCGGTGTCAGGTCTGCCGACGAGATGGGACTAGTCTTCCAAGGAAATGTATTCGGGCCCTACTACTTCTTGCGCAAGTTGAAAGGAATTCTTCAAGGTGGTGGTAAAATTGTGTGGATCCTGTCGGTCATGTCCCATTCGAGATACTTGTCCTTCAATGACTTACAACTTTTGAAGTCACCCGAACCTTACGAGGGTTCTAAACGGTTGGTGGATTTGGTACACAAAGGTACGTTCATTGACTTGAAGGATAACCACAGCATCTATTCCTATGTTGTACACCCAGGAATCTTTACAAGCTTCTCATTTTTCCAGTATTTGAATTTTGTGACATACTATGGCATGATGTTTCTATTTTACATAGCCAGGTTCTTTGGCTCTACGATTCACAACATCTCGGGTTACACTGCAGCAAATGCACCAATTAAGGTTGCCTTGGGTAGTAGTGACCAGCTGTTCAAGTACGCCTCTTCATGCAACCGCTGGGGTAAGGAATATATTGAGACGTTAGAGATTGATGGTACCGGCGCTGAGGATGTGGTGGCATACATGGAAGAGCTTTCAGATCATTGGGATGAAAAGCTCAAAGATCAGATAACGCCTACTCGATTGGCTTGAAAAAAACCGAAATATTTGATAATGGCATATTCCGGAGGTTTCGCTACGAAAATTTACTCTATAATCATGGGCCAGATCTAAATAGTCCGTTTAATTTACATCTTGTCGTTAGTTCCTTCAGTCAATCACAATCGTCAAAACAAATGCATCCACAACCTGTGGGACACTCGTCATTCTTTTCCCCGGTATCATGAGGTGATACCCACTCGGCAGCACAGTGGGAATGAAGCAAATGTTCGCATTTATTGCAGACAATGACTCTTTTGGAGACGATCAAACCACAAAATCCACAATATTGAACCTGGTTTTTTGCTGTATTCCACTGATTTTTCTTTGCTGTCTTAATAGGTGTTATAGGCGCTAGCACTGCTTGATTTGGCGATATTGACTTTCTTTTGCGATAGCCAAATTGACATTTGTGCACCTCAAATTGCATGTCACTTTTTGTCTCATCATGATCCTCATGAGGATGGTTAAATTTGAGAAACTTGATTCTGTGGAAGGGTAACCGCCACGAGTAAAGCATGTCTGCATACTGAAGTCTGTAGTCGACAATCTTCTGAGCATCAATACCACTAAGGAGCGAGGAAGTGTAAACATTTTCAAAAAGGTCAAGGTCGTCAACATTCCTCATTTCCACAACATAAGAAGGAGGAGGCCTAAAACGCCCTTTATATGTCGTGTTGTGACTGAATTTTTGATTCCTCATTTGAATGCCTTTACTACCTCTTCTAACACCTGCCCCGCGAAGCTTTATTGCATTATCAAAAGGCGGAGAACGCTCTTGGTCGCCAATACTTTGAAAAGAAAATCCATTCTTATCTTGACTGCCGAAAAAGGAGGGAGAGTTGATAGTTAATGTGCCAGCTTTGTTGACAATGCGATTTGCGGAATTGCTTCTGTCAAAAGACATTGAGCGGGAGAGATGCCCTTCTCTTGCACTCAAAAGAGATGGTTTTCGAGAAATTCCTTTTCCTTCAACTGATTCAGGTTGAGGAGAAGTTTCCATTGTTGTGATGTCCTCATTTGAAGAGAGAAAACCAAGCTCTCTCATTGAAGCTATCGAAGGCCTGTGAGGCAAAGATGAGTATGGTGTTTGTATAGGAACATCTAGCGCAAGATTAGATTTGTTTCTGATATTAGCGATGTTTTCATAAAGTATGCACGATAGCATAGCAAGCATTTGAACGTTCTGTTTCTCCTCAAAGTACTTGAATAGCTCTTTGATCAACCAGGAGTAACCCAAAGGATGATTACCCCAGAAAAATTGACCTAGTTGCTCACTTTCATGAGGTATTTCTCTGCCGATCTCTGTCAAGTCACTGAGTCTAACATCTTTCACGAGTATCATTTCTAAAATGCTCCAGACTTGAGCGAGTTCATCGTATCCAAAATGTTGTGCCACTTCTCTGTTATGCCTTGCAATTTTCTCCGGCGAATCACCGAGGACTCTATAATTGCAAGCCAACTCATATTTATCTGGAATGAGGTGCTTGAAGTCTAAAATGGTGACCACTGATTTTCCCGCTTTTGAGCGATGCTTTGCCTTTTTTGTGGATCTCAGGGCGGAGTCATCGATTGTTGAGGAATTGAAGTTGGAAATCTTACCACTTGCTGTTCTTTGAATTGAATTATTGGTGTTGTTGAGGCCAATTTGTTTCCCAATCGCGACAGTTCCACGAAATGTTCCCGGCAAAAGACCTCGTGAAGGCATGTCTTCTAGTAACATTTCGTCCCAATCATTCGAGAAGCTATCTTCAGATGAAAGTGATGAAGTGGAATTAATGGAGCTTGAAGAGTCATTGTCGTCGGATTCGAGTTCATCATCAGAAGATGCCGGGTAGTTACTTTCATGAATAGTCTTATCTGTGGCATTCTCTGAAGACTTGAGACCAAAACCATTTTCTGTAAACTTTAGGATGTTGAACTTTTGGGATTGTTTATGGTCCATGTCTTGTTCTGCAGTTTTCGGTATGAAGAAGCACACTAGTTGTCCAGTATGCGTCCAAATAGCACCACACCCTTTCGGCAATGGAGTTGAATCGTGTCTAATGTTGTCCGTGGAAGTGGCCTCCTGGCTTGTGTCGAGGTGAGATCTTTTGAGTTCAGTGCTCAATGTGAGTTGATCCTTCATTCCTGGTATAAGGTCTGAGTCTTCATCATCCTCGTCATCTTCATCCTCACCGTTGTCAGCACCGTTAGCTTCAACAAAAGCTGCCGCTGCCTCATGCTGATCAATTAAATCGTCAACCCAATCCTCATTTCCAATCTCAACATCACCGTCCTGGGCATCTAAGCTGCTGTCATCGTCCTTTTCGAGCATCATAGAATCTTCAAGACTGATACGATCACCCATTAGATATCTGAGGCAAGGTTCGAGACAAAACTTGTTATACTTATTGGAGTAAAAGTAAGCAATTTTGTCCAAGTTTTGGATCATGTCTTTTTTCACAAGCGAATTGAGTTCATGCGTTTCCTCTATATCGAACTTTATATGGTTCGAACTCCTTTGCTTCTCTTTTCGAGTCTTGCGGTGACCTGGGTCCACTGAATCAAGGAAAGGATACAGCTTTGGGAATTTCACGACAAGACGCACAAACACAAGTTTCGACTCTGAATTAAGATCTCCCGATATAGATACGTTCGGATTGGATACTGCGTTTTCAAGATGGTTTGAGACAGTTGATAGCTCGTCATCATTTGAAAGCCCCCCTGTGCCATCGGTCACGCTGTCATGCCTTCCTCTTTCCGAGCTGGGAAGAGTAGGGAGAAGTCCCCTTAATGACATGACCAAATGGCCCGTTGATACCGAGATCTTTTCGAACCGTACTTTTGGGAACTTGTGACCCACTATGCTAACTTCCTCGCCTAGGTTCGACGGTCCTTCGTCCTCTGCAGCTTCCAACGAATCTGATCCCTTTCTAGCATGACTTCCAATACGAACCCCTGAGATCCAGCTCAAATGGTTTAATTGAGAAGACTTTGCTTGACTTTCTTGGGATTTTTGAATCTCGAACAAAGCGAGCCTCGAAAGAAGATCACCGCTGACGTCTTTAGCAATATCGAGTAGCGACAACTCGGGTTCAGAAACATATGATGTGTACCTGAGCAGAATTTTGTCATTTGAAGACATCTGATCAGAAGTTATTGGCTCTGGGCTACCCGACTTGGATTGAATGGGGCTTGCATCATTAGTGCCCACCATGAGGTCAAATATTCGATGATGCAGAGGATTGTAATTTGCGACATCGTACAACTTCTTCTGGTGTGGCCAGAGCTTGAGGTCAAAATCCAGAGGAGACCAAGTAACCAACTGATACTCTTTCCAAGGTCTCTTCGTTTCGAATCCCTCATAGTTTTCATGTTGCTGGCGCCAAAGAAAATCTTTAAGCGGACCATCGTGTCCTTTAAAAGAGATGTCCGGAATAGCATCCATGATAACTGTTTCACCGAATGTACGAGCCCTTTCATACTCGGTATTATAGTTGACAATGTGAACAGAGTCATCTCCACCTCTAACGGGCATGATACCACAGCAATTATCAGTCCCGAAGGGAAGCGCACGTGCGCGAGACACGGGATAGTCAGCGTTGATAACTATAGTGGGCTTTAAATCCAGGGTGTCTTTATTCGTATCCCAAAACTTGATTGTCTTGTCGTTGGAGCACGAGATGAGCCTGTCACCTTCGCCGCTATAATCTAAGCCATTGATCTTGCCGTCATGAGCATTGTCAATCTTCAAAAGAGGTAATGCGCCCAGCCTCAGGTCCCAGACGTAGAAGCTGTGGTGGTGACTGGATGCTAGTTGGTATGGGTTGCTATGATTCCATTTGACTTGAGTAGCACCTGCCCTCCATTCTGCATACTTGTTAATTGGTCGACGAGGAGCCCGCATATCCCACACAAATACAAAAGTATCAATGGAGCATGTTGCTAATAACTCGGGGTCTGAAGGATGGAAATTGATGTCTGTTATAGCCCGAGTGTGGCGATGTAGAACGTTTTGTATCGCATTGTTGGACGGCCGAGCCAAGTCCCAGAGCAAAGCTTTTTGGTTAGAAGTTGAGATACACCACAGGGGTTTTTGATGGTGAGGCGACCACTGTACATCTGCAACCTCCCACGATGTGATGTGATGGAGCCATCGTGGGGTTGTAAAGGGATCATCCAAGTCTATGATAAATAGGCCCTTCCTTCCTGCCAACACCGCATCCCTGCCATTCGGCGATAGCGACATTGCGCCGATAGCCCCGTCCACTCGAAGCGAGAGCGAATTCCCAAAAGTTGTTGATTCAAACGGGTTAATCATGTGATCAGAGCACCCCAAAATGTGGATGGAGTGAAGCAGGTACAGAATAAGCGAATCTTAAGTGCATAAAAGACCTGTACATCCCGATAAGGTGGAGCACACAGAATTAGTATCATTACCGGAGCCAAACCTACAAGGCAATAACAGCTCCTAAACCTGGCTTCTTTTCTGCTTCTATTGGTTCAACATCTCCAAATGTCAATGTTGCAAAGGTCTAGGTGGAATATTTATTTGCGTACTGCATATTCTTGCTCGCTGTCATCAACACTCACTCGCTCAGCTTAGCTACCCAGCCTTACTCTCTTTGGAAACGTGATGTCGGACCTTAATGACGTAAATATGGCAGAGGACGAACTCGACGATGAGTTTAATGACGATGCTGCTGATGAACTCCATGTTCAAGAGAACAACGCTCTCTTTAATCGCTCTGATGCCACAAAAAACTCAGAGTCTAATCAGGAGAATTCTGATGTCAATCAACCAGAAAAACCCGAACTTACGAAAAAGGATAAGACTCTTCAGGAAATGCTCGAGTTGATGGATGGGGAGTTTGCTCCCATTATTCCTGATGCTGTGACGGACTATTACTTGAATAAGAATGGCTTTGAAACCGCAGATTTGAGAGTCAAGAGACTCTTAGCTTTGGCTACTCAAAAATTTGTCTCAGATATTGCACAGGATGCATACGAGTACTCAAGAATTCGGAGCTCTTCGGCGGTATACAATTCGTCCAATCCCCAGATACGAGCAAAACAGCTTCTACAGGGTCAGCAGTTCGCAAACCAACAAAGTAATGGCGCTGCAGGAAATTCAGAGGGTGCCTCGGAGCAGCAGCCGCTGCTGTATTCTAATAATGCAGGAAATCAGCAGGGCAAAATTGTCCTAACCATGGAGGACTTGAGTAATGCATTAAGTGAGTACGGCTTAAACGCGTCTAGACCAGACTTTTACCGATAAATAGAATACAGATTCGAAAGTGATTTCGCTGACTGGCTTTCGTCACAGTTAATCAAGTACGGGCAATTTAGATGTTGCCCACGCCATATAGTGCTCACGACGAGTGAAGCTTTGAGCTAAAACGATTAGAAGACTTACTGACAGTAAATCAAATATTCTATCAAGCGAAGTTCAAATATTCACTTTGTGCTTGTAAAGCATCCGCTCAAGGGAAAAAAAAAAATAACGACAACTGCAGGACTCGAACCTGCGCGGGCAAAGCCCAAAAGATTTCTAATCTTTCTCCTTAACCGCTCGGACAAGTTGCCTTCGATGAAAACAAAGTAGTTTAAAATAGATATATAGTAAATAGTGAAGAAATTTCTGGTTTTGGTCTTAAAAATAATTATTTTTATATATGCTCGTGATTGCTTTTAGGAGATTCTTTGTTTGGGATGAGCATGGTCAGGCTTAAGATGCGCTTTGAGCAGTGATATATTATTCCCAACTTGACAAGGCCTGAGGTCAACTAGAATTGATGTGCTTCACGGGATCACCTATAATGGAGGTACTATAAAGTAATCTCTCAATTTTCACCAATTAGGTTTTTTGTGCATTAATACCCGTTCTCATCGGACTCGATTCTCGATATTTGCGTTTGTAAGTGGTATTAGAACATTTGATGCGAAATTAAAGCATTATTGATCCAAATTGAAAAATGTAAACATTGGTTTGAGAGACTAAAATTCACACATACATTCTAAGGACAACAGAGCAAGTCTCAGACACAACAAAATTCCTTATTATCCGATACTATGCGTTTGTGTGAAATTTTTGTTGCCTGAACTTGCCAATTGGAACATTTTACAAAGCTACGCAAGGCAATCGTCTTGTGAGAGGCTAATTAAGTGGTAATTTTGCGTGCCGTGATAACATTCTGAAAGTGGAAACAATTGCCGTGAAAGTGAATGATATAATGACTTAAAATTCAGATTTCTTTCCCTACCCTATTTATGCTGCTTATGGATGAAGAAAAAATTGAATTCGAAAGTGGTTCACACCGGACTGCACACAAAAATGTTTCAAGCTTGCACCGATAATGAAACATCTTTCTTAAGGGATTAACTGCGGTGCTTCATTATACGGGTTTAGTAAAAATCTTCGAAAGCTTAACATAACATTGCATTAACTCAATCTGAGGATGATCCAACCATTTTTTCAGAGGTACACACAATCGGAAGAGGTCAATGCGAGACTTGAGTACATCATGCGGCCGATGGTGGGTTTCACACATGCATCGCGCTGTGCATATTGGCCGTTTTCAGGGCAGATGTCTCTTTCTTCAAACGAAAATGAAACGTCTACTCTCTCGATAAATAGCCAATAACGCCATATATTAGAATAGCTGGCTAGAAAATTTATTGTCTCTCTAGAAATGTCACAATCGAAGAAAGTTGTGTTCAACATTAGCCGCTCTTACGAGGCGAAACAGGTCTTAGGTGAGGGCGCCTATGGAGTCGTTGCCTCAGCTGTTTACAAACCCACAGGAATGACAGTGGCAATCAAAAAAATAAAGCCATTCACCAAACCTTTGGTGTGTCTTCGAACTATCAGAGAACTCAAATTGTTGAATTTCTTTAGGAATCACGAGAATATAATTGGTTTCTATGACGTCCAAAGACCAGGCGACTTCTCCTCATTTTCCGAAGTCTATATAATTCAAGAGTATATGCCAACTGATCTCCATAAACTCAATCATTCTCTGGATCTTCTGGATCAACATGTGCAATATTTCATATACCAGATCTTCCGAGGTTTGAAGACCATTCATAGTGCAAACGTGATCCATAGGGATCTAAAGCCTTCTAACATTTTAGTCAACTACAACTGCGATGTCAAAATTTGTGACTTCGGTTTGGCTAGGATCATTGGCTCGGGCACAAACCAAATGGAGTCAAAGCTCACCGAGTATGTTGCAACCAGGTGGTATCGCGCACCCGAGATAATGCTTCTGCTGCTGCTGTATTCTACTGCTGTTGACTTGTGGGCAATAGGCTGCATTATGGCAGAGCTATATTTGGGATATCCTCTATTTCCCGGTCGTGACTATAAGCACCAGCTTTATTTAATCTTACAATTTTTGGGTTCCCCGAGCTCAATTGATTTGGAGAGCGTAAAGCTGCATAGAGCCCGTGAATACATTGAGCTGTTGCCACATACTTATCCTGTCAATGTGGCTGCATTTTTTAACAACCATCCTCGGCGTGTTCAGCGGTTTGGGAACACCCCAGTCAACCCTCACGGAATTGATTTGATGACAAAACTTTTGAGATTTAATCCCCGTGATCGGATCACAGCTGCCGATGCAATGAAACATAAATATTTGGAGCAATTCCATGATCCGACAGATGAGCCTGAAGCAAGTGTAAGGCTCCAGGAAGACTACTTTGATTTGAAAGAAAAAACGGACTTGAGCATGGATTCTTTAAAAGAGTATCTTTACGACGAGATAATGGAAATGACAAGGCCTGGTTAACGCAAAACTTTTTGAATCATTGTGTACTTTTATTAAAATAGATTGAGACATCTAGATCAAGAATCTGAAATCTTCCTTGACTGCTGAACCGTCGTTACCTTTACCTAACTCACGCTCCCAATTCATGGTGCCATTGTCTATAGCTTTGTTCAATCTTGTGAGTCTCCATCTCAATGCGCAGGCACACAACATGGCAAGTGCGAGGAAAACAATGTTGCAAATGAAAGCAACAGTATACCGAGGACCAGAGGATTCTGGGTACAAGTATGCGTTCCAAATAGAGGCAGAGTTGGACAAGCAGTTCATCAATGAGAGAGCAATAGCTCTCTTTAATGGAGGCCGAGGACAAGAATTGGACATCCAAGACAAGATAGTGGTGAACGAACAATAGAGAGATGGAATCATGATAACCATGGAAAAATAACGAGCTCCTGTGTTCAATGTGGAGACAGCGATAATGAACGAAATCATAGAGACAAATAATGGTCCGACAACATGCCAGAATCTCTCACCGGTCTTGTCTGCATGACGCGCCCAAAGGAACGTTGCAGCAACAGCAAGGATGTATGGAGGGGCGGTCAAACACAATGTAATGACTCTGCTGAAATTCAAAGTTCCGACAATAGAAGGGAAGAAGTTTGTGACACCACAAGCGGCGACCAACCAGGAGAGAATACCACAACATGCCCAAACCTTGATGTCAGAAACGCATAATTTGAAAGAACCCCAGTAACTTTCCTCATTAATGTTGTCGCTATCGTCTTGTCCAGTTTCACAACGAATTTTGTATAACAAGACTTCTTTCTCAAGGTCATTAAGCATTTTCGAGTTGTGTGGCATATCTGGAAGCACAAGGTAAGCAATGGGAGCAATTCCGACCGTGATAGCACCTTCGATAATGAACAACCATCTCCACGATCTCAAACCTTTAACATAGTCCATGTTGTCAACAATGCCAGCAGCAATCAATCCCGAGAAAGCGCCAGAGAGTAATGAACCAGAATACAAGATCGAGTTTCTAAGACTCAACTGGTTCCGGGTATACCAACAAGACAAGATATAGAGACAACTTCCAAAAAAGCCCGCTTCCACAAATCCCAAAATGAGACGAACGGCAAGCAAGCCGCCGTATCCTTGAACTGCACCGGTACAGGTGGAAATAGTGCCCCAGGAGACCATAATTGCGGTGATGAATAAAGATGGTTTCTTGAACTTGTTCAAAAACATATTGGCGGGAATTTGCATGAGAATGTATCCGACAAAAAGAATCGAGATACATGTTTGATATTGATTACCATGCAAATTCAAATCTTGTTCCAAACCACCAAGACGTGCACTCGCAATATTGTTTCTGTCCAAGTAGTTCAAGATGTACAATAAGACCAACATCGGGAGTAATCTCATGTCAACTTTTCTTGTCACTTTGCGATGTATTTCATCAATTTCCTCATCAGAATATTGAGCCAATGCTTCAGGCTTTTCAACTTGCTTTTGAATGGAATTCAGCGTAGACTCAACATGGAGATAGTCTGCCTTCTCCATTTGTTCGCTTGTGGGTTTGCTTGACATATTAAGTTCCTCTGACATTTCAAAGTTGTTATCCAAACCAGCTGAATAACAAAGTCTTCAAATTAACTAAAGTGTAATTGAAAATGAAGCAAGGTAAGTAAAAATTTTGGTGACATTATTTAGTGTAACGACCTCATTATTTATAGGGCTTCGCTCCCCCACATATGCGGGGTCATGTATAAAAACGAATTTATATACCGAACATGCGGGGCAATGCCTGCGTGTTTTTCTTGACTTTAGAGGATTTCAGCCAATTTGAGCTCATTAATAAGTGGGAGACACTGCTTCAATTTGTAGATGGATTGAAATTCTTATCAAGTTTGTATTGATCACCTAAAAGATTCTGAATATCTGCTCAACCCTTGAGAAGGGAAGCAAAGGTTTGCAATGTAACGTGGTGGGGGTCAGATGCGGCGCGCATATACGCTTGTTGGGATTTTCCGTGAATATGGGGGACCGCGAGGTATATCCGATAAAATATGCCGGGGGCCTGATTGATTCTAGCGCTTAAAATCTGAATACAGTATATACAGGACATTACGCGCACTTTTGAAACCAGCACGCGCCTTCCTGCCGGATCCGAGAAACTTCATTGCTGGAGTGTGAGGCAAATCTTGTTCCCCCACCACTTGCTTTGTGCAGACAAGAAAACCTAAATTTGCTTGAACTTTCGAGCAAGAATTCTTGGACTAGTAGGCTGGGTTTCATACAGACCAAACTTGATAGTGGCAAACATGGCCAGTCAAGTTGCTATACATACTAGCCTGAAGCGAGGCGCAAGCACAATTCTTTGTAACCCAAAGTTCATGGTCAGTTGATATGGTTTTATTACCGTCACGCATTTAGTCTTGGCAGTTGTACCTGCTTTTCATCATCATTTTCATCAAATAGGCAACGCTTAGACCCTCAGCTCTACAAGCGTGTGTATACAAAGCTGTCTCACATTTACTCTGCTCCTCGATCCCGCATTATCGCCTTTTCGCACTAACACAAATGTGGAGCTTTTATATCACGTGAGTATCGAATACTCACGCTATACTTGTAAATTAGATACCAGAGACATTACGTGGAACCTCAACATGGCAAATGATCAAAATCCTCGAGATTCGAAAAACAAGAGTGAGACACACGATGAGGATAGTCTAATGAATAAAGCAGGCGAGCTGTTACTCCAAATTTCTGCCGACAAGGATCTTTCCCAGTGGCAAACCTCAGATGAAAGCTATGGCTTGACAGAGCAAGGTCATGATTCTTTTCAGAATTACATAAATGCATACAAGGCCATGGGCTCTGACGAGGACTTTCAATCAACGATAACCAAAAGTCATAAGAGTCAACTGCAGGATGGCGATCTTGTTACATGTGAAGATTATCTTCACCATGATATAGTCAATGACGTAACCCAGCTTGAAGGTTCACGTCATAATCAAGACTGTAATATAAAAACGAGTTCCAGCCACGAAGAGGAGAAATTTGCAAAGACCAAAGGAGATCAACAGCAATTTGAAGTACGATGTGATTACGATAGTGGGCACTCCAAACTGACTTACGCGTTTGCCACTGCCAAAAACGACAGAGTTTCTAGAGATTATTTGGGCCCTAAAATTGAAATTGGAAAGGAGGAGGTTGGAGAGGAAGTAGAGGAAGAAGAGGAAGAAGATGAAGAAGAAGAAGACGAAGAAGAAGACGAAGAAGAAGACGAAGAAGAAGAAGAAGAAGAAGAAGAAGAGGAAGGGGAAGATGAAGAAGAAGAAGAAGAAGAAGAAGAGGAAGACGAAGAAGAAGAGGAAGACGAAGAAGAAGAGGAAGACGAAGAAGAAGAAGAGGAAGATGAAGAACTCAACATGTTGAACTTAGGACCCGGAGCTCTGCTTCTAAGAGAGTTAATTCAGCGATCTACTGATGGGGGAGGTGATTCGAGGTTGTTAAATGCGATGCAGAACTTGGTTGGGGGTTTTGAAAGCCCTTCATTCAGAAGTCAATCATCGGAGTTTGACTCACTCATCGAAAATCTTCGGCAAGTAGATGACCCCTACGTCATGTTAGAAGTAGTCAGTGAAATACTGGAGAGGCTTCTTATGATGGATGGAATGACTGCTGAACGTGTTGTGTCTTCGAACAAATTGGCCAAGGAACTCACAAGTATACTTAAAGATCCATCCCTTGAAGATGATCTTGAATTACATCTTGTGACTTGCAGGTGCATTTACAACTTCATCGAGGTTAATCAGGACTTCATTCATGACGCCTTAAACAACGGAGTTGTGGAGGTTCTAGCTTCAAAGATCCTCAACATCGTCTACATCGATCTTACAGAGCAATGCTTGCAAACCTTGGAGATCATTTCTCAAGAAAATGAGTCTCATAACTTGATCATTACTTGTGACGGCCTACGGTCCTGTTTGCAAAACCTTGACTTCTTGACACTCCACGCGCAGAGGAAATGTTTGAAAATTGTTGCGAATTCTTGCGCTGACATAAAGCAATCTCAGTTTCATACAATTAAAAGTCAATTCAAAGAATTGAATCGGGTCGCGAAAGAACATAATGACAAAATTGTGAAGGAATGTGCTTGGTTAGCTATTTCGAAGATTGTTGAATGCTTCAAAAGAAGTCCAAGCTGCCTTGAAGATCTATTTATGGACGAAAACATGCTTCAAGAGTTGCTCAATGTGATTCAAACATCGTGCAGTATCGAGAGCAGTAATATCAGATTGGAGAGCCATTCTCGTGAATGTTTGTTGAAGTCTTTGGTTACCCTAGTTTCAAGTTCCGTCAGAATTTCAACGCTCGTTCTAGGTCTAGATGTGGGCGAGTTTATTCGATCGTCTCTCATGAATTTTAAAGAACTGACAGAAGTGAGCGATCTGGAAAGCACGACCAAGGAGTTTAGCCTTGAAAGTTTTATATCTTGCCCCAACGAAGTATTATCGTATTTGTTGGAGACTATTGCTTACTTGTTGCCCGTGACATATCCTGTCGAAGAATCGCCGTTCTCATCTCGAAAAGACACTCAGCTAAGAATCAAACTCAATGAGGAAAGAATTTCGTCATTTTTGAATGGCCAATCGCTGGAACACCTTTCATTCATAAGGAAGATTTGGCCTCTTTTGATCTCCGTATTTCAAGCGACAATGAATTTTGAGGTGAGGAAGAAGGCTCTTCTCTGCTTCACACGGATTGTCTTTCTCTACCAGTCACACGATCTTGCTCAAATTCAAGGCTTCACCTCTTTTTTGACTATCCTAGGAAGCATATTCAGTACCGGGCTGAAAGCTTTAAAAGGATCAGACCTAAAGGATCTAGATTCGACTAATGGGGGTTCCGCTAGATCCCAAGTTTTACTTGTCTACGGTGCATGCGTTATTGTCAAACAGCTTTTGAACAAACCTGAATCCAACTTCAGCCTAGCGCTTTCTAAGGAGGGCATTTTTGACGACTTGAGTCGTGTGAGCCTGATTTTGAAAGCAATTAAGGAAGAGCTGTTTCAAATCGATGGCACAGATTGCGTTGAGAATGATTCTACGGATGAGTGGATATATGGCGAGAGCTTCTCGAATTTCACCCAACCAGAATTCGTGGATGGTGAGTTACAACAAATCTCGAGCTCGAGCAAAAAGCCTATTGTTACTAGACTAGAATGCTTGATAGCTAGCATCAACAGTTTTAATAATGACTCGTTCAAAACCGATGAGTCGTTACACCTTACTCAAATGCGCGATGTCTCGAAGCTCTTGACAAAAGCCTGCGCAAACGAAGATCTCCCGGCTTCTAAGTGGTTATCCGCTTGGAAGATGCTTATATCTCTATTACAAACGGAAACGGATCAGATTTCTAGCTATGAGCTATTTTCCCTGGGAATAATAGGTCAGCTCTCGGTTCTTTTGTCAGCCGATACAAGCCTTGACAGCTTAGCAACGCAAACATTCCTTAGCGCCTTCTACGAGCACACGGACGCGCTAGCTCGTTTAATTACACTCCTTCATGAATCGCTTTCTAGATCCGAGCTTTTCGAAGTGATAAGCAGTGGGAAAAGATTTCGCAGCGGAGTCAGTGATTTGACAACATCATTGTCTAAACAAGTCAGAATAGACTTGAAATTCGACAATGAATTAAGTGATATCGCACCAAAAAGTATCTTCCTCTCTGTTCATGCCCTTGCTTCTCTCAGATCTGTTGACGAGTACGTGAAAAGTACCTTTTTTGCCCAGGTATACAGTGAAAATGACGGTTTTGTTTTGAGTCCCCAATCTGAATCGGCACTCAAACCAGCCACGCGTACGGGCCTCTTGCAATCAAAATTTCGCATTGGGCGAAACTACATTTCCAAGGATGTCACTTTGTTCAAGATGATATTCGAATCACTCAAGTCTGACCAGCCCTCGAATAGAATTGAAGCTCAAGACATATGGCAGAAAACGCACAGCGTGGAATACATTTTGAGACCTGAGCTACCGGCAGAAGTTCTGAAACGAATGCTCACAGGCGGAGAAATTATTGATACCCATTCCCTAGCAACTTTGGACTTGTTGAAGACGCTTTTTTCTCTTAATATGCGTGAAGCGAAATTATCTCATCACCACGATATTTCCAATGCAAATTTCAAGAACTTGAAATTAACAGTGAAACTTAATAAGCAACTTGATGAGCCTTTGATTATTGCCAGCGGGTGCACGCCTCCGTGGGCATTCCACGTTGTAAGGAATTATCCTTTCTTATTTCCATTAAAGTCCAGATTGCACTTCATGGAGAGCACCTCTTTCGGTATAGCTCGATTAGTGAACAATTGGAAATCAAGACTTTCACGAGAAAATTCTTCTACAGACGAACCCTTGAACCAACAATTTGGCCAATTAGGTATGCAGTCGAGGAGGAAAGCTCGTATTTCTAGAGAGAATTTATTTCATAGTGCAATAAGAGTACTCATGGAATACGGAGCAGCCCCAGGAATTCTCGAAATAGAATATTTTGACGAGGTTGGTTCTGGGCTTGGGCCTACCCTTGAGTTCTACGCAAATGTGTCTCGCGAGTTCAACAGGAGAGATCTCCACATGTGGAGACAAAGCAATGAACATGAGAAATTTGTTCATGCACCCAACGGACTTTTCCCATCGCCAATTACGAAGCAAACTCTGGATGCCGAAGGAAAAAAGATTTTTTTTATGTTCTATCTACTTGGAAAATTTGTGGCGAGAGCATTAATTGATTCCCGTATATTGGATCTCAATCTCAATGCTCAATGGGTTGCATTAATCCAAAATCCTAGCACTGATGCCAATGTTTTTGCAAGCCAGAACATTGGCGCCATGATTACGAAGCTTCAAGAAGTTGATAAAACGCTTGCCGCGTCATTGTCACACTTATCCAGATATCTTCCTCAATTTAGGAATGAAGACAGCGATGCCATGGTGCAAGTAGATGGAGTGACTTTATTTGATCTCTGTCTTTCATTTGTCCTTCCGGGCACAGAACTGCCGCTCGTTCCTAATGGTTCAGAAATACCGGTTACCCCTGAAAATCTCGAATTTTACATCAAAGAGGTTCTCCTTACAACATTGTCTCATGGAATACAAGGTCAGACACAGGCGTTCAGAAAAGGGTTCTCTCTGGTTTTCCCGATTGAATCTATCTCATGCTTCAGTGCTAGCGAGTTGGTGCAGCTTTTCGGAAATTCCGAGGAGGATTGGTCAAAAGAAACCATAAGCAGTGCTTTACAGGCCAATCATGGGTATTCAAAAGATTCCGTTGGAGTACAAAATCTCATCGAGATTATGATCGGCTTTTCAGAAAAGGAAAGAAGAGAGTTTCTACAGTTTTTGACAGGTTCCCCTAGACTTCCAATTGGTGGGTTTCCATCTATAAAGCCTGATTTCACAGTGGTCGAAAGGTATCCCGATCCTGGCCACTCAAGTGATGACTATCTTCCTTCAGTTATGACTTGCGCAAATTTCTTAAAGTTGCCCAATTATTCCCTGCGAGACCTTATGAAGGCTAGAATATGCCACGCAATGAGAGAAGGCGCCAATGCTTTTCATTTGTCTTAATAGAAAATTGTCGCAGTTGCTTAAGGCATATTTCAGTCAATAGAGCACTACTCTTCACCACAGTTTTGTTTATGACCTCAATGAGCTTTACCTTAGAAGTATATAATTCAAGCCTACTTCAACATATAAATAATAGTATCATAAGGGTTGACCTTAGTATAGGCCTTCAAAATTGTAATAGCGGATTATATGGAGGGAGCAAAAACAAGATTACATGCAAGCCTCAGAGTGCATACTCAGCGTGAGACCTCAACTCCACGAAATGCATATTTCCCTGCCCCACTTCTCAATATAACATGCCAACTGATTTAAACACAATAGTCTACGAATTGGTAGAAACAACTCCGCCCGGAGAGTTGACTGATGTCAAGAAAAGCTTGTTGGATCTTGTTCAAGAGGATAACAAATCGGCTGTTACTGATTCTATCAACGAATTCATTGAGACCAAAGGAATAGTAGTTAGCGATACCTTGATTGCCAGCAAACTCAACAAAGATCCAACGTCATCAAAATTCATTGACTTTGTTGGTAAAAGAAAATTTAATATTGATACTAATACTCAAAAGGCAATTGACCTCGAAAGTTTCGAACCTGAGGTTGAGTACCCTGAATTTTTTCCTGAGTTGATTGAGGCCCTTGAGGCATATGGGGGAGACCACTACCCTTCTAAATTTGCCTACTCTATTGTTCCAAGTGTAGATTCAGGTTTAAAAATTGTCATTATTGGGGAGAAGTTAAGCCAGGCTAACTTCTACACAGGCCGCTGGCATTCCACATATACGCTCGATAAAAATGGGCTTTTGCAAGGAAAAATTTTCTTGGATATACATTACTACGAAGATGGCAATGTGAGGCTTGAATTCGACGAGAAAACAATTGATTTGACTTTGGATAGGGTGTGTGCCGCTGATATTGTCAATTATATTAGCAGCTCTGAAAACAAAGCTACATTGAAAATGATGGAAGACTTCTCATTATTGAATCAGAAGTATTTCAAAAATTTGAGAAGATTATTGCCCGTCACCAAGTCAAAGATTAACTGGGGCAAAGCTATCGGGAACTATCGATTGGGTTCCGAGGTAGTCAATAAAAAGTGAACTGAGATTCTTATGCTTCCAAAGTATTTAGTCCAGAGTCAAATAACAAGATACTCATAAGACAAAAATGAAACCAAAGATTACTTATCAGTAGTGCCGCCACTTCACTTCATCTGAGTTTAAATAAGGTGTAGAAGACGAAAAATATGACCAAAAGAATCAATATAACTTTTGTCAAGCTAGAATTTTTATTCATGACATTTTGTAAATCTCCACTCGACCTTTTGACTTTCGTCCAAAGCTGTCCGAAGCTGTCGCCCAAGTTATCCAAAATCAGCGTATCTTGTTGAACTCTACCGTAAATGTCACGGTCAACAGTTGTTCGAAATTGATGCAATGTTTGAGAAAGCCTGTCAAATTCATTATTATTCTGCTCTTCTCTATGGCTATACAAATTAGACATTTCTCTTTATGCTATAGCTCACTTTGTTTCACACTTGAGGGAGAGCTAGTATCACTGCACATAGCTTGATGTTAGGTTGAGATTGATATGCATATAAGACATCACTAAGTCATGTGATCCATGATCACATGTGCATATCATGGAAATTTAAGGCAGCATGGTGCAGCATAACACCGAATATATGCCATTCAACAAGGGAGGTTTGACCCGCTTTCTGATATCAGTTACATGTGATCTGTATCCAACCGAGAGTAGGGTCTGCGGTCCTGAAATATAAAAAAGAGAGTATTCTCTCACTATCCAAGAGGATAGGGTAAAGAATCAAGATTAGTAAACACTGGCTATCATCTAATTTAAAGTAAGGGAAATCTTGAAACCTCTACATTGATGATCATTAAAAATAGATACTTGAAAAACTTAATCGGCGAAAGGACTTACCACTGTCCCTGTGTATGATGGGTTAAAAGGTTTCGTACGATACGTTGAATAGCTAAAGAGATAGTTGCGACAATCACATACCGATAGGCAACACTTGCTACTCGAAGATTTATAAAGCATTCTTATCCCTGCATTAGTACTTTCCGTGTTGATTTTGTGAGGTAAATGAGAACGGGGCAGATGTCATTTCGGGATTAGAGTGATTTGGGGGCACAGTACTCCCCACATATGTCCGCGTAGGAGCAGAGCGGTCGTTCCCAAAACCTGCACTAGTAGATTGGTGATACAAGTAATTTTCACTAGGCTCTATTGGCACTTCACGCGAAGAGAGTTCTCGAGAAGGGTAGAAGCCTAAGTTTTGCTGAGATGGAGCGCTTTTGGTTATGATGGTTCGCTCGACAAGGTCATTGTAGGTTTGGATTTCCCTATTAAGTTGACCATTCAAGATCTTCAATTCCTCCTTCCTCGTGTTATGATTGTCGATCATCTTGGCTAGCACTGGTTTCACATGGATGATTTGATTGTATAACTCTGTCACTTCCTCCTCGGACACAGAGTTTGGATCAGATGAAAGTAGCGCTAGCAACTTGTCGATATTCCTCAGTTCGCTTTCGATCAACAGGTTTTCCGTCTTTTTATCTCTCAAACGCTCTTCTGGTGTTTTAGCCACCACCGGGGTAACATAGTTAAGGGGGAATATTCCCACTCTCCCATTTAATAGGGATCCTCTCCACCAATCTCGATAAACCGACTCAATGACATTAATGATATCTCCTTTTCGAAACGATAGCTCCTCTGGTTCATATGAAATTAGATCATATAAAGCACAAACTTTTTTCACGTTTGCAATTGTGGCTGTATTGGAGTTCTCAAAGGGGGTATTGACCGTGTCACCTGACGGCTTCTTTGACCTCTCAGATTCTTCTTCAGTCGCTGCTGGAAGCGGTTTCGAGTTCAAATAGGACCTTCTTACATTTTGCTCTCTCTCATACTCTTGCACGGACAATTTAAGTGCCCGTTCAAATTCCAGGTCCTCCAACTTTTTATCTTGTGATGTTAGCTCAAATTTGGCAGGTTTGGCCGGTGTCACTTTAACGAACTTCAGGTACTTTCTGTGTACAATCTCATGAGCTTCAACAATGGCCTTTAAAGATGGATCCTTTCTAAGTGACTGATATAATTGCTCAATTACTTCAACGATCCGAAATTTAAGTTCTTTGTGCAATCTCTTATCTGCCAATTTGTCAAGCAAGTATTCTCTTAAAAAAGACAGAGAAGCTATCTCTTGTTGCATACGCGACCCACAATTCTCTGCTACTGCAAGCAAGAGTGTTAACGTACGGAGTATCACATTAGCATCTTTTTTAGCCAACCTCGTTTTCAACAGCCTTATCGCTAACTTCGTGTTCGCTTCTGGATCACTTGATATCAAATCACAAGTATCCAAGATGTATTGCCAGTTATCTGTGGTTAAATTTTCATCTGTTGCTCTTTGTATGGACTTTTCTAGCTCGCTCATAGTAGTCTTGGTATATATACAACTTATAGCGGCTTAGACTCAAAGGTGACCCTCAATCATCATCCTGCAGATAACAATATAGGGGTATCTTGGCCAACGATTGTTTAAATCGAAATGTTGTTCATTTGAATAAAGTCAAGACAGAGAGAAGCTTCGTATCCCTCCATGATGTTAAGGAAATCAGTGTTGCAGTATAACAAGGGCCTCCAGTGAAACCCCGTACACCAGGTACCCTTCGCAATACTCGAGCATCTTTTTTCATGGACTACACTGAAACAGCTCTGTAATGGATAGATTGTCACCAAATAAGGATAGTCAGAGGCGCCGAGGCTCCTCTGTTGGCCAAATTAACTTAGGCGATACCTCTGTTCCAAGTTTCTCGACAATGAAGTTAAGCGCCTCACAAAGGAAAAAACTGGAGAGTCGTATACAAGAGTTGAGTAAGGAGTCGAAGAGTGACGGTGCAATTTTGAAAAAGATGCATATCGCTTTTAAAGAATTGACATTTAGACACAGTTGGGTAAAGCCTTTTATTGCTTTGAGTACTTCACTCGGCATCTTTCTCGCTAGCCCTAAGGGATCTTCGGTTCATGAGTTTATGAAGAGAATGATCTGTGTGTCTTATCGCATAGATGGGACAGATCAGTACGGTAAGGGTGTCAATGACTTTTATTTTGTTGCTTACTATGCCTTGTTTTTCACTTTTCTTAGAGAGTTTTTGATGTGCTGCTTATTCCGTCCGGCAGCATACATATTTGGTGTGAAGAAACCTGGAAAGGTAGACAGATTTATGGAACAAGCGTACTCCATGTTTTATTATGGTTTGTCCGGGCCATTTGGTCTATGGGTGATGTCGAGAACTACTTTATGGTTCTTTGACACCACCGCATTTTACATTGAATATCCTCATAAGACTCATGATTGGTATTTCAAAGTGTACTATCTTGGACAAGCTGCATTTTGGGTTCAGCAGTCAGTTGTGCTTGTTTTGCAATTAGAAAAACCAAGAAAGGATTTCTATGAACTCATTCTTCACCACATTGTGACCATTGCATTGATTTGGCTATCCTATAGGTTTCATTTCACCTGGATGGGTTTAGCAGTATATGTGACGATGGACGTCTCGGATTTCTTTTTGGCCACGTCAAAAACATTGAATTACTGCGATTCAGTGTTAGCTGGTCCATTCTTTTTATTTTTTGTTGGAGTTTGGATCTATTTGAGACATTATATAAATTTGAAGATTTTGTGGTCCGTCTTGACAGAGTTTAGATCAATCGGAGAATGGGAATTGAATTGGGTTACTCAGCAATACAAGTGCTGGATTTCACAACCGATTGTATTCAGTTTGTTATTTGCTTTACAACTTCTTAATGCCTATTGGTTATTTTTGATTTTCAGAATTCTTTATCGCTATATTGTCGGTGGCGTCGCTGCTGATGAGAGAAGCGACGACGAAGATGAGCTAGATGACCAGGTTGAAGGCGTCACAAAAAAGGAACAATAATATATGTGATTTGCCTCAAATTGGTCGCAAAAAGAAAAGTTGTTATTGTATGTATCAATTCGAGTTAAATAGTATCTTCTATGTACAATGAGTAAACAAAACTTCGAAAAGCTATACATTGGTCTTGTATTTCGAATAAGCATCGTGCCTCTTTTTGATGCCCTTTTCAGCAGCTTTGGACAAAATTCCCAAGATCAAGGAGGATGCTCTCATCGAGTCATCGTTACAAGGTATTGGATATGTCAATAGAGAAGGTTCCATATTGGTATCACATAAGCCGATGGTAGGTATTCTCAGTTTAAGTGATTCGCCAATACAATTCCTGTTGTCGACTGGGTTTAGTAAAACAATGAGATCAGGCTTGATAAGAGAATCTTGCTTATCCAGGATGGAGGCTCCAGTAGGCTCATCGCCGAAATTCAACTCGATTTTTTGAATGCCACCAATTTGCTTAGAAACTTCAGTAAAATTTGTAATTGTACCAGGTATCCATCTATGAGAGACGTAATAACCATTGCTCCTAATGGCAGCACTTTCCAAAGCTTTTTGCTGCTCGCGGTGTCTTGTGGTCCCAACATACAAGATGATTCCGCCTTTTTCCGACACAGTTTCAATGACCTTTGAAGCGCGTCTTAAAGAAGCAATTGTTTCATTTAGGTCAATCAAGTGGATACCTTGATACTCCCCGTAAATGAAAGGTTGCGTAGATGGCCTCCACAGAGCTTTTGCATGACCCAAGTGACATCCAGCTGCTAAGAGTGTTGCAACATCGATATCGGTAATTTCTTTGGGGGCCGAAATATCATCATTTGGAGTGTAAGTGCGAGTTAAGGTGCTTCCGAGCAACCCAGAATGGCCCAAATGAGCAACATGCCTCAAGAAGAGTTCTTGCTTAGAGTATGCTTTGAAATCTGGTGTAGGTTTCAAATTAGGATATTGATTAAGAAATTCACTGTTAGTCGTAGATTTGATTTTCTGAGACAGCGTGTCACCATTTTCACTGCTAATACTGTCCTTTTTTAAGCTTGAAACATCGGCCCATGGTCTCTCCGTAACTTCCTTAGATGGAATTTTCATATTTTCGAACATAAATTGCTCGATCTCTTCATCTAGTTGTCTAGTTTTTTCCTTTGGTAACAGATCCAATTGTTTTTGTAACGACTGAAGCCTTCCAGTCATAACCGCAAAGGGAGTCGAATTAAGTTCCAGGATCTGCTTTTTCGTTTTCTCTTTCAACTCACGTAAAGCTTTCTCCTTGACTATAGCTTCCTCCTCCTTCGCAAGAGCATCAGCTAAGGCTTTTTCTCTCAGCTGGTTTAATGCGTTTGGATCTAGATTGAGCGAGTCAAGACGCTCCTCAGCTAAAGTTGAGCTTAAACGTTGTCCATAGCTTACAATAGGCGACGACCTATTGAATACTCTGCTGAACCTGAGCATGTTCTTAGAGGTCCTCATTTGAGCAGTACCAGATATTTTGAATATTTTTTCTATTTCGCACACGACCACGCTTTGTATTTGCGAGCTTAATACTGATCTCAAGCCTGTATGTGTGAGCTGACCCACAACGGGCTTAATAACGTATTCTCAGAAATATTCTTTAAACTTAAGAATGATCCGTCTTACTCAGTCATTATGATTTTTACCGAGATTGAATCACTTGAGCTATGCAAGAAGTTTGCCCACAATCAGTCGCTGATTGCATTTATCAATTTCCTCGATAGCATTAAGTACGTATATTTGGAAAGTAATCATTCTATCACCCAGTTTGTCCTTGAAAATATATCAACGCATAGCGGTGAATTCCTCATATATGCATTTTATGATTTAGAAACAGCGTGGCGTGGTTTCTCGGTTTCACTGAGGGTACTCACATACCTCGCAGGACGATTGGCACAATTAGAAAATGTGGAAGTTGTGATGAACTTGACTTCCAAAAAAAATGACTTATCTAAGATGGAGATTGGACAAGTCGCTTATTGGCTTAAGTATGAATAGCAGGGTTAAACAAAACTACTCAACATCTTCAGCATCCTCAGCGTCATGCTCACCTTCTTCAGCTCCATTTTGCCCCAATTGGCTTGCAAGTGAGCTCAAATCGCCGTTGGCACCACCGTTGGCAAGAAGTTGAGAGAAGTCGAAGTTACCAGCTCCACCTTGTCCACCCATCATGCTAGCCATGTCACCCATTCCTGGCATGCCGCCTTGTCCGCCCATCATACTGGCCATATCACCCATTCCTGGCATACCGCCCGCTCCACCAAAGCCGGCCATATCATCCTCTTCGACAAGCTCCTCTTGCTCATCCTCGTCAACCCATTTGTCAAAGTCGGTTTTAATGTAATGCAACTTCAATTTTTCCTTCAAGAGTCTAGGCCAGAACTCTGATTGGGCCTTCTTTTTCTGCAAAACGAAAGAGATACTGCTTCCTGAATCCTTTCTGCGTGACTTTGCTGGGTCAATTTCGTCGAAAAATTCCAAGTTCAATTCATACTTGGTTGCGCCGTCAGATGATTCCGCGTTAAATTTCAAAGACTGACTATCTAAATCAAGCTTCACATTGGTTGGATCTTGTACTTGAATGGTTAAAAAAACAACATTCTTACTTTCGTCTGATTCATTTGATCTTTGAGCCCATAAAACGGTGGGATGAGTAGTCATTGTCAATAGTAAAGAAAAGATGCGCTGACCGCGGACGGATCTAATCGGGGACTTGAGGTTGTTCACCGTTCCAGAATATTCGAGCACGTGAGTATTAAAAAAAAAGAGCGGCTTTTGAGTAAAACACTATAATTTTCCACGATCTAGTGATTGCAATGTTAGTATTACTTTAGTAAACTGAATCATGATAGAACTGAACATGTGGCTTTACTTTGTTTTGGGTCTACTGAATTCCAAATCATTGCAGGCTTCATTGCTTAGACAAATTGGTGAGTCTGCCTGCGTATAATCTCACGACGCGGATACCGATAAGATAAACCATCTAGTTCACCCGAGTAAACATGTTAGCTGATCTACCTGTCGAGATACAAGTAAGATTGATAAAACTTTGTCCTAACAGCTGTCTCAAGTTTGTCAATTCGTATTTTTACTTGCTATACAATGAACTTTTTTTTGATAAACTAACAAAAACTTTCGGAGAGGATGTTGTCCTCTTAGTTGCTAAAATATACCCTTGGTTGCGCACATACATAAAGTCCTTAGATTCCTTTAGATTTGAATCCAGAAATGTGATTGCCTCCAGACTACAACTTACTGATATTGCTGACCCAAATTCAGTATCGACAGAATCTGTCTTGAATGCAGAGTATGTGAAGGATTCCTGGAGGTACATTTTTTCCATTTTCAAGAACAAAAGACTCTTTGCCGAATACTCTGATTACAAAATTGATGAGCCAACTAACTACATTTACAATCACTATGTTGAAATTAACCGGACATATCTATTGTCCTATGAAAAGTCGATCTGGTTGGCGCCAGGAAAGTACAATTTGAATATCGGTTTAGTTATTAAGCATGGCAATGGGCTTGGAACAACTAAGTTCGAGATTAAATATCAATCAGGAAACGGAGAAGAAAAAGTTTTGACTTTCTATCCTCCAACAAATATCAAAGAGATACTTCCAAAGAACCAGTTTTGTTTTTTGAAAATTTCAGAATTTGAATTACCTGCTATTGAGTCCGACTACGCTAATAAGGGTTCACAAAACAAACGCCTTCTTAATGTACACCTCACCATGGAAGAGATAGGTCTTTATCTCAAATCCGGTTTTAGCATTTACTTCATTGATATATCCCTGCCGTCCATGATATTCAACGACTATGACTTGTTATACTATACCTGCCTGGAAACCAATTACAAATTATACATCAATTTGCCACTTAAGAACCTATATAAAGCTCTTAACCATGCGCAAAGTGGCCAACAAAATGGGTACGGTTCGGGAGATCCGGACAAGATTTGCTCGGAGTACGATTTTAATTACGACTTTGATAGCGACCGTCTGTTTGCTGATCCTGATGATCACTTGCTCGAATACGCCAACTACTTCTTCAACAATACATTTAATAGAAGGCATTTTAAGTTCAACACTGTTTATCAAAAACGTCAGTTCATCAACAGATTCGGAAACTATGACCTGGACAACATTAATGATAAACCCTGTATCTATGATACTCAAGGCTTGAAATGGAGAATACCGATTTTGGGCGAGCTATGAGCCATGTCAGCTAAATACAAATCAAAAATTTAAAACAAACGCAGTATAGTATACAAAAAATACACGAATCAGCAATTCAAATAGAGTAGCACTTTCGAAAAGTCACAAGATGATCATTAGTGGCTCAAGGATCAATAATATATGAAGAGCTGTAAGAAGACATGCGGCTAACGTAGTAAAAGCAATTTTTTGGCATTCACTAACAACTAAAATTCACTAAATGTCATATAATTCTCAAGCCTTTGAATTAGGTAAATAGATTCTTTAGGTATTGGAACTTTTTGCAATTACCAACTGAACCATTCGCGATAAAAAAAAAACTCAGCATAATAGGGAAAATAACCGTACTTGTATCAACTTTGACATTGTTTCCATTCCAGACGTCAAACCTTTGAATTCATAGAAATGTCTAAGTTGGTTCGTGTGTAACCAGATCGAATAGCTTCAAACTCTCATAATATCCGCTTGCGTGAAAACATTCTTTGACAGAGCATGCTTGCAGTGCCACCATATCTTTTAGTTAGTGTCTTCTCGAACTTGAATAACTTGCCCCACACAGAGACTTATGACTCTAAATCTGTAATTCAGTATTACAAGTAACTAATCTAGTTCCAGATATAAAGGACACATAACACATAAAACACCATAATTCTGCGAAAGTAATCTATCAAACTATAAGGTACTACTGAAAATCCAACCAATGCATCCCCGATCAACAAGATTAAAAGGCTCTGTAAATCAGTCAACTGTTTCCAGGAAAAACTGTCACCAAAACAAAATGGCATGAACCACAATTGGTTTTTACGAACTGCAATCAACGTCCTACCAAAAAGGTACCACCCTCAAAAATCGAAAGAATGTATCTATACATATATGCAATAGGCTCCAAAATTGCTACCCACAAAAAGCGCCTGAGCTCAATATATACTCAACACATCCCTAAATCATGAGATATAATACACTGTTTACATATTTAGTGAAAGAAATACTTGCTACTTCCTTAATTTAGAACTCGAGCCATAATACCAAGTACTCACTCTTGAAAATATCCTCAAAACCAAACGTGCTATATACTATGCTCAAGTTCAGCTTTGATTTTCCTCCAAATGATAAAAACGTATAAACCAATATTTTGATTTACGGATATCACCAGACACAACACTCTGCAGAGCAAAACTAACTTTTCGTATTTTCTTCCATATCAAACTAAAACAAAAAAATTCTTAAAATTAGCCTATGCATGTAGGTCTCTAAAAGCGCGTTGGCTACAGTGCAAATGTCACTGAAAACCGACCGCAATCTACAGTGAAGAACTATTCATAGCCTAGAACCCTTTCACTTTCAACAAATTGGTTGATTTTCTTGTCTATGTAATTTTGTAAAAAACACAAGAACTCATAAAAAACGACAACTACTTCAAAGTTCAGCTCCCGAAGCAAAGATAATTATCTAATTTTTCAGAATCTGAAATCAATTCTTTGTGACAGCAAACTTCTAGTCCCCATAAGCAATCTCTGCTGGGGGCTCTACAGCTCACTCCTAATTTTATATGCATAACGCGGTATGTTGAAATATTATTATTTAACAAGTCGTTGAGGTTGGATCCTGTCATTAATGGGATAAAATCATTCATTTTCTCAAGTTAAGGCACTCGAACAAACTAGTTTTATCATTTATTTATCTCGTTATTAACTGAATCGTCGCTGTATTACAAAGGTCCATTGCTCAAGAATGGCTTATGTAGAACTTCGTAGATAACTCGGGCGACAGATTAGCTTCAGCTGTTTAATATTAGTTATCTTCCGGATCTTGGATTTTGGGCGTGTATTCTGTCAGCATTGGGTAGCAATGGCGAGCTATTTGTCGGTGAACTGGGTTGTGCTTTACCTTTTGCGACTAGAACTTATTGTACTTGTTGGGGTTAAATTGAAGTTTTAAAATGGCTTTTAGGAAACTTCTATTGTTATGAATAGTCAAGATTAATTTCGCGCATTAGTTGTAACTTGATGTTTGGTATTATTCCGCAATATTGGTGTTGTTGAACCATCACGTAACCCCTCGGTAATGTTCGTGGTGCGAGCAGATTTCGGAACCCAATTGTATGATATGTTACTCATGAAATTTTGACTGTGATCTAGTATCAATCTTTCATAAGTACGGGTCTGGAATGTACTGTTTGTGAATTTGTGCCTACATTTTGATATCTACTTCTTTTACTACTGGTATGGAGACAATATGTAGGATTCAAACGGTGAAATTTTGATACAACTGTCTGTCGAGGTTATCAATCTGTGTTTCTGAACATTTTGTTGCCAACGAATACACCTGTAGGTCCGCCTCGGAACTTTCATTTGTTCCTTTGTTAGTATAATAAGTTGAAATAGAGCTCGGGATTTGAGCTGATTTTAGTTGATCATGATAAATTAGTAAATCGGCATCGCTTACTAGAATATCTTGGGTGTTTTCTGTTGCTGCAGTGTCTCTGGGGATGCTCACCTTAAGTGCATGATTATCGGGCCACTTTTCAGATTTGAAACCGGTCAACAGTCCCAATCTGGATTGCAAAAATAATTTTAGGGCCTTCGAATTACTACCATGCCTCGAGGCCTCAATTTTGCTTGTATCCGGTAGTCCAACACTATGCTCTGTTTCCCCATTTGACATACTTTTCTGACCCATGATATTGTGTCCATCATGGTCAATGAGGCTCTCGTGGAAATCTTCGTCGATCTCGTCATTGAGATTCTTTTTGAAAAACGGTTTTCTGCTCTCAAAAGGGCTGTAATCAAAGTCTTTTGCAATGATACTAGAATTTGAAGGAAAGTATCGCACATTGGAGTTCATGTTGAACTGGAAAAGCTCCAAGAAGGACTGAAATTTTCGGGACCCATAACACTCATTGAACCAAAAGTCGGCTGCTTCTTGTAGTTCTGTGCGTCTTTTAAGAGAAACATGCATCTTTGTTTTTTCAACCGTTTCTTCTCTGGATCGCAAGTACTCGTGGTTGAACCAATTCTGGTAACTAACTTTGGCTGAATAATCTTGTTTTGAGTTTTGATTTTGATTATGGAGGTAGTAATCATTTTGCATCTCCCACAACTTTAATTTAGTTGAGTTGTAAATGTAATTGCCAAGGAATAAGTTGATGGCTTCTTGACGGATCAGATCCATGAAGGAATTCGAGTAAATCCGCTTAATACTGTTGAGCATATCACGGGTATGTGAAGACCACTGATTTATTCTCCTATAAGAGTCCATTGTATTGACAAGATTCGAGCCACCATATTGTACGGCAATGGTGTCTCCATGGTCATGAAAGATCTCTGTGAGAATGTTTATCAAGTCAGAATCATAATCCAAGTCTGTCGACAGATAAATAAATCCTAGGCTTTGTAACTGTTGGGAGAGTGCCTCTTTGCATATTATGAATTGCGCTGCATTTGTCCGATCTAAACAATCGATACAATTCGTTCGAACGATTCCCTGCTGTATTTTGGTAGACTCAATATCTTTACCGTTGTGGAAAAACCCAGTCTTTTGAATAGCCTGCTTGGCGATGTCTTGTAACGGTGAAATTACATCAAGATTCTTTCTCGAATGCTTCGACATGTCAAAGGATTGATAAATTAACTTCTTATCAGCGGGCAAGAATTGATTTAAGTACTTTATGCAATTCTCAAAGTGGTGGTTTAACTTCAGCTCCCGCGGTTGCTTCTCTTTTGTTTTAATCAAATTGAGAATAATGACTGGATGGCCATATCTGCGAAATAAATCATTGAAATGTATCGCTGAGCTTTGGTAGAATGGATCAGACAAATTAATCTCAATCGGCGGTTTGGGAAGCCTGTTTAAATCTTGAGTCCAGTATAGAGGAATAGACCCTCGATGTTGTATAAAGCTTGTATACCTCGAATTTTTGTAGAACCCTTGCTTTGGGTCATGAAATGATGAAGTAAGCATGTCAGAAACTATCTGTTCAGTCTCTACTTCATTCGCCACATTTCCGCTATCATTGACGCCTCTCTTTAAAAATCTTGCACCCGCAAAATGATGAGATCTTCTTGCAATAATTGTAATATATATCTTTCGTCCATAAATGGAAATGTTGGCTTGATCGACAAAGCCATGTATTATGGGTTGAAACCAATCAAAGGGAGCGAAATCCACCTGATCCAAAGTCGGCTCTAAGAGCAAATTATTCCAGATAAATCTCTCGTTGACCCCATCACCGCCTATACTTGAAGATTCATTAGTGACTCGGAACATTGAAGTGTCGGCCCTTTGTCTCAATATGTTGGTTTGAAGTGAATTGGTTATATCGTATGTGTAGCTGAAGTAAAAAGTTTTCCCTAGATCCAAATATTTGAAAATTGAGAGGAGTCTATCCTCGTCACTGTATTTTTCTGGTCGCCTGTAGTTAAATTCCAAAGGAATTAGTTTAGTCTCATCAACATGGTATATAAAATGACCCCCTATAACTGCCACCTGGCTGCATTTTGTGATGACTGATAAATAAAACCCTTTGGTAAATTTTATGAACCCCAAAAGCCCATAGGCTTGGGTGATTCTATGAATACCACCCTCAATAGATTCGTGGAGTCCATCAAGAAGCTCGGCCATGTCTTTTCGAGTGTAGAAGTAACTCTTATCCTCAAGCAAAGTGAGGGCGTGATTTACTTCAGTTTCGCTCGAAATCTCAATGATTCTGAAAAGGCTCTCTTTTGCATTGCTTCCCACAACATACATGGTGTGGCAAGAATTGTAAATTGTGAACTTTTGTAGTATTATTTTCTTGTTACTGGACTCAGGTCCTACCTGGCCACTAATGAACTCGGGATCGATCTGAAATTCCGCATTTGCATCGCCTGTATCATCATGATGTGTCCGCGGAGGGTGTGAGGATATCGACCCGATTGCTGAAGCGTTATCCATCAGGCTGGCTTCAACTTCAGGCTGACTTTAGCTTTAGGCGTCAATGTGCAAAAGGTTCCTCTAAAGCGCGTACATAAAAGTTGAATGCACCCCGCCATCAAATGTGATTCCTGCATGTTGTGATGGCCTCCTAGTATTTTCTAGAGTATGATATTAAATTCATTATACACTTCTTAGATTTAAAACCTCAAGTCATCATCCAATCTTCGTCTCGTGGTCGCACGTCTTTTGTAACCATTGTAGTCATCTACCTCTCTTCTCATGTTCTCTCTTTTAAGTCGTCTAGAGCTTCTCTCTCTCTCGATTTCTCTTTTTTCAATTTCCCATGGGCTCAAAATCTCAATAAATGGTTCCCAGACAGCATTTCCATTGTGAATACTACTGTCAGTTCGGATCCGGATGTTTTTCTCAAATATGAGACCCGCCAATTGCTGATACTTATGAAGGTCATGATTGTATGACCCGTCTGCAATCTCTTTTTTGAGTCTTAATATCATTTCATGAAGACTATGAGCTATCGCCGGCTTGAACTCTAAGCTCAATCCCATATCAGAAACAACTATTTCGGCAAAATCCTCGGGGGTAATATCACTTTGCTTGAGGTCCCACTCAAACTTATCAGCGTATAATTTTTTGTCTAAATTGACTGACAAATCCACGACAACGTGAAATTCACTATTCAGAGGCAACTGCAAAGTTGTCACAAAATTGAAGTCCTCGATTTGTTTGTTTATGGAGTCCACAATTTCCAGATGAACCAGGTGAGGGAGCTCTAGTTCACTACAAAGCAAGCTTGCGAATTTCTCTGGCGAAACGAGAGACTCTCCGACATTCCACATGAAGAAGTCAACTAATTTAGACGTACCTCCATTGTATTCGATATTCAACTTTATCGGAATGAGCACGTCAGAGGTCGCGATAATTGGCGTCAAGGTCTCGCTCTCATCATTCTCAGCGACGCGGAAAGCTCTTGCGGGCTTTAGTAAATGCTTTTGAACAGTAGTTGAGCTGCTTGTGTTTGCTATGGAAAACTGAGTGTTTTGATGTGCTTCTTCCTCGTAATCAAAATCCTCGTTCACATTATCAAATTCTGCATAATTTATTTGTTGAGCATTTCTCTTAGCTGACCTCTCCTGGGGCACATTTGTTATGATTATCGCATTCTCCAGATCTTTACTCAACCTTGATGTGAGACCTGTGCTTAGTGCCTGTGGATTGTAGGCATGATTATGATAGTTCAAAGACATCTTGGTGATATGTGGGCGGTAAACATGCGACTTAAAATAAATTGATCATCAATACCGCGTTCCAAACAAGTAGGTGCCTGCACGACTATTTTCATCACATTACGAATGAATAGTGACATCATTTTGGACAAACTTCTCGACGAATCTAGATTGAATTCTGTGTATTCATCTGAGCAGTTTATAAAGGAAACAAAGCAAGAACTCACTTCTGAACATGCACTCGAACTATATACAATCCTAGCTAAGCAGCGTTCCTTCACAATCACAGATATCAAGTCAAAGGCAAGTCTTAGTCTCAGTCAAATGGAGAAAATAATTCCAGCAGAAGGCGAAGACGAGAATTCCCATCTTCCCATTTCTCGACTAGTCGAAGATTTGCTGAAAGCTGTTGAGAAGGGAAACGCCCATCTTAACTTGATTAAGCTGACTTCAACGGCTCTTCTCGGAGATATGAAGCAAAGGCTGACTGGCCTTCTTCGCTTCCTTTCAGAAAATGACATTGCTAATACTGATCTAGGTTCTCCGGCACAATCCCGGAAATGCATTGAGTATTTAAAAAAGAGCTAAGGTCTTGCGTCTGCGGACCACTCGATTAGCTCTTTGCTTTCATGGCCTACCCATCTCCAGATGTCAAATGTCCAATTGAGATCCCTCCTATCTCCAATATAATACGATGACTCTATAGCTCCAAATGGATGTTTCCAAAGGTAGATAAGTTGTCCAACTCGAGAATGCACAAGGGCCATTGAACACATGGTGCAAGGTTCGTGAGTAGTGTAAACTAGCAAGTTATGACATAGATACCCTTGACCAGTCTCATCATTTGTATCTTGCCTTGACGATAATTCTGCCTGAGCTATAGCTGCGATAGCGTTCATTGTACTGTGCTGCAAAACGTTTGTATCACTCTTATCGTAAGCAATTTCTAAAACCTTTATAGACTTTGGTTCTTTTCGTGCAATTAGAGTCACCGGCCGCCGAGATGACCTGGCTTGATCAAGTAAGATCTCGATAATCTTACGCTCATCCTCAATATCAAATTGAGCAGCAACAAGATGTTGATGATTGGGGTTCCCCTTCCACGATAGAGGCCAATATTCCTCGCTCCATTTCAAAGCAAGCTCTTTCCTAGAGGGTATCTCAGCTGGGATTTTCTGCTTGTGTAAATTCTCTTCGACAAAGTCCCTATCGAACTTATCTTTTAAAAGATCTAATACCAGTTGCTTGGCCCTCACAGTGTTTACAGAGCATAAGACTGAAGAGATAAAAGTCCGATCGCCGTTAATTATTTTTCTGAATCTTTTAATGTGTGTGAAACTCGAGGTTTCCATGGGCGTCAAGTTTGCTTCAATGAAGCTGACAATGGATTTAGTCTGTTGAGGTTCAACATTGCACACCCATACTTCAATCGTTAACGGAATATCACTCTCTTTGTGTTGTGAGTCTGTTCGCTTTATTTGCTTGAGACACTGATCAATGATTCCATTTTTCAAATCGACATTGGTAGGCACTTTAAGTTTCCCCATCAAATACTGAGATAAAAACCTTTTTGTATGCATCAGCTAATTCTCCGCGTAAATTGAAAATGCGCTTACTCATGCCTGATGAAACAACTCTAGAATGGATCTTACTAGATGAGGGGTTTCAATTGAGGTCCTCTCAATTCAACAAGACATATAATGGTGAGTTAAAAAACAACTGTTTGAATAATTTCTTGGCCCACACGATTGTCGTGCCGAGAGATGATCCTTCGACGTTTGACTTGAGTATTGAAGAACATAATGCTTCGTCATACCTGGAATTCATCGAACTTCTTCTCAGGAGAACCGGTTCAATATCAAATTTAAACAACTGCAACGTGTTGGAGACGAGCTTCCTCAGCAAATGGCTTAATGACTTCACGTGGAAAAATTTATGTCTGATACTAGGGCGCCAAAAATTTTTTGATCTTCTTTGTGCTCTGTCATGTTTCAGACAAAGAAATGGTGTTACTTTGCACTTGCCTCCTTTCGTTGCTAATACATCTTATTCAAAGAACGGTGGGGGCCTCTCAAAGAATTCTAGAGTTTATTACAAATTCCAGCCATCGATCTTCCGAACAAAGCTTGTCGGTGGAAATTCTGGAGAGCTTCTTTACTCAATATTAGATTACAAAGTTAAGCCTCGAAACACACCTAGGAAATTTAGAAAATTAATGAATTGCTTAACCAAAGTTTGTCAAAATGATACGAAGCTTGATCACTTGTCAATTCTAAGAAGCATTGTCACAGAGAAAAAAACAGATAGGATATTTGAAAGCTGCACTCCTCTTCATGAAGTTGCAAAATATATTCTTGTCATTGTGCATGAGATTTTCCCCTCTGAATTTTTTGGCTGCAAGGAAAACCGGGACCTCATTGAAAGTTCTATTGTCAAATTGTTGAGGAAATCGAAGAATGATACCGTGCAGTGGGATGTTGTTGCGAGCAAAATGAAGCTCAAATCAATCAAATGGCTCGGAAAATCTGATTCAGTGACCTCTTTACAGGACCAAATACTGAGGAAAAACACGTTGGAGAAAGTCATAAAATGGTTTCACACTGAGTTTTTGGTGTCCATTGTAAGTAACTTCTGGTACGTCACAGAGAATGTGGACGAAACCTCAGTCCATGAAACTGGTGCCATGTATTTTCTTCACAGCACATGGAGAAAACTAACGATGTCATGGTTATCGAGATACAGTGAAAAATACTTATATGAGGTGCTCGAAACTGACGAACTAAATAACAACAGGTCTGATTTCAATTTCGGTGTTTTGAGGTTAATACCAAAGAAACACGACTTTCGACCATTGTGCGTGCCATGGAAACGTGTGAGCTGCCTTGCTCAATGTGCAATCTTCGATGACGACAAAAGTCGACGGGCATTTAAAAGTCATGATTTCAATATTATTAGACCAATCCGGGATATTCTCAGATTCCAACAAAGGAAAAAAATTCATCGTTATCCTGAAAATTACCCCAGATGTTACTCGGTAAGAGATGTGGGCTCTCATATTAGTCTATTCAAACTGAGATTGATGCGCGATCACAAAAGCCAAATACCTGCTCTTTACGGTGTTCAATTCGACATGAAGCATTGCTACGACAATCTCAATCAGGGTAAAATTATTAGCTGTATAGAAGATTTGTTCAAAAGCGAGCCTCACGAGGAAGAATTCATTGTCAAGAAGTTTATACATACATCAAGAAGTACGGAGACAAGGCGATTACGCAGGCGTTATCGCACATTAATCAAACAGAAAGGCAATATTCAGGAGTTTGATATACACAAATACAGACCCCAGAAAGCCAAAAAAAAGGATGGTTTCTTAGAGAAACCATGCTCTTTTAAGTTTTCGAAAGATAGAATTCTAGATGTTGTGAGAAATCAGGTGCTTGAGTCAGTAATGAGAATACCCGAGTTGGGACATAAGCTTTGCAAACGAAAGATGGGTGTTTTTCAGGGATTGCCATTACTGGAAACATTGTGCGACATCGTTTATAATGCTCTAGTCGATGACGTTCTCACTCTTGAAGAGGCAAAGTCCTCTGGTGAGTTCATCTTCTTGAGACTAGCAGATGACTTTCTCTTTATCTCTACGAGTAAAAAAGACTGCGACACCATATTGAGTCTTGCTAATTCTGTTGATTCCAAGAAGTTCGGTGCATTTGTCAATCAAGAGAAATGCCATATTATCTCTTCTAGCTCCATGGAGTGTTCTACTGCAAACTTTTTGGGACTTCGGATCGACTTCGAAGATTTGAGCATATCTAGATACGGCCTGCAGCGAGTGGCTTTGTCGAATCATACTAAAAGGTCATTCGAAGCTACATTATCACATCTCAAATGGAGGTTGAAACTTAAGTTGTCAGAGTACTTACTCGACAATAATCTACTGAGTTTTGAGGTCATCGCAACGAATATCGCAGACACACTAGTACCGATAGTCAACTGCGCTATATCGCAATCCCACGTTCAGAGACCTGACATGCACCTTGCTGGAAGTCTTGAGTTATTTTTTTGTGAACTTTTATACACTGTGGTCCAACTATTTGAGAAGGTTAATGGGAGAAATGAACACTCACACAAGGTATTTGATATCAGCTGGGACATAATAGCCTCTCGTGCATCGAAGGGCGGGTTCTCGGTAAGCTTCCTTGATTCAATTTTTTTTCATTAGATTAAACCAAAAGAGCTTTTAAAGTTTTCTGCGTCTTTTTGTTGTCTTCGCTTCTCTAGCTCCTCGATTCCCCCAGACTTTTTTAGTTTTTTGTCACCCACAAAATCACCAAGCTCTTCTTGAAAGGGTGAAACTTCCATGATTTGCCTGTCTCTTTCCCTAGCTTTCTCAGCTCTTACTATAGCGTCCAACCTCAGCTCGTGATCAGGCACAAGGACAGAAACTTCTTGCAATACAGCATCTCGCACATTGAGTATGCTTTCACCTGGTGCCTGTATATTTAATCTGTTCGAGAATGCATTTTTACGCACTGTCTGTTTGCTTTGTTCCAAACTGCATCTCTCGATTAGATCAAAGGTCTCTTGAATCTTCTTGATGTCCTCATCAAGGTCGCGAGTCAAGTCGTCTTGTAGATTAAAGAATTGCTGTTCCTCACAAACCTTGTCAAGCTCTGACTCCCAAACTTTTTTCCAAGTTGGTTTACCTTCTCTAATGTAATTGCAAAGATGCTCAAGTGAGGAGCTTACCTCTGCAATTTCTTTATGTGTGGCTTTGAGTTGTTTTGGGCCCAATCTCACGCCTCTTTGTGCGACGTCCTTTCTGAGTGCTTCCATCATATCCTGTAAATCATCAACTCTAGTGAGCAAAGTGTCAGAGTCTTCCGAAAGCTTTGTATAACTCTCATCCATGAATGTTCTATTAGACCCTATAGTGCTTTTCTCTAGACACTGATCTTTGAGCGTCCCTAAATCTGATAAAATTTCAGTTATGAATGTCTGAGTAGCTTGATTTCGTGAAGATTGAGCACGCTTTAGGGATTCGAGCTCAATATGTATCGACTGTAACTCTTTGAAGTGACTTAAGTTCCTCGCTTTTGCTCCCTCAGAAATATTTTCAACACTAGGTGCCACTTTTTGAGACAGGCTCAACTCTAAAGAAGAGACAGAATCTCCAATTTGTGAAATGATTTTCAGCACCGCGCTGTCAAGCTTTGAGTCCAAATGTTCAACCTTGCTCTCTAACAGTTCGAGCTTTTCCGACGCAGCCATCTGGCTTGCTTCTTTTAAAAGCAAAACTGAGCCATGCTTTACTTCCTGTTCAATCGAGAGCTCCTCCAATTCAAACGACACATTAGTCTGCGGGTCCAAAATATAAATATCAGGAAATCTTGAGCTTCCTGGGGAGTAGGCGAATTTTTCCATAAATAACAATCTCAAAGTTGCCAACGATAGAGGTAGATCGACATAAACCTTTTTAGTTTGTTCATCAATACGCAAAAATACAAATTTATCAATTTTCGTGGAAGTATCATTCGGTGTTGCAACTTCTTCGACTTGTGATGTGTCTTTGAAGTCAGCCGGAACTTGATGGTTGATCTCGCCAGAGATCCTGGGTAATTGATTTGAAGGAAAGTTGGTTAGCTTCGCGAATTGGTAAGCACTGAATCTTTTCGAGGCTCGCCTCAGAATGACATTGCCCTTTTGAAGTTTGGCTAAGGCCTCACTTGAATCTGAGGATTGCGTCTCTGACGAAGACACTTGAGGAACTTCAAGTTGTCCTGCTTGGGATTTTATGTGCAGCTCAGTCAAAAGTTTTGACTTTTTGGGTAAACTCGACTTCTTGCCATCTTTATTCGCATTGGAACCTGAAGATTCCCTCGAGGACACTCGCTGGGATTGGTTAGAGCTTAATTCAGAGGCAAGCTCCTTGGCCTTGCTTTGCTTGACTTTCAAGTTCAGTAGCAAGTTGACGATGATCTTTCTGATATTCGGGAGAAAACGGTCTAAATTTTCTTGAGTGGGCGCTTCACTTAGTGCTGACTCTAAAACAATTCTGAGAGCTTTAGGGACATCACCAACGTCTGATATATCAACACCAGCATTTGTAAATGCTTTGGCCGCAGCTCTGAAGTCATTTCCTAGCTTGACATAGGCATCGGACACAAATTTGTCATCGGCTTCTTGTCTGGCCCACTGCGTGAGACTCTCGAGAAGATGTTTGGTTGAAACTAAGAGCCGTGTAACACTACTCTCAATAGTGCTCATTGACGAGTTTCTCTGCACCAGTTCTCTGGATGTTGAGCTATGGGGGCTGTCTTGACCTGACATCTCGGACTGACGTGCTCGAGAAAGAGTGTTATTGTAACTCTTATAGGCGACCGCGGCTATGTAGGAATGGAGCATTTAAGTGCGCATAATTTAGTAAGGGAAACTAAGAACCACGAATCATTGATTAACTCGATCTTGCTACGACCTGCGAGCGGAAAATTTTGTGCTAAATTTAATTCAAAGACAGTTTATTTACAAGTAGTCGGATGGTATCTATTCGAGTTTAATGCAGTATAGACTAGGTGTTGCAGAATTATGACGTAAATGGGGATATTCATGAGAAATACTTGGTAACACCACTCAAGGTAGAATAGGGGCTAGTGATTTCAAGTGCTTTCTCATGTGGCATGGAGCTCAAGAGAGCTTGTGTCATGGAAACGACCTTCTCGAGAACCTTCCCGTGAAGAGCGTGATTTGCTAATGACTGCAACACAGCATCAATGATCTTCGGGTATTGACCTTGGGTAGCAGAGTGTTCGGTTTGGACCAAATCCACGAGAAACTCATAAACAAAAGATGCAGCTTCTTCATCGTGAACCACGGGAAGTGCAGTTAACCATTGAGCTAAAATCTTTTCCAAGTCAGGAATCGATGAGTTATAACCGCGGCAAATTTTTGCTATAGCAGCGACACAGTTCTCAGTGGCGTGAATATTTTCCTCACTTCTGGCGTCTCGGAAAGTGGCAATACTCAATAAATTAGTCAAGGAGCTAATGCAAATTTGAGCGTATTTTGCACCCCCATACTGCGCGGCTACACCAAGTGCATATGCCGACGCTTGCCTGACATTAGCTTGCGGTGAGCTCAAGCATTCGGATGCAATGTAAGAGAGGTAAGATGTTTGGTCACACTCATTGCTGCAATGTTCCAAGACATCACACACAATACACAACGCACACATTTTGATGTTTGCATTCTCGTCGGAGATGAACGTGGAAACAAGCGAGGCCAAATTCTGCTCATACTCATTCAAAAATGTTGATTTCAAATTTCTGAAAAGTGCTGACACAGTCTTGTTGATTTCATCGAGTAATTCTTCGTCTGTATACTCGTCATTATCGTCATCTATCTCTTCTTGGAACTCGTCGTCCTCATTCTCTCTTTGTTTGATTCTTTCGTAGATTCCACTTAAGTTCAGGTTCAAAGCGGTCGCTATGGCACGAGATTGCTCTTGGGACAAGGCATTGGGGCCCAATGAATTTACACATTGAACAAATGAGGTATAGTATGCAACGAGTAGTTCAGGAACTGGGTCATTCGTTATTGCATCAACTAGTTTGGAGCAGATTGGTGACCAAACCGTTAAAGTTTCCACGGAATCTTTCGAAGTCGCGTCAATGGTGCACTCTAACAAAGCTGCTAAAGCCAATGCTGCCGAGCCTCTGACACCATCATGAAGGTAGAAATCAAGAGCAGGAAGTGCGATATCTTGCACGATTTCTTGAACCCAAGGGAGAAATAGCCCCTTCAATTGCGTGGCGTAAAGGCGTAATAGATCCATAGCAGACGCTTTGTCATCAAGAGATGCAGTGTGGACCGCAATGAGTTTTCCGGACAAGCTTATCACATCCCACTCATCATTATTACTAAACTCTTCAGTCTCATCTTCCTCGAGAAGAGAGATATCCTGAGCAGCTTTAGCTGTAGTTATAAGTGGCGGCAACACAGCAGGCAAGTAGGTCAAAAAATCTTGACCACTAATCTTGCAGATTCTTCCCCATCCTTGCTCAAGATACTGTTTCACTGGATCGTCGACATCACCCACTGTCTCTTGAAGGGCACCCATTGTTCTAATTAGCTCTTGGCTATGAGAAGCAAAATTCTCCCTTCCGACAGCTACTGCGATAAGGGTAGCACATTCGATACACTTCGCAGTGAGCATTCTATTTTCAGGTCCTAAATCGGACTTCAAGAAGTCGATCAACATTGGAAGCATTGTATCCTTATACTTGATAAACTTTTGACCGGCGGCATCAGCAATTATTGCGATAGTAGTCAAAACCTGTTCTTGAACATATCTTTTTGGTGATTGCAACAAACCTAAGAGGTTGTTCAACAAATCATCTAAATAGGGCTCCAACACCTCCTTTGTTGCCGCCTCAGAAAAATTGACCAATGCAGCAGCAGAATGAGCTTGAACCCTTGGGACAGATTTGCTTGTAAGTTTAGAAATCAAAGCAGGCAAAATTCTGTCTCCAGCAATTCTTTGAATCACATCCGCAAAATCTGTGGACATTTGACCCAACGCATTACAGCACGCATACTGAACCCTTGGATGCGTGTGTTCCAAAGTTGGCAAGACCATATCCAATAATCTAGGAATTTCAGTGATGAGTACGTCATGACAACCTTCTGCCGCGGAAGACAAAGCCATCAATGCAGCAAAACACTCCCGCCAATCATTGGACTGAATCATGCCAGGCAAATACTGGAATAATGGCTCAGCTAGCGCTCTTCCGCCCAACTTCAACGAAACACGATCCAAAGACTGTCTCGCAGCATCATATTCAGGCTCATCATCATAATCATCACTGTTGTCTTCATTATTCCACTCGGCAGCATCATCATCATCCAAACTGATCTCAGTCAACATCAATAAGTTAACTAATACCATCGATGTTGTGTAGCTCGGTGTCTGCTTGCACATTGCAGGTGAAGTTTCGGAGAAAGTCGTCAAAAGTTCCAATGCTGATAATCTAGTGTTTGAGTCCAATTCTTTATTCTTCGCAACACTAGAGCAGAATTCTATGATAGTTGGAAACATTTCTCTGAACATCTTAGGAGCAAGCTCAACAAGGTCAATTAAGGACTGCAACACGTTAGAGAGGGCCTCGTCATGTCTGTTCTCCAAAAATCTTGGGAGGGAATTTAATAGAGCAGGCAACAATGGCGTCAAAGATTGCCATGTTTTTTTGGGAAGCTCACGGAAAAAAGACACAAATGCAGTGCAAGCTGTGATACGAACCTCATCGTCCTCATCTGCAAAACCAGCGTTAAAAACGGGTAAAGTCTCATCAACCATATTCCATTCGATTATTTCTGGCGAAGACGATAAGATACGAAAAGCTGACTCACGAAAACTGGCGTTTGGGTTAGTTGCGGCCTGCATTATTGCAGGTACTAAGTCTGGCCAAGTTCCAGGTGGAGAGCCATCTTCCTTTGCAACTTCTGAGATTGCATCAGATATCTTTCTTCTGACTTGAGGGGTTTGGTCAGATGCAAAACCTTGAAGCAATATGCTTCTGAGGGTCTTCCTAGTACCCTCATCTAAAACTCCTATAGTCCTGTCACTGATGCTGTTGTATGATTTAGGCGACCTAATCGCGGTACGTCTAAAAAGAACAGCCGAAAAAGACTTCGAGAGGTCATCTGAACCGTTGACAGAATTTTGAGCCAAGAATATTAAAAGCGGACCAATTCTCAGTTCTTCTCTCCATTCATTCTCGAGTGATTTCTCAGCTGCTGCCCGCAAGGAGTTGTCTGACGACATCAAGCCTTGGAGCAAGCTGTTCAAAGTTGTGGCAATTTCCGAGTTCATGAGCTAGTAGACTTATATTAACTGCTGTTCTCTCTTTTGAAAAGTACCGACAAAATGACGAGTTCTTCTGACTCCTGTTCTGGGTAGCTATGTTCCTCTTTGTTGTTGAACTTGCAACACTCGAACAGGGAGTGCATCGAATCGAGAATTTTTATCGTCACTGCATATACGCCTCTCAAGGACACACTACACGCACACATGATACAATAATAATATACATTTATACAGGTTCGACAGCTATTTCTTCAAAATCGTGATCACGTCTTCGTCTTGTAAAACATGGCCTAATCCCACAATTTGTGGTTGGTGCTTCACGGATGTTCCGAACACCACCGCATTCCTAAAATCTTCAACCAAGGACTTGTGAATGGAGTTACAGAAGTCCTCGACGGAGCTTCTCTCATTTCTCAAAACAACTGGCTCGTTAAAGTCCGGTAATTTCCCTTTAGGTTTGGTATAAACACGAACCAATTTCAATTTGTCCCACATCATTTCCAATAAGTCATCTAAGTTCCAGCCATTACCGGAGGAAATTGGGATTGCGTTTGGAATCTTGTACAACAAGTCGAGTTCCTGTATCGAGAACGCATCGATTTTGTTCAAAACGTATATCGCTGGAATGTATCTTCTGGATTTTGCTTCAATGGTGTCAATCAAGTCATCGACAGTAGCATCACACCGGAAGGCAATGTTAGCAGAGTTAATTTTGTATTCTGACATCACAGCTTTGATCTCGCCTTCGTCCAAATGAGTCAAAGGGGAAGTGGTTGTTATGTTGATTCCGCCTCTTTCTTTTTTGTTAATGACGATATTAGGAGGTTCCTTGTTGATTCTGATGCCAACACCCTCCAATTCCTTTTCGATGATTTGCTTGTGATGTAATGGCTTGTTCACATCAAGAACCAAAAATAATAAGTTCACAGACCGAGCAACGGCGATAACTTGTTTACCTCTACCCTTACCATCTTTAGCTCCTTCAATAATTCCGGGAAGATCCAACATTTGGATTTTGGCACCCTTGAATTTAATAACTCCAGGAACTGTAGTAAGTGTTGTAAACTCGTATGCAGCGGCCTCTGAGTGAGTCCCCGTCATTTTGGACAAGAGAGTGGATTTTCCGACGGACGGAAAGCCGACGAAACCAATTGTGGCCACACCTGTTCTCGCGACATCGAAACCAGCACCACCACCACCTCCTCCTCCGGTGCTATCTGACAAAAGTTCTCTTCTTAATTTAGCTAACTTTGCCTTAAGTTGACCCAAGTGGAAAGAGGTCGCCTTATTTTTCTGAGTTTTGGCCATCTCATCTTCGATGGCCTTTATTTTCTCGACTGTAGTCATTGTTGTATGCTAAGGTTATTCGAGTAAGTTGCATACATGCCACTTAAATTTTTTACTCTTCTCTCTGAGTCCTGTATATAGATGATACTTCGTTGCTAGTGAGTCCCTTCCCGAACTCAAATACTACATTAAGTAACACAATGTGCCCAAAGCTCTGAACCAATGATTCATTAATTAATATCTCAGGGCTAAATCCTCTAACAAATTTTGGGTCTTTCACGAAAAGCATGGTGAAATTTTGGGTAGTGCACAAACCGAATCGGAAAAAAATTCATATTAAGTATGAGGGTTCGGAGCAGAGCAGAAAGAAGACCCTTCAAGTGAATTCATAATGGGTAAAAAATCAAGAAAAGGAGACACCGCCGATATCTGGGATGATGAGGATATTTATGAACAGCAGGAAGCCCAAGAGTTTGGAGCTCCCTCTCAAGAGAGCCCCGATACTGAGGGCATTGCCGCCACCGAAGAGGCAGAGCCAGTTGACTTCTTGAGCTCCATCAAATCTTCTAAGAAAAAGAAAGAAACCAAAGAGCAAGAGGAAAAGGAGAAGAAAGATGGTCCTAAGCTTTTGAGTAAGAAGGAGAAGGAAAAATTGAAGAAGGAAGCCGAAAAGCAGGCAAAAAAGGAAGCCGCTAACAAGAAGAAGAATGACCAGGCTGCAAAGAAAGAGCAGATTAAGGAAGCAAACAAAAAGAATGCTGAAGCTGCTGCAAAGAAGACTGCTACTTCGGAAAGTGCCACCCCAGAACCTGAAGCTGCGCCCAAAGCTGCTCCTGCAAAGAAGGGAAAGAAGGCCCCAGCGGGCCTTGCTGCATTGAAGAAACAGTTAGAGTTGAAAAAACAGATGGAGGATGAGCAGAGACGTTTGGATGAAGAAGAAGAAATGCGTCGGTTAGAGGATGAAAGAGCTGCAGAAGAGGAAGAGAAGAATGCAGCTCTCGCAAGAGAAGCGAAAAAGGAAAAAGAGAGGTTGAAGAAAGAGCAATTAAAAGCTGAGGGTAAATACTTGACGAAGAAGCAAAAGGAGGAAAAGCGCTTGCAGGAACTTCGCCGTGAGCAATTATTAAAGCAAAGCAACATCACTGTTGCTGCCTTTGAAAAGAAAGACGGTCAAGCTGCCGATCGTGATTCTAAGGGAAGAATTCTTTACACAAAAAAGAAATCAACCAAACCAAAAACGTTCCAACAAAAGCAGCAAGCATCCAAGCCGACCCAGAAAGCCAAAACTGAAGAAGAGGACGATGTTGTGGATGACTGGGAGAAGATGCTTGAAGACGATGATGTTGCAGATGATTGGGAGAGTGCTTTAGCTGATGAACAACCGCAAGCAGAGGCTGAAGTGGAAGATGAAGGTACTCAAGCGGAAGATCTTGCTAAAAAAGAAGCCGAGGCCGCTGCTGCTGCTGCTGCTATAGCTGCTGCTGAGAAGAGTCGCAAGGAAGAGGAAGAGAGGAAAATCAAGGCAGCACAAGAGAAGGAGCAAGCTAAAGCAGCAACCAAAGCTCCAACGCAGAAGGAAACACCTGAAAAAGAATTACGTTCTCCAATTTGCTGTATTTTGGGGCATGTTGATACCGGAAAGACTAAGCTTTTGGATAAAATTCGTCAAACTAATGTCCAAGGTGGTGAAGCTGGTGGTATTACTCAGCAGATTGGTGCTACTTACTTCCCCGTTGAGTCCATCAAGCAGAAAACAGCTGTTATGGCAAAGTATGAGAAGCAGCTATTCGATGTCCCAGGTTTGTTGATCATTGATACACCTGGTCACGAGTCTTTCTCCAATTTGAGATCTCGTGGTTCATCCTTGTGTAATATTGCCATCTTGGTGATTGATATTATGCACGGATTGGAACAACAAACCCTTGAATCTATCAGATTGTTGAGAGACAGAAAAGCTCCTTTCATCGTCGCTTTGAACAAGATCGATAGATTGTACGACTGGGATGCAACTCCTAACAACTCTTTCCGTGATTCTTTTGCCAGACAAAATGCATCGGTTCAATCCGAGTTTCAAAAGAGATACGACGAGATTCATCTCGCTTTATCAGAGCAGGGTTTGAACTCTGAGCTTTACTTCCAAAACAAGAATATGTCGAAGTACGTTTCTATTGTCCCAACGTCAGCTGTCACTGGTGAAGGTGTTCCTGATTTGTTGTGGTTGTTGCTTGAGCTTACTCAAAAGAGAATGTCTAAGCAGTTGATGTATTTATCCAAGGTTGAAGCCACAATTTTAGAGGTCAAGGTTGTTGAGGGTTTCGGATACACAATTGATGTTGTGTTGTCCAATGGTTACTTGAGAGAGGGTGACCGAGTTGTTCTTTGTGGATTAAATGGCCCCATCGCGACAAATGTCAGAGCCCTTCTCACACCACCTCCTTCCCGTGAATTGAGAATTAAATCGGAATACGTGCATCACAAGGAAGTTAAGGCTGCTTTAGGTGTGAAAATCGCTGCCAATGATTTGGAGAAAGCCGTTGCTGGTTCTCGTTTGTTAGTCGTCGGAGAGGATGACGATGAGGAAGAGATGATGGAGGAGGTCATGGATGACTTGACCGGCTTGTTAGACTCTGTGGACACTTCTGGAAAGGGTGTCGTTGTCCAGGCATCTACCTTGGGATCTTTGGAGGCTTTGTTGGACTTTTTGAAAGATATGAAGATTCCAGTTATGTCTATCGGATTGGGTCCTGTTTACAAGAGAGATGTGATGAAAGCAACGACGATGATTGAAAAAGCACCAGAATTAGCAGTCATGTTGTGTTTCGACGTGAAAGTTGACAAGGAGGCTGAACAATACGCAGAGGAGCAGAAGATCAAAATCTTCAATGCAGACATCATTTACCACTTGTTTGATGCATTCACAGCTTACCAAAGCAAGTTGCTCGAGCAGCGCAGGAAAGACTTCATGGAATATGCCGTCATGCCTTGTGTTTTGAAAACCGTGCAGATCATCAACAAGCGTAATCCAATGATCATTGGTGTTGACGTTGTGGAAGGAGCTGTACGCCTTGGAACTCCAATCTGTGCAGTGCGCAAAGACCCAACTACCAACACCCCAAACATCCTTGTCTTGGGTAAGGTCGTTTCATTGGAAGTTAACCACAAATCTTCGGATATTGTGAAGAAAGGTCAAACTTCTGCTGGTGTCGCAATGAGATTAGAGAATCCTAGTGCTGCTCAACCTACATGGGGTCGTCACGTCGACGAGACTGATAACTTGTACTCTTTGATCTCAAGAAAATCCATTGACACATTGAAGGATCCCGCTTTCAGAGACACGGTGTCCAGAGATGACTGGGTCCTCATCAAGAAGTTGAAGCCAGTCTTCGATATTAAGTAAACTCAAAACCCCACTAAATAGATGAGTAAAAGGAAATTAAAAAAAAAAAAAAAAAAGTGCGCGCGCTCGTTCTCTTAGAGGTAACATCCAATGAGAAACAAAGTAAAATCATTGACCTGAAAGTTCTCATCAAGTCAAGTGAACACGAAGATGCAAGACTTACCGCCTATCGGGGGATACGACCCAGTCCAATGGAAAAGACATCTTCCCTCTAGAGGATTCAGACCCGCTCTATACTTTTGGGGAATTACAGGAATTATGGCTTTCGGCTACTACAGATTTTACAAAGGTGTCGATGAACAACGAGAGCTTGGAAGAGAGAAACAGTGGGCACGGTTCTACCTTGAACCATTGTTGAGAGCTGAAGAGGACAGACATCTTGCTAGAAGATACTTCTCGGAATTGAAGAGGCAAGAGTTGGTTGCTGACACCATGCTGCCAGAAACTAGAGCCAAGTTCGAAGAACAATTATACAATGATAGATCCAAAATCAGATTCCCACAATACACCGCTGGAATGGACCCCAGTGAACGTTGAGCAAGATCCAGTCATTTACAATCTTAGGTTAGAAAATGTTGACAAGATAACTAATGGCAAGGTGAGGTTTGTTCTGCAAAAGCATTCATATTCTATATACAAACATGGCAGAAGAAATGTGTAGCTCGAGCCTTTTTCGAGTGTTAGTCGCTGGCAGAATACTTTCCTGATGCTGGCAGAATCTAAACTTTCTTCCACAATTTAAAAAAAGCATAAACTGTCACATAATTGTAGCTGATTTTCTTATTATTTGACACCGCCAAACTAAACAGCTTTTCACTCTGTGGGAGACAATCAAAGCAGATTTTCTTGCACCAGGCTTTTTGAATCTTTACCTCCATACCTCCCGGACCGAGAGAACATAATTGCGATTAAGCGCACGGAAATCTATAATCCATAAACAACGACTATGTCAGACAAAATAACATCGAGAGAGCAAGTCAAAAGCTTGTTCGATAAATATGACTATTTCTTATTTGACTGCGATGGTGTCATTTGGCTCGGCGATCACTTGCTTCCATCTGTTGCCGAAACCCTTCACTTATTAAAGGGTATGCAAAAGACTGTCATTTTTGTTACCAACAACTCCACAAAAGCAAGGGAAGATTACCTCCAAAAGTTTGCAAAACTTGGAATTAGCGGAATTACCAAAGACGAAGTGTTTGGCTCATCTTATGCATCTGCGGTCTACGTGGAAAAGATCCTTCAACTTCCTAAAGATAAGAAAGTTTTCGTTTTGGGTGAGTCTGGAATCGAAACCGAGTTGAAAGAGTTGGGATACGAGACTGTCGGTGGTACAGATCCAAGATTGGTCGAGCATGGCTCGACATTTGATCCTCAAGATGAGCAATTGGTTAACTTGGACGCTAGCGTGGGTGCCGTTGTGGCTGGTTTAGCTTTGAATGTCAACTACTTGAAGCTTTCGGTTGCTTTGCAATACCTTTTAAAAGACAACAAGACTATTCCCTTTATCGCAACTAATATCGACTCAACTTTCCCTCTGAAAGGCAAATTGTTGATTGGTGCAGGTTCTATCATAGAGACAGTGGCCAACGCTAGTGGAAGGAAGCCCGATGCAATTTGCGGAAAGCCTGATCAATCAATGATGAATTCAATAAAGGCCATGAACACAGGACTTAACGTGAATCCTTCAAGAGGCCTCATGATCGGTGATAGGCTCAATACCGATATGAAGTTTGGAAGAGATGGAGGTTTGGACACTTTACTCGTTTTGACGGGAATTGAAAAAGAAGAAACAGTTAAATCATTGCCTAAAGATGAAGCCCCAACTTACTACGCAGACAAGCTTGGTGACTTGTTCGAATTGACTGCTTGAGATATTATTCGGTAATGGCTTTGAAGCCACAATATAGATTTATTTATTAATATTGTAAGCTAATTTCTTCTGATTTTATATGTAGATTTCAAGCCATTTATTGTTGAAAGGCTGCAATTCATCTCAAAAAATACATAAACAATTTGAATGGGGAGTGCATGCTCTCCCACTAAATTCACGTGACCAATGACATAATTTTTATTCCTTTTTCAATGTGTGTGTTTCACGAATGCGCCTAGACCGTTGATTATATACACTAAAAAAAACTTCTTCGTATAAGCAATTTTACAATCAAACGGCATTTTGGAATTACTTTGCCTTCAATTCTGAAAACTTGACTTGACCCTGAGTTCAATAAAATAATAAAAACTTCCTCGTTTTCAGATTTTCCGTGATTTCCTCCTGGGTTTCCAATTCAAACTATTGACTTTCCAGAACTTCCCGATCTCTTACACAACGGGTAGAGAGCAATACAAGATCTCCATATACATTGAATGAGTGACAAAAAGAGCGAAGAATTATTGGAGAGCGGGCTAGTCGATTGGCCTGTGTTCTCAGAATTAGTTGCAATGGACGAAGACGAAGAGGGATTTTGCCAGGGGTTGTTTCAAACCTTTGTAGACCAATTCAAGGATACTTTCAAAGAAATAGATGAGAATCTTAAAGCAAAAGATCTAGACAAGTTGTCTTCATTGGGCCATTACTTGAAAGGCTCTGCTGCTGCCTTAGGATTGACCACCATTGCCGAGCAGTGTGAAAGAATGCAAAACTACGGACACAAGAACAATTTTGATCAATACAAAATCAAGGATCTCGAAGAATCGGATGACGAGTTCTGGATTAAACTGATCGAAGATACGAAAGATAAAGCTAAAGATGAATTTCAGAAGGCCAAAGCTGCGCTTAACAGCTACTTTGATGATGATTTATGATCCAAGTAATAAATGAAGCAGCATTTGGAAAATGTTTAGTAAAAGTAGCCAAGGATTGTTGATTTGAATCCATATTAATCCGTCTAGACTAAATTCTCTTTTCTTTTCAAAAGACAGTACTTCATCAGCTCGACCTCATATGGCACAATTGATCTCCCGAATACAGGAATGTAAATGAGTCTTCCAATTCCATGATGGTTACCGTCTGGTTTGATTATGTCTTCGCAATTGAGCACCACCCAATCCGGGTTGACTTTTTCTCCTCCATCATCAATGGTTATTAACCAAGGATCCGCTTCGGTTACTGGCAAAGAATTATCTAAAAAGTAATCACAACTTTCCAAAGGTACTACCTTATCTGGAGAGAAAAGATTTTTGGAATTCATGCCTGAAGGAATTGTCGAAGCCGCTTGTCTCAATGAAACATTCTCAGGAAAATCGCCCGGCAAAAGACCATCAAATCCACTGTCCACAAACCTTAGGCGATAATTGTCCGGAAGAAAAAAAGAAGCAGGAAAATGATACCATTCACGTCCGACGCATACGTTCTTGTCGCCATTCTCAGAAATGGACTCGTTGTGGAGTAACTTCGCGATGGTCAATGGTGCACTGTAATTCTGAACCAAATTCAAAATCCTTAAAGCTGAGACTGTGACATATAAAATCACTGAAGTCCCCACCGCAAACTTTGTTAAAAGTCTGTTATTGCACATTCTCTGCAACATTCCGAAAACCAGCGCCGTCAAAAGCGCAGCAGAGAGACAGATGATAGAATAGATAGGATATAAGAATCGTTCTTCCTTATGGGCTTGGCGGAAAAAGATCAAGCTCCATATTATCAAAGGAAGAGATACGCCGATTGTGATCTTTTGTCTTTTAGAGTAAATGAAGCCATTAATCAAAATTCCGCCATATCCCAAAATCGACACCACGTTAAAGTTAAGAAAGAGATTTTTCACATAGTATGAAAGCGGTTCAACTCCAAAGATTTCTGGACCTTCTCCTTCAATTGAAAAGACGTTGTAAAGAACAATGTTGAAGGGCACAAAGAGCATCTTCCGATCGTAAACATAGGAATCAGTTAGCAAAATGTAGAAGAAAATTCCAGTGAAAGAAGCTGCGCATAGCACCACTATTTTCATCAAAACTATGGTCTGGAATTTGGATCTCAAGGTGAAAAGACCAAATGGAACGCCAAGGATCAACGCAAATGGCCACCCCACAAGGCCCGCAATGAGGAAACAAGTAATTGCATGCATACTCGGCTTTATAGTGGAATCATCGTTTTTAGTTGACAATGCAAAAAGGGCAGAGGCAGTTCCCCAAGTGATCCAAGTCATTGCGAATGACGACGGGAGCAATGCCACACCAGCATGAGACATTCCAGGAGCAAATGTTGAGAACAACAAATACCAATTGGCGACGCCGTAGTTGAAGTTTCTCTGCAAAGATTTGAAAAGTTTAAGTTCCGCAAATGACGTGAATCCGCAAAGTGCAAAGATCCTAATGTAGTAGAACGTATAGTAGGCTGGAAACGTAGAGCCACTCAAGTGGTTCAAGTCGCGTATCGGATTCGATATAAGGTAATAAGGAATTAAGTATGCGTAAGACCTGATAGCGTATACTGGAGAGTATTCCCAAGTTTGTTTTCCAAAACCTCTGAAGATCAAGTTTAACGGCTCCCAGTAATTGTATGTTTCGTCGCAATCAGAAATGATCATGTAGAGACCGCAGTACAACCGTGTGAGGAGATTCATTGTCGTGAGTAAATGTCCAAACACGATCAGCCAAGTTTGGTTACCTTCGTTCGAAACATCTGCTTTCGTGTTTCGGTTACGAATGGCAGCACCATCTTTCCGTGCTTTATTCTTTTGCGGAGGCATATCAAAGATGTTCTTCCTCGAATGTCTTTTTCGCACGTTTTCAATAATTTTCACTTCACAATACTATTAGCTACAGGCCATAATTAACACAAGTAGATATTGTTTCTAAATTTAGTTCTTAACCAACATGGATTCACGTGCTGGACCAACACCAACCCATTTAACTGGAACGTTCAAGAAGTCCTCCATGTACTTCAAGTACGTCTTGGCATTCTCGGGCAAGTCCTTAAAATCGGTGATTTTTGAGATATCCGTCTCCCAGCCGGGCAAGGTTTCGTAAATCACTTCGACCTTTGCCAAGACGTTCAAATCTTCGGGGAAAGAAGACAACTCTTTGCCCTTATACTTGTAACCCACAGCAACCTTGATTTCCTTGAAAGAGTCCAAAACATCCAACTTCGTGATGTTCAAGTGGGTGTAGCCATTAATGGCATTGGAGTATTTCAACACGACCAAATCCAACCAGCCGCATCTTCTCTTTCTACCAGTCGTGACACCATACTCGGCACCGACGTCTTGCAAGGTCTCACCAATCTTGTTCAACTGCTCTGTTGGAAATGGACCCTCTCCCACTCTAGTAGTGTAAGCCTTGACAACACCATAAACATTGTTGATGCTTCTTGGAGAAATACCCAAACCAGTCAAGACTCCACCAATTCCGGTAGAAGACGACGTGACGTAAGGGTAGGTACCAAAGTCCAAGTCCAACATCAAAGCATTGGCACCCTCCACCAAGATCTTTTTCTTGTCGGCGATTGCCTTGTGCATGAAGTCGACAGAATCAACAACGAATGGGCGTAAAGTTTCTCTGTACTTTTCGTATCTGGCCAACTCTTCCTCGGCATCGTAATCAAATTCACCGTATCTCTTGTATCTAGATTCTACAAGACGGTGGTAACGTGTCTTGAACTCTTCCCAGGATTCAGGCTCCTCGGAAACCAAGTGGTGAACTCTGATACCAGATCTAGATGCCTTGGTAGAGTAAGTTGGTCCAATACCCTTTCCAGTGGTTCCAATAGACTTCTTGTTCACCGAAAGCTCCGCCTCCTTCAACTTATCGGTTCTCTGATGGAAGTCGAACACCAAGTGGGCTCTGGAGGAAATGAATAATCTGTTTCTGCAGTCCAATCCCTTCTTCTCCAAATTCTCCAATTCTTCGAAAAGAGATGGCACGTGAATGACAACACCTGAGCCAACCAAGTTCACACAGTTGGGGTTGACAAGTCCCGATGGGAGCATGTGGAAGTCGTATTTGGTCTTTCCAACCACGATAGTGTGGCCGGCATTGTTTCCACCTTGACATCTGGCGCAGACATCAATTTCATCACACAAGATGTCGACCAATTTACCTTTGCCTTCGTCACCCCATTGGGCACCTAAGACAACGTCACACATATTGATTTCGAATTTGTTGCTGAATAATTTCTTTTATAAAGAAATGAACGAATCTCGTTATCCGAAATAGAAAAAAGTAGGCCAAAAATTCTAAATGCGGCCGTCCACTGGGCCAAGTCCGGGCCTGCATGTAGTGTTTATTACTTCCTGTGTGTTTTAACCTGACTCTGACATCCCCACTTGCGAAGTCGTTGCTAGCCATGTGACTTTCTTTTAGCCTTAAAATTTGATGGTTTTGACCGATAGCTAAAAATTTTTAATACGAATCTAATGCTGAGATTTATTGAGAGAAAACATAGCTCAATTGTGATTTCTCTACAAGTGTGTCGCATTTTTGAGAATTGACTGCGAGACTGTGATTCTTGAATAATTTAATCACTCTTGCATAAATCCTGTTCTCGGAATTTTTCAGAAATGACTACTTCACTTTGATTATGAGCTCTAAAATTCACATGATAATATACGATAGATGGCCCCAGAGGAGACTCGGCTGAAAAATGACCCATGAATGGGTGATTGACCTCCAGCCTGCATATAATACTTCGAAATGGGTGAGAAAAATCTTGGAATTTAGACCCTCCATTGGTCACTACATCAGTACACATCAAGTCACGTGAAGTCTCTACTGCAGGTTGAGATCCAAAAATCACTTGCTCGCCCCACGTCTTGGTTGCAAATTACTGCGCAAGGACCCAAAATTGGCCTAGAATTATGGCGCCAACAAAATCTAACGCATAATCTACCCTGATCTATCCCCACAATATCAGAAAAATGATTTACTCTTTTTATGATTGTAACAAAATGAATTCAACAACAAAAACCTCAAAACCGCTCTTGAAGCAACAGTGATCCATTATTTGCCGAACTTCTTCTACTCCGGAAATCTCGACACCACTTATCAGCGAGAATCTTTTCAATTTGTTTCTTGCCGGTGACACTTTGAAATTGAGTACCCAAGGCATTCATTTGCAAAGAATTTTGCACTCGATACCACTCTATTAATTCACCGAATCGCCTGCGAGTGATATTTGGGAATAATCCTGATTGCAAGTGATGCTCAATAAAGTTAATAATCGCCTTTCTCCTTTTGTAAAGAGATGATTTAGTTCTCCAGCGAGAGCCATATACCTCGTCTCTCAATTCAATTGATGGTTGATGTGGCTTCAGAACATACCACTCATCAAGCAATTCTAAAACTGTTCTGGAGTTGTTGGTCATTTCAGGCAAAGGGATATCTTTTGTTATTGGAGGCATTCTTGAGCTCGTTGGGCCGTTGCCCAAAGGAGCAGTTTCTTCTTGAATTTGTTCAGTATTATTTGGCCCTTCTCTTTCTGCTATCTCTTCTTCCACCTTTTCCAACTTTTCCACATTAGCCACATTAGTCACATTAACAGATGGACTCGTCTCCTTGGAGTTGCAGCAGATAATTGGATCAATATACATAGCTTCAGGTCCGCATAGGCGAGAGTAAAGTGTCTGCACTACCGAAGATATATCTGCCTGCGATTTAGCAAAAAGTGCCTGCGATTTAGCATTTTCTGCCATCAATTTAGCATTTTCTGCCATCAATTTAGCATCATTTGCCATCAATTTCTCTAGATTAGCGACCCTCGTGACTAGCTCATCAACTTTAGTTTCAAGTTTTTGGACCTTTGATCTTGCTGAATAATCCCTGGCGTCTTCGTTTTGATCTATCTCATGGAAAGCTTTCCGTAATTCATCCCTCACCACATGAGTAAGTTTTTCAATTAGAGTGTTGTCTCGTTGGTCATTAGTTCTGAGAGCAACTGAATACATATTGCTCAAGCGCTGTTTCAACTCATCGTGTTCCCGCATAATAGTCGAGAATGTTTGTGTGATCACAGATTCGAGCAGATCCACACTTCTTATATAGCTCGGACATAAGATATTTGCCAAATATCTTTGTTCAGTCAAGTCTTCGCTCAAACCCACTTCCTCTTGAAGCCCAAGAACATTCTCTTTAAATCGAAGGAATTCTGGTCTTCTTGTAATCTCGTGCTTTGCAAAGATACTCTGAGGAGCCCGGTCTGTCAAGTTTACCAAGTCTTGAATGATCACCGCTCTAAACTTCTTCAACATTTGCAAGAAAGGTGCTGCTGCAATATCTTTTCTGGGGTCAATTGTATCCTGACCAACCCCAGCACTTTCATTATCTCTGGAATCCACAGCTTGGATTACCAGCTCAAGCCAAGGAAAAATCATTGCTTGCAAAGATTCTGGAGGTTCAAAATCACGGTCACAGGTATATGGCTCATCTGTGCCAAAACCTCCTGAAGCAAGAATAAACTCAAAGGGATATGAGGTTGAGTGAGAGCACTTGAGTACACTTTCTTTCCAGTTTCCGGCTCTTTTGACTTGACTCAACTCAACTTGATTTGTAACAGCTTTTCGTGCACCCACTTGCCTTCCTGCGTGAGTTTTCTTGGTTGAAACAACATCGATACTTTGAAGACAAAGGTTCACTAACAGAGCTTCGTACTTATAAGTGATTGCTGTCTTCGGATTATCACTGTCTGCAAAAAGCAATTTCACGCGATACCAGCTAGGTTTGCTAAGGAAATCGGGCCTTTTCTCTCCCACTAGCGGTGCATAATGCTTTTCAAAGTCGAATCGATACCAAAATGACATTGCTATTGCGGTGACTAAGCATATCTCGACGTCTTTATTTCGACACGCTCCCATCAAATGCAGCTTGTCTCTCGAAGTGGACGTCTTGCTTCTATTAGTGGTGACACCAAGTATTGGTATTTTCCCACGGCTTGTATCATGCACATTGTAAGTAATATCTGACAATTCTGCCAGCCTTTTGTTGTCTCTTCGATAAAGAAGATGATGTCCCAACAAAATTTCAAGAACTGCGTTGATGCCATCATAAGTATTCTCCTTACCCCCTTTTCCCGTTAAATTGTACATGTTGCACATCATAGTTTTGAGATTCTCGAGTGTGTACGTTTCATTGGTGAACTCATCTCTCTTACTGTCGGCTGATATTTCTGCCTCATTGGAAGGCTCGTGACTCCCTTCCCCTTGTTGAATTAGGGAGTCATCCGGCACTGCTTCGACAACTTGCCCAGACTCCACACTGATTCGATCGATGTGATTACCATCGTTGGCGCGTGAAGCTGGGGATGAATTTTCACCAGCATTTGGCGATACTTTTGCTTGATTTTCGATACTCATTCTTGTTTAGTTCGAAATATGTTGTTTTAAGGGGTAATTTGTTGTTTCAAGGGGTTCAAAATATTTCGCATCTTTTGCAGCCTAAGCTATTCGCAGATCCTGCATACTACATAATTTCGGCCAAGCGTTTCACAACCTGCTTAGTCGGTACATGGTCCTAGGTCCCAGCTCGACCTGAAAAAGAGTCCTAGTTCTGCACAACGGTGTAGTCGCTTAGGGATTCTGATAATTCCACAAATGGTTCTGTGGTCTAGTAGGTTATGGCATCTGCTTAACACGCAGAACGTCCCCAGTTCGATCCTGGGCAGAATCATTTATTTTTTTTCCTTAAAGTTACGTTACCTGTTACTGCAGCAGAGACGCTGAAGCACGTTCGCAGACAGTGGTGCGGACTGCATATTTGTTTGCGCAGAGTTCGCACCCCCGTACCTTCCTTACTACGACTGTCTACCAGTCGCTTGTTAAGAATTCAGAAAAAATCTGCTACTCTTCCAAAATCTTAGGAATATGTTGCTATCTATAATGTAATTGTTATGAAATCCTGACCCGGATGTTTAGTTGTTCAATTTAGCCAAAATAGCGTCGGTAAATTCGGTAGTGGAGCTGGTTCCGCCAATGTCCTTGGTGTGGACCTTACCCTCAGCAAGAACATCGTAGGTAGCCTGGGAGATCTTGTCAGCGTGGTCGTTCAAGCCCAAGTGTCTCAACAACATAGAAGCAGACAAAATCATAGCGGTTGGGTTGGCAGTGTTTTGACCCTTGATGTCCAAACCAACGTGTCTGCATCCTGGCTCGAAAACGGCGTATTCTCTACCGAAGTTGGCACCTGGAACCAAACCTGGTCCACCAATCAAAGCAGCACCAATGTTGGAAAGAATAGAACCGTACAAGTTAGGAGTCACCAAGACGTCGAACTGCTCTGGCTTGGCAACAGCCTGCATAGATGCATTGTCGACAATCAAGTCGTTGACCTCGATACCTGGGTAGTCTTGACCAACGTCCTTGACTGTGTTTCTGAACAAACCATCACCCAACTTCATGATGTTGGCCTTGTGGATGGCGGTAACCAACTTTCTGTTGTTCTTCTTGGCGAAGTCGAATGCGAACTTGGCAATTCTCTCAGACTTGAATCTGGTCATGATCTTCAAAGACTCAACAACACCTGGGAAAGATTGATGTTCCAAACCAGAGTACTCACCCTCAGTGTTCTCTCTGACCAAAGCGAAGTCAATACCACCCAATCTGGACTTGACACCTGGAATGTTCTTGATCAAAACCAAGGAAGCGTAGATGTCCAATTCCTTTCTCAATGCAACGTTCAACGACTTGGAGTGAGCGGTGTTTGGGGTGTACATGATACCCTTCAAACCGACTTTGTTTCTCTTCAAAGAGTTCACGGCCTCAGTGACGCCTTGTGGGTCCTCGGACAAACCGGAGACATCCACGACCTCCCAGTCAATAGGGACTTTCTGGTCCTTGAAGATGGTTTGAACGGAGTCTGTGATTTCCTTACCAACACCATCACCTGGGATCAAGGTCACGGTGTACTTACCACCGTACTTTTTAGGCAAGACAGCCTCTGGGGAAGCAATTGTTGCGAGGGCACGAACCTAAGGGGTTAGTATGAGATTAAAGAGTGTTCGGGAACTCCGGAACTGATGTGGGATTGACACGTGTTTGAAAAGATAATTTGCCAACACGAAAAAGTGTAAACTTTGACATCTTTGGAGGCTCATTGGGTGTTTTTGATTGTCGTAATGGCCTTTTTATAATCTTAAAAGCATGGGCCGCTTGTGCCGAACATCAAGCGGTAAACAAATTTTCCAAGTTATTGGCTTCTTTTTCAGCGCCGGAGACTCTTCCGCAAACAGAATCTCTCGCAAATTGCTTTAACATACGTTTTTAAGTGCTGGTCTGAACATTTTGTGGAAGAACAAGGATTGAATCAGGTAATGAAAAGAGGAATTAATGCGACTTTCAAAGGATCGGAGTGAATATGGAAAAATTCGCACTTGAGGTTTCGGAGCCGAAACCACTTTCTATTGGTCAGAAGTGCGGTCGCGTAGAACATCAAATAGTGCTCCGGAGTTGAGAGATTTCTCGCCGAGCATCGAAATGGAAATCTGGCGAAATTATGTGTAGAAATTAAAATGTTGAACACAAATTTTTTTTGAATTAACGTCGTTTATGTTGGATTTCAATTTTGAGATTAAATTAGGGAAAGTTAGTGGAAGCGAAATCCTGAATTTAGTAGTTGAGTTCAAGATATTAGTGTAGCTGTTTCACGCAATTAATCAAGATAATCCACGAAGATTGTTCACTTTGAAAGCCTATGTTTTATGACACTGCTCATATTCGTGAACCAACTCAATCTTAATACTTTTCATAAATTGAAACGCTTAATAGCCGATGCCCATTCGTCATCAGTCACGTGACAAATAAACACGTGACTTTTGAGATAATTCAGGCAAATACGCCTTTGTTTCTACGCCACCCAATGTTGAAGACTCTTCTCAAGGAGCTTCGAAAGGAGCTTGTGATTGCACATAAGAAGGTTTATAAACAGAGATGGGAACAAGATCTCGAGAAAAATAAGGCTCGTTTGACATACGAAAAGCTTCAGTTAATCAGGGCACGCAAACCTACCACCGAGGCTGAAACCCAGCTCAAGTCGTTGGAGAAGGGAGAGATTTCTTATCCTACTTTAAGCAACGAGAAAGTGCGCGACCTTTTGGACTCGGAGGAGGATGTGTCAAATCTCCAGAATGTGGTGTTATTTTTGAAGAACCAAAGAGAGTATAATGAACTCCTTGAAAGGTATAATCCGGGCTTAAGAATGAGCCAGGAGGACAATGTTCGTAAGACCGCCAACATGGTGGGCTTGTCTATTCCAGAGAACTAGCTCAGATAATAACCACCATACCACGACTATAACGATAGAATCATGTTTATAATAATGGAGAGTTCAACTACTCTATGGGAGTTATAAATTGTATGAGAGGGTATGTATTGTATTGAAAATAATTTTTTTGGAGAGTCAACTGAATTAAAAAAAACTAGAGAGTTTAAATTGGAGTTTTAATAAGAGAGTTTTAATAAGAGGGTTTTAATAAGAGAGTACTAAATTAAAGACTGAATTAAAGACTGAATTAAAGAATGAATAAGAGTGTATACTACGATTTTGAGAGTTCAATCTACTGTAAAAGTGTTCTTCATTGAATGTATAGAGTGTTTCAGGGCACTCACTTGGATTCTACATCGCTTGAATCTCGTAATAAATATAAATTATACAGTTTATGCCAATCGTTTGAAAGAAGGCTGAACAGGATCCACACAGTCCATGGATCTCTTCAACTTAATGTTTCTTGTCATCAAGCCTCCCTCAGAAGCCTTGATCTTTGAGTTTTCAAGATGAAACTTTTTTAGACTATCAACCAAAAGAATATCGTCATAATGATTGCTGCTGAAGAGATTCCCGTGCTGGTAATCCACTAGACATCTTTGCAAATACTTTTGACTGGCCTCGAAGTTGTAGCCGTAATTGTCCATGAGGTACAGAATTGCCAATGAATATAGAAGCCCATTCGACATGTGCTGCTCCTCGAAATGCTCTGCAACAAACAAGAAGTTTACGCTCAGATTAACGTTTTTGATAAGTTTGAGCAATCTGTTGACGTTGAATAACAGTTTTAGAGGCACGCCATTCATTGTGGGCGACTCGAAAGAGAGCTTGGAGTCTTGATAATTTGAATTGATGAAAAACCGCACGTTCAGGTTGTAGCTGTAGAAAAAAGCCAAGTAGTTTTGCAATATGCGGTTGTATCTGTTGTGAAACTCCTGGAAAGCCCAGTGGTTGCTGGAGGTGTAGGGATCTAAGTTTAACACAATGACATCTGAAGAAATCACAGGTTGATATTCTTCAATGAAGCCCAAAAACCGCTCCGTCAGTCCGCAATTGACAACCACTTTGATGTTTTGAGAATCAAGCAAAGTTGGACTCTGTAAGCTTTTGTAGGAACCCAAAATAACGCTGGGCGTCAACTGTACTGGTTCAGTTGGACCAGCCACCATTATCAATAATCTTCAATGAAGTTAATCTGAAGTTAAACTGTAGTTTATCAGAAATTAATCAATGAAATTAATCAATGAAGTTAATCAATGAAGTTAATCAATGAAGTATCAAGTTTTTGTGAATTTCAATACGCTCCATCCAAAAGAACAAGCGTTCAGCTGATAAATAGTATGGATGGTTCTGCAAAGGTAGGAAAAGCGCCAGATCCAAAATTGTCTTTGGATTATTTAACAAGTGATCAATTCAAACAATACCTGGCAGTCAATAAAAAAAAACAAATTGTTTTTGTTTTCGTGGATGCAAAATATTTCTCTGCTGATGGTAAAGATGCAAAAGATGAAGCAGCGCGTAGCGAAGACCTGCAAAAAAGAATCGCTTAAGCAAGAGATCTCAGGAAAGAATCTTTGAGACGTACGGCTAGATGGGAGAGCCGAGATTCACAACGAAAGCGAAACGAAAGCGAAACGAAAAATAATAAAGAAAGAAAAAAGAAAGAAAAAAAAAAAACGACTGTTTGTCTAGCTTGGAGAAAAAAACAGACTGTGTAACGGCTTGCGGATGCCCCAGAAATATATACCCCAAATGGAGTGTTACAGTACAGGAGGGCTGGCCAGGTGCGTAGAGACGGCATTTGAGGAAAAACGACGGGCGGCAGGAGTGCATATAACGCACGCGCGGGCCTAATGGGGCGTTAAATGGCACGCGAGCGCGGGCAAAAGAAACTCGAGGAAATGTGCGCCGTTGCTTGCAGGCTGGTGCGCGCACGTCCGCGTCTGCGCGCGGTTCTCCGCACCCGTACATTTCTTTCATCGCACCCGTACATCTCTCTCTCGCACCCGTACATCTCTTTTCTCGCACCCGTACATTTACACCCGTACATCTCTACCACACAAACCCGTGCCTCCCACATGCGGTACCAAAGCAACATCAACTTCCTAACAACACCCCGCACTCCAATGTTTAACGCCTTCAGACCATCCTTACTCAGAAACACTTTCAAAGCCGCTCCAATTCTCTTGGGTGCAGGTTACCTACTGGTGTCGAGGCCTTCCATCTACAATGACGCAATTGCCGTTTCTTCTCCGCAAAGAAACTATAATCCTTCCTCTATTGATGCTAAAGTAAGAACGTCTTCTTTGGGCAACAAACTTGACTATGGTGACCTTTGTATGGGCTCGGTGACTGGTTTATTTTTGGGAGTCATTATTGGAAAGCTTTCCAGCGCCATTGTGTTTTTGTCGGTTTCCAGTTATCTTTTGTTGCAATTCTTAGAGAATCGTGGAATCATATCCATTCCATGGACCTCAGTGATAAGCGTGGGGAAAAACAAAGTTGATTTGAAATCCTTGTTTTTTAACAAGGCTGCATTCAAAGTGTCTTTTGTATCCACTTTTTTGCTTGCTGCATGGAATGTTTAACCAGTGGATTAATAATCTGGAATGTCCAATAGCAATCAGCCCAAAGTAAGACAATACCCATTAAAATTCTGTGAATTCTGTCACAATCGTATGATAGATCTCTTAACAAAATCGAATTCTGAAACAGAATCTGAAAATAAATATATATCAGAATCTATAAGCTCAACTTTAAACTCACTTTCCACCCAACAATATCATCTTTTTTCATTTAATTTTAATCTATTTGATCTATTCTTCTCCCATTGATTACGGTTTTCTCATTTCATCCTAGTTGAAAATCACCTATAAATATTGTGTTCCGTTCATTTATTATACAAGTTCTGTCCCCGACTCGAGGGATCATGCTTGGGTAGCCAATTTGGACATCACGTCAAAGGTTCCGGTTCCCACATTGTTCAACTTACCCAAAACGATTCTGGCCGAAGGTGACTCCAAATCTTCTCTCTCTCCATTGAGCACCGCCTTTGTCAAGAATTGACATGTGGTCTCGTAAGACATTTTCTTGAAAGCAGACGTAGATGAGTCGATTCCCTGTCTGTTGAACGCAAGGTACGTTCCTTCTCTCGTCATCATATCAGCAATCAAGTCCAAGTGACGAGTCGACACCGAAATGGCATATGTAGAAAACACATTGTTGATTTCATTGACAATGGTGTTTCTGGCTGCCTCGACACCATAAGTCTTCAAGACTGCGGAGATATCGTTGGAGCGGATATTGTTCACGTTGATGAAATCGTCTTGCTCCCACATGGCCTTGAAGTTGACTCCCTCAGTCGTCAAGTTGGGCTCATTTGGTGCACGGATACATCTGCCAATGTTCTTGATCTCTCTCACCACAACCTTGCGGCACAACTCCTCAACAATATTGACCATCAATAACTTTTGAACGTCTCCCATGAGCTCGATTTCGAACTCGCACCACTCTCCATTTTCGTCATCAAAGTCATATTTCTTCACGAATTCGTGCGTAGTGATAACCTGATTTTGTCTGTCTCTGGCGTCTTTGGTTAATTCCTTCTTGGCCTTGGTTTCCTTAGCTTCAGAGGCCACAAGACCCTCGGATTCAGAGTCGGAATCTCCCTCAGACTCAGACTCGGAGCTAGAGCCCTCCATCTCCTCGTCTGAGGTTTCCTCAGCCTTTCTCATACTCTCAACCTCCTCGTCGTCAGGACCGTCATATGAAACGGACTGCTTTCCGTTAGCCTTCAACTTCTCGTCCGTGGCATCGCCATCATCGTTTCCATCTTCCAATTTTTCAACTGGAAGGGCTGCGTCGGTCCTTGACTTTGGAAGAGCCTTGCCAACGCTAGGAAGAGTGTCGGCTCTGGTTTGCTTCTTCACTTCCTTCTTGACCTCCATCTCCAACTTACGCAAGAACTTTGTGGTGATGGCGTTTTGCAAATGCTCCACCAGAATGTCGTACTCTTCTTCGTACTCTTTCTTGGTGTAGAACCGGAGCTCGATTTGATAAGATCTGTATGGCGTGGCAGTGCCTTGTTCCACACCGGTGGTTTCAGTCACAATGACCTTGTCGATGAACTCACTGAAGCAAACCTTACCAACAGATTTACAGAAGGAGTCAGCCATCTCGTCCGAGACATCCTTCAAGAGGGGCAACGCCATTTGTGGAGTCTTAATTTCCGAAGATGCGGTCATAATGATTTCTCTCATTCTAGGAATACCCAACGTCACGTTGGCTGCTCCGTGTCCTGCAAAGTGGAAAGTGTTCAATGTCATTTGAGTGGATGGCTCACCAATGGATTGTGCTGCCACAATACCCACGGCATCTCCAGGGTGGATCAAGGAACGCATGTATTTCAATTGCATGAGAGCCTTGAACTTTTTCTCAGTAACACCCTCTGTCAGGTGCTTGGTGAACAACAGACTGTGGTTTTTGCTAAACTCGTCAAGCTCGTCCTGGAACCTCTCAGACACAGATCCCAAGTATTTGGCAGGGTTATACACCGAGAGAACTGGGTCATATTTGGCCACTTGCTCGTAGTGGGGCAACTCCTTTTGCTTCTTGTAGTTCTTGCGCACCTTTTTGCTGTATGTCAAGGCAGTTTCGGTGTCCAAATGCTCTGTCAAATCACCAGGATTGTATTTACTCAACAAAGCATCGTAGTTGTCGAGACAAAACTTAAACTGGTTCATGTGAGACTGCTTGGTGACATCCACTGCATCTCCACCATACAATACCTGCACCATGGATCCATCTGTATCACGCACAGAGTTGTCGTAGGCAACATGGATACCCTCCAATTGCTTGGTCAAACATCTTTGCAAGTATCCGGATCTGGACGTCTTGACTGCGGTATCGATCAAACCTTCTCTACCTGCCATACAATGGAAGTAGTACTCTTGTGGCCGGATACCCGAGTAGAACCGGCCCTTGATGTAACCACCAGCTCTGGCATCGGTTTCGAATGGCTTGAAAGAAGGCAAAGTTTTTCCACTCACCATCACAGGGACTCTTCTACCTTCCAAGGCCTGTTGCCCCAAAAGACACATGATTTGCGACACATTGACCGCAGAACCCTTGGCACCAGACAATGCCATGGCCTGCATCGAGTTGTATGGAAATCTCTTCATAGTACCCTCTGGGATACACTTGCTCACAACCTGGGAGGTAATGTTGTTGACCTTAGACTGTGAAATGGCATCTAAAATGCCCAACTTGTTGTCATCTCTCAAGATTTCTTCCAAACGCTTCAATAACTCTTTATTGTCGTTGGAGGTTTGGCTTTCCAAGTTCGTCACCTCACAGGCAGCCTCACGGCCAATGTCCACCGATTGCTTTAAGATATCGTCTCTCCATGCATTACCGTCAGCGGTCAAACGCAAATCGTCCATACCACAGGTGAATGCGCCCATGACGGTGTAATTTGTGAAAAGTCTTCCCAAAACAGAAAGAGCCTTTCCAGCGGTGTCAGGTCCGTAGACCTCATGCAAAGAGTGCACCAAACCATATTCGGAGGCACCGTATTGGGACTTGTCCAAAATACCACAGAGCAATTCACCATTTTTGAACAAGACTCTATTTTCATCGGAAGCTTTGCCCCAGTACTCGTTTTTGATTTTGTTTTTGGATACCAAGTTGATGCCCGGCACGCCTGCAGGCTTGATGTTCAAGAGAATGGTGCTGATCACCTGCTTTCCGGTCCACAAAGGTTCGGGTTTGAAGATTGTGGGAGGCAAGGTGACGAGTCTAGTGGCACCGTTGGTGTGGCCATCCTCGGGACGAATGCACCCGTAAATCAATTGTTGATAAGTTTCACGGTTGAAGAAAGTATCCTTGTTGGTCAACCAAACACCCGCACTGATATGGTCTTGAATCAAACCTCTCAATGGCGCACCAGACGTAGGCGTCAAATACTGAGAGTCCGTGTTGGCCAAGTGAAGAGCTTCAGAACGAGCGTTTTCGTTCTGAGGCAAATGCATGTTCATCTCGTCACCATCAAAATCGGCATTGTAAGCTCCAGTGTTGGCATAATGCAAACGCAAGGTCTTCTCGCCCGGTAACACACGCACCTTGTGTCCCATCATGGAGGCCTTGTGCAAAGTTGGTTGACGGTTCATGATCACCACGTCCTTGTTTTTGATGTGACGATAAACTTTTTTGTTCAAGACCGTGAAGCCTCCGGAAGGCGTCAACAACTGGTTGGCGGCCGCCTTACGTTGTTCCTGAGTCATGTGGAGCAACAGAACCTGTTTGCCGTCTTCATTTTGGATCAGAAGAGCTCCGGGCCACTTGTCGGGGCCGTTTATCACCGCCTGTCTCAACTCGGCCACATTGTACGCAGTGACGGGCTCCGGGTAGGTCAATTTTACGGCGAATACCGGAGGCACACCAATCTCGTTTGTTTCCAAATTGGGGTCGGGGGAAATGACCGACCGTGCAGCGTAGTTGACTCTCTTACCCATCATGTGCTTTCTGAACAAACCCTCCTTTTTCTCCAAAGCCTGCTTGATACCAGGCGTAGGCAATTTTCCTGCGGAGGAGTTTTGGTTTTTGGTGGAGTCGATAAAGGCGTTGACATCGTTTTGGATGGTGACAAAGGCGTTCATCAATCTGTTGAAGAGAATCTTTCTCTCTTCGACGCTGGAGGCCTTCTCCTTTGAGAAGTGGCCCGAGATTTGGTCGTTCAAGTCCTTGATGAGAATGGACGTTTTCAACACGTTGGTCAAGAGCTCGTTTTGTGCGTTCTCGTGCACTTCGTCTCCCAACTTGGTGGGCAACCGGAACCGCGTGGCTGGCACAATCAACGCTTGCATGAAGAACATGTCGGCGCTGACGGTGGCGGTCATCTGTGGCCTCGAGTGGAACAACTTCTGGATGATGGCTTGTTCGTTAACAAACACATTCCGCAAGACATTTCTGACTTCCGTGGCCAACACGTACTTGGAGCCAGTTTTCAGGGTGATGCTAGGAATGTTTTCAGCGGAAGAACCCGACTTTTTCAACGCTCCGAGCCGAGGCAAACCCTTCACTCTGTTGGCAGATACCTGGGAGTCACGCAAGGCGTTTTCGAAAATCTTCACAAAGCCGTCCTTTCTGTATGTGGGACTGAACATGCCACAGTTGTCACACTTGGGCCTGCTGAGGATTTTGGAGTAGAATTCATGGATAAGGTGCTTTCTCTCCTCGCCCACGGTTTCCGTGTTCAAGCCCAGAGTCGAACTGCGGCCCTCGGCAAGAGCGTTGGCAACAGCGTCCTCCACAAACTTCTCGGCCTTTTCTTTGATTGCCGCCTTTTTGGCGGAATCCATGTTTGTCACCAGCGAAGAAGATTCTTCATCAGCCACCGAGCCTTCGGACGCCAACATGGACGCCAACTCCTGCAGCTCCAAAAGCAAGCCGTACTGCACCAACCGCAACTGGCAGATGTATTTGTGCACGGTCATCTCGTGCATTTTCAAGTGGTGGCAATAAAGACACGACGACCGCAAAAAAATGTACATTTGGTTAAAGAAAAGCGGATTGTACACTGGCACGGGCAAGTCGATGTGGCCCTGGTGGCCGGGACACAGCACTTCATCAAGTCCACAGGTGGTACATAGATTTTTGAGGAAAGCACCGAGTGCCAAGTCGTACAAACCACCGTTGACGGAATGGCCCAAGTTGTCGAAGACAATTGGGTTTGTAATTTGTTTTGCGGATAGTTTTCTGATTTCCGCAGAGGTCAATACCCCGAAATCCACCGACGTGATTTCCGATCCTACGGGTTTCAGGATATCCATTTGTAGGGTGGAGTAGATAAATTTTTTTTGAGGATGAGATGCGCACTTGATATACTGGGGGCCGTGCAAGGTCACGTGCAAGATCACGTGCGCAATCCTTTGTTTTAGTTTATAGGTTTAGACTAAAATAATTGTTAATCTATTTCTGTTTCTGTTTCTGTTTCTATTTCTCTTTCTCTTTCTGTTTCTCTTTCTATTTCTCTTTCTCTTTCTGTTTCTATTTATCTTTCTGTGTTTTATCTTTGATGCTTGTCTATGGACTTTGTTGTGAATCTATGGACTGTGTTGTGAATCTATGGACTGTGTTGTGAATCTATGGACTGTGTTGTGAATCTATGTGCTCTGTGTTCTGTATATGTGATCTTTATGTGGCCATTTCTGTAATATTGTATGTGACGCTGAAGCGTGTGTTGAGACATCGTGGCCAAGTCTTCTATTTGGGTCCTCTCAGATTGGGTAAGCAGTCGCCGCTCTAGATTGGAAGAGACTGCTCAGTGGTAGCCACCAGAATAGTCATAACAAAGTTTCACTAATGCATAAATCATTGGGTGGCAGGTTAAATTGGATCATTGATCATTCAATCATTGGTTTGCACCATATCATTGATCATTCAATCATTGGGTAGCACCAGATCATTGATCATTCAATCATTGGGTAGCACCAGATCATTGATCATTCAATCATTGTTTTGCACCAGATCATTGAATATCAATTGTAACAACATCCCAACCGGGGTCATGCCCGTCAGATTTCTATTAAATTTCGATTGAGGACCATATGCTCATCATGGTGTTAATTAGGCCAATTATTGGCTCCGGATTGTTCACTCATTTCACGCCCCACGTCAAGTTATCATACCCGAAAAGCCAGGGTCCAACAGTGTGGCGAAACACAATCATCAGGATTCCAGTCAAAAACTGCACTGCCAAAATGAGTTTGCAGAGGCGATCCTCACGCATGGGCCCAAGCCAAACCAAAGCCAAATTGATGATCGTCATATTCGAGAAAGCTTCGATTTCGCCCGATTTGGAAACTTGAAGCTGAAGCATTCTGAGCAGCGAAAGGGTCTTCAAAAGGAACACCTTGGGACCGGAGAGCTTCCTTTCCACACGCGCAAAACTAGGGTACAACATTCTATCGGAAGCATTGAAATCAGGCATCCTGTGTCTTGGGCAAGGCACAATATGAAACAACTGGAAAATGGAGTAGACAAAGTTGATGACTTGCGGCAACAAGAAAATCAACAATGTCTTAGAAAAATGTCCCAAAATCCCCACAACAGCAAAAACCATTCCGGAAAAGTAGCAGTACGTGTCGCCAACAAACACGCGAGCCGGATACACATTGAATTGGTACAAGGCCACAGATACGCCAATGAACGGGATGAGAAATATGGCCGAAAGAAGATGTGAGTCGTAGGCTGCACTAGAAATGGCTGGAGCAAGTAAATAAAGAAAGTCATTCAAGAGGAATATTCCCGCAAGTACGATGGACTGGCCCACCTCCAAGCCGTTAAGACCAGCCAAAATGTTGATGGAGTTTGGTGCAAAAATAGACAACGCAGACATGTATAAGTAATAACCCACGCCGAGGTCCAAAAGCTTCGGCGATTTCAAGGAGGAGAACTCGTAATCGGCAGCCAAGGTAGTGAACTTCAAGCCTGTCACGTAGGTCATTAATGAGTTTGCCCAGGCAAAAACACGGGTCATTAATTCCACAGACTTGTCACCAAATGGAACAGCCATCAAAAACAGCGGCACCGCCACCGAAGTCACGCTGAAATTCACATAGTACACAATAAGCAAGGGAAGGGACGCCACCGCAGGCAAGAAGAACTTGTGTCTCCAGCGAATATCAAACAAGTCGTCAAAAAACCCGAGCAAAATCGTGCACATAAGACAAAGGGCCCCCGACAAGTATTCGGCAAGCTTCTCATGGGGAAACAAATTGGCATGGTCCGTGGAGTTGTATTGTTGCGAGTACAATTCCAGCAAATCCTCCTCGTTGGACATGGACAGGAAAGAAACGAGGTATTTGAAGAAAACAAACGGGATAATGGCCACCAAAAGAACCATATAAGTTACCGCAGGAACAATGCCCATGGCCTCGGGAATGTACGGCACTGGCGGCACTTTCAGGCGGTCTTTGCCTTTAAGACCGACTTTGATAAAAGTTGCACCCAAACGAGGGATCAAATTTGACGTAATGGCATAGCCCAAAAGGGAAAAGGCCAAAGCTGTTAGAAGCGGACTTCTGGTCCGTACAAGCGCCACGGCGGCTGCTACACAGGCAAGCTGCATGCGTCTGGAAGAAGTCATGGTGTTTAGGAAATGGAGTAGTGTTGATGCACGTGTCACTTTCACGCGACTGTAAGTCACGTGACAACAGCCGTGTACAGGAACACAGTGCTAGTTTTGGGTTCAGCTTTGGTAATTTGAGTATTTGGCTTTTGGTAATTTGATTATTTGGTAGTTCAAGCATGGGCTATTAGTTTAGGGGGTGACTATTCGAGTAGTAGTTTTTTGGTGTACGGGTGCAGAGGTATCTTCTCGCTCAAGAAAGTGCTTATCACATATACGAGCCGATATCACGATACAAACAATTACTATTGAAAGTTCAGAATTGGCAGTTTATAATTGAAACATTGCATAAAATTTAGAATTCCTGACTTATTGAATGGTTACACTCAATTGGACCTCTAATACCTCAAAGAAATCAATTGGACCAAGCACCAGATTAAACAGATCATAAATATCAGAATTCACCATTGATTATCAAATTATTGATAATCAGATTATAATTTGGATTGAAAATTAGATCATATAGATCATAGATCATATCAGTCAGATCATATTAGATATCAGATCATATTAGATATCAGATCATATTAGATATCAGATCATACGTGAAATTAATAGTGGGATATGAGATCGTTCCAGACAGGCCACGAGGAATTGATCCACGACATCAAATACGACTTCTACGGAAAACATGTCGCCACAGCTTCTTCCGACCAATACATCAAGGTTTTTGATCTCGACACAACCACCGCTACTTGGGTGCTAAACGACCTGTGGAAGGCCCACGACTCGCTGATCGTCAAGGTGTCGTGGGCGTCGCCCGAGTTCTCCACCTTCAAAATCTTGGCGCTGTGTTCATACGACCGCACCGTCAAAATCTGGCAGGAAATGCCCGACGAACTCCAAGGCCTGGGCCGGCGGTGGGTGAAATTGGCCACGCTAGCCGTGGAACTGTATGGGCCCATCTACGACGTGCAATTTGCACCGGCACATCTTGGCTTGAAGTTGGGATGTGTGGGTCTGGATGGAGTGGTTCGGATCTACGAATCCATGGAACCCTCGGACTTAAGCATCTGGCTGTTGACGTCGGAGATCTCCATTCTCGATTCGCATCTCCCCGCCAAGAGTCTCCAGAGCAGCTTCTGCATCGAGTGGTGCCCGGCCAAGTTTGCCAAAACAGAGAAGTTTGCCGTGATTGCCTTGGACCAGGGCTTTATATACAGTGCCCAGAAACAGGCCAAGCCGTTTGATGCCGCCGGCGACGAGCCGCCGTTTGAAGACGACTCCGAGGAAAAGGTGCAAATGGTGAAGGTGTGCAATCTTCCTGAACATAACGGCCTTATTCGGTCAATTTCGTGGGCGCCTTCCATGGGCCGCAGTTACGATCTTTTGGCCACGGGCTGCAAAGATGGATTTATCCGAATAATCAAGGCATACGAGGAAAACGGCGAGTTTAGAACCGATATTGTGGCGAAGCTCAATGACCACAGACAAGAGGTGTGGCGAGTGCAATGGAACTCCACGGGCACCATTTTGAGCTCTGCAGGTGACGACGGCAAGGTCCGCTTATGGAAGTGCAATATCTCCAACGAGTGGAAATGCATGAGTGAGATCAACAGCAGCAACCGCAGAAACGAGCTGAAATTTTTGACCCGGTAGAAATCTTACTTGGCGATAACCTGACCATGAACGTGTGATGTGACCATACGTGTGATGTGACCATACGTGTGATGTGACCATATGTGATGTGACCATACGTGTGATGTGACCATACGTGTGGTTTCAAGCGTAAAGAAGCAGTACATCCTAAGAAGCATTGATTGGATTATGATTTGCTTACGGTAGAAAAGTGATTATTTATTGATGGGTTGGAAAAAAGTGACGCTATTTGCTGAATGGAAAAATCTGAACCCTATTATGTAATAGAAATGGCTTGAATCTACTGTTGCGGGTGAAGATTGCAGAATGCTACTTCAAGCTGTAATCTATGAGATCATGATAATTTTTGATAGCTCTCTATTTTATTCAGACCACGAGCACGGATGGTTGACCTTACGAATACTTGATTCTTCCGACAGTAAGTTGGCCTTTGAAAGCACATTTCTCTTTTTTCCCTGGCCACATTCTCTTTTTGGCCTGGCCTAGACATTTCTCTTTCTCTTCTTGATGGCTGGCGCTTGTGTGTTGTTTTCAAGCTCGTCCCAGAACTCATTATCCTCCGCAGCTTCATCAACTTCAGCCACCGCCTCAACAACCTTGTCTTCTTCATCCTCATCATCGAGAACAACCACAGAACTTATCTGCGTGCCCAAGTACACCTTCATCATCATCTTTCTCGACTGGATGTCAAACACTCTCAAGTAACGATCAAGTCCTCCAAACACAACCTTTCCCGACTGTTGACATACCTCTACACCATGTATAGCACCAGTGTTGCCGCCCTCGGAGTACTTGCCAAGCAATTTCAAGCTTGGCCGGTGGAAAGTGCCCGCCGATGCAGAAACAATTCGGTGTGCTTTAGCATCAATTTGAATCAAAGAAAGCTTGGCCACGAAAGTGTGTACATCAGTAATAATGAGTTCCGTTTGTTCGGCATTGGCAAAATTGAGCGTGAGGATTGCCTTGTCACAAACCTTGAACGAGTCTAAGGGCATGGTGTCTTCCTTGGTGTTATACTTTCTGATGTAGCCATGCCTGGTGGAAGTCACTAAACTGAAGGATTTCTTGGTGCAATCTTTGGTGAAAAGAATCTGCGTGATCCAGATTGGTGCATGCAAATCAAGATGGTCGGGCTCCACGTTGTCGGCCAGAAACAAGGCTTTAATTTTCCACTTTTTGCTGTCTTTGAAAAAATCTTTGGAGAATGAACTCTTGGCGTCAAACAACCGGATGATTTGGAGATCATTGTTCTGTCCTCCGTATGCAAACACTCCCAGATTGTATGGACAGTGCACAAAGGCGTTGGTGGAGACGGGCTTTTCGGGTTCGGAGCCATATCTCAAAGGCAAGTCGATTTGGAGCGGGTCAGTGTCGAAATCGCCATCGAGGCATATGACAAACACCTTCAGAGACTCGTATGCGACCATGGCAAATCCTTGTTCGTCCAAGACCACCAAGGAAACTGGCTTGTCTGACAGGTCAACAGGCAATTTGTAGGTATGCAATAGCTTGTAATTTTCTTCAGGAACTTGGGACGAGCCAAAGTACTCATAGACGCACAAAACGCCACAGAGCCGATGTGCAAGAAGATATTTGTCCTGAAAGATCTTGAGCTGGTGGATTCTGCTTTTCACGTTGGTGAGCTCATCTTTCTGGAGGATATTCTGCACCAAATCCGGCTGCTTCCCGGCCTTGACCGAAGTATCGGTTCCACGAGAGCAGATCACCTCTTTGATGTTACCCGTTTCGTCAGAGGAGGCCAAAAACCGCATATTCGTGTCGTAATCGGTGTTCATCATGTGCGCATGAGATGAGGTGCAAAAAGGGACTGCACACAACACCGACTTGGGGTTTTGGCAACAACTTCAGCATCTTGGCTAGAAAGCAAGGTAGATATAGCCTGAGCGGTATTACTACTTATGGCTGACTAGTCACACGCAACGCCCTCGCCAAGGAGTTTTTCCCGCCACAAAATGCTTTCGTGGAGCATTTCCTGCACAGGGAGAAGCTGGTTTTTGTAGAAGAAGCTTAAGATCCACTCTGATCTCATGGCTTCTCGGTCCACTTTGCCAAGTGTGCGGTCATACTCGAGAATTCTGGCCAGAAACGTTTCTGGCGACGTCAACTGCTGGTGGTATTGGTGAACGGCAGCAAACGCCTTTTTGACTGCAAAATGGTCGTGTCCATGACAATTGTAGTGGCGGAGATGGATTCGGCGGACCAAACACACCACCTCTGGTCGTTCACACATGCGGTCAATGTAGTGGCCAATCATGTCAAGAAAAGGGGGAATCTTCGGGGCAAATTCCATCAATTCCTGTGCTTTTTCCATGCACATAAGCTGATTGGACGCCGTCCGGCTGTAGTTTTTGGTGGTGCTCAACAATTCCATGTGTGTGGCCATAGCCCTTTGGAATTTGATTCTCGACTGGTAACAGCTGTCATTGTTAACCAATTCTTGACAGTCAGTCACCAAAGATCCAAATTCCAGAAAACCCTGGTGATTGACCACGGCTTGGTGGTTAAACCTGTGCACCAACTCAGCGACACGGCGATCTGCCACGTCCACAAATTCCTCAAAATCAACGAATACCAATGAACAACTTTTGAGAAATCTGTGTACCTTGGAGAGAAGACATAGCACTATCTGGAGACATGGCTTATGGCTTAAGTCACCTCCTGGGGGAACTCCGTATCTGGTTTGCGCTGTTGGAAACTTTTGTGTAATGGCTGCAAAAAGGGATTTTAGGTCTTGTAACTCGGCATTAAGCTCCTCTCCATAACGAAGGGGTATAGACCCATAAAAAGGAGTGACTTTTTTTTGAAACGCCATTTCTCCAAAATTCTGAATGTGCCAGATTTCCTGAGAAGGCATAATAAGAATTGGAGATTAAGGATGAAATTGGTTGGAGATTAAGAATGAAATTAGTTGGAGATTAAGAATGAAATTAGTTGGAGATTAAGGATGGTGAAATTGGTTGGCAATGTTTTGAGAAGAGATGGAATTTCTAAATTTACTCTGATTTGAAAAAAGGGAAGGGAGCTGTGCTTTTTATATGCGTTTATCTGGGTACAAGAGATCCGAGGGCAAGACCACAAACAGATCCGGGGCCTGGAAATTCCGAGGGTTGAAGTACAAACAAATACGGGGGCAAACTTCTCCGAGGGTGATGTGAAATACGGGGGTAAACTTCCCCGAGGGTGAAATACAGATTCCAGGGCACAACAAAGTCCCCTCAGATGAGCCGCTGACTGAAGGTATAGCCCCCTTTCATGCAAATGCCACTCAGTCATATCAAAGCCCAAACAAATAAAAATATAAAACGGGCGTGTGGCGCAGTTGGTAGCGCGTTCCCTTAGCATGGGAAAGGTCTCCGGTTCGAATCCGGACTCGTCCACTTGTTTTTTCTTTTTCGCGGGCCAACACCCATCGCGAAACCCGTGCCTCCCGCACACCCGTGCACCCGGAGCATCAAAAAAAAAAGCTCATTGCAAACTCCTCAACAGTATCCACATCTCCACAATGTCCAGTGTCATCGGTATCACATTCGGCAATACATCATCATCCATTGCTGTCGCCACGCCAGAAGGCAAGGTGGACGTCATCGCTAACCCAGACGGAGACAGAGCCATTCCCTCCGTTTTGTCATATGTCGGAACAGATGAATACCATGGAGCCCAAGCCGCCGCCCAATTGGTCAGAAACCCCAAAAACACCATCATAAACTTCCGTGATTTCCTCGGCAAAAAGTTCGCCGACGTGGACGTTTCCGTGGCAAATGCAGGCGCTACGCCAGTCGAAACCGAGGACGGTGGAATCGGTTACAAAATCGTCCGTGAAAACGACCAAACAGAGCTCGTGACCGTGGAAGAGGCCACCACCAGACACTTCAAGCAGTTGAAAACCGCCGCCGAGGACTACTTGGGAAGCAAGGTCGAAAAAGCCGTTTTGACATTGCCAACGGACTTTTCCGAGCAACAAAAGAGTGCTTTGGTGCAGGCCGTGGCCCGTGCCGGGATCAGCGTGATGCAGACCATCAACGAGCCATCCGCTGCGTTGTTGGCCCACTTGACCGCCTACAGTGGCGAGAGGGACTGCATGCAGGACGACAAGGTGTACGTTGTGGCCGATTTTGGCGGAATCCGGTCGGACGCCGCCGTGATTGCAGTCAGAGGCGGTATTTTCACGATTCTCGCCACGGCCCACGAGCGTTTTGGCGGAGACCAATTGGACGACGCCATTTCCGAGCACTTCAGCAAGGAGTTTGAAAAGAAGAACAAGGTGGACCCCCGCAAAAACGCCCGCTCGTTGGCCAAGTTGAAGGCCGAGTCCATTGTGGCCAAGAAGACCTTGTCCAATGTGCAGTCGTCGTCGTTCTCCATCGAGTCCTTGGCCGACGGCTTCGATTTCCTCTCCAACATCAACAGATTGCGTTTTGAGTTGGCTGCCAAGAAGCCATTGAGTGACATGACCGGCTTTGTCAACAAGGCCTTGGCCAAGGCCAACTTGGAGGAGTTGGACGTGGACACGCTTCTTCTCGTGGGAGGATGTGCCAACGTGGTCAAGTTGGCCAAGAACTTCCAGTATGTGTTCCCAGAAACCACGCAAATCGTGGCTCCATCTGTGGACACCAAGGCCACCAACCCCGAGGAGTTGAGTACCAAGGGAGCTGCCTTGCAGGCCGCATTGGTGGAGTCTTTTGACGAGGACGAAATCAAGGAATCGCTTCAGCCGGTGATTATCAACACACAACACTTGCAGAAGCCTATTGGGTTCAAGGACGCCAGCGGCGCGTTCCACACGCTCTTGGCCGCCGAAACCGCGTTCCCAATCAAGAGAAGAATGTCGGTGACCAACGGCAGCAGTGCGGATGTTGTGATTGAGCTCTACGAGGGCCAAAGATCCATCAAGGAGACCGTGGTGGAGGCCGAGCCCGACTCCGATGCTTCTGACGACGAGTCTGACGACGAGCCGGAGGTCAGACGCGAGGTGGAGTACTTGCCTGGTGAGTTGTTGGCCAAGTTGGCCTTGACTGACTTGAAGCCGGACTCCAGCATTGAGGTGATGGTGAACATTACGCAGAACGGCACGTTGCAGTTGACAGGAAGAGAGTTAAAGACGGGTGCTGCTGCTGTGAAGGGTGAGGTGTCAAGATAAGAAGTGACAGACCAGAGATCACCAAACCGTTTGTCAGAAACACCAAGCGCGCTGTTAGAAAGGACCAAGCCGCTTGTCAGAAATCTTGCCAAACCGCTTGTCAGAACGTTCACCAAGATAGATGTGCAAGCAGATTATTTAGTTGACAATGTAGTAAATGATGTATGCACGTGACCATAAACACGTGACCATACACGTGACCCGCGCTTGTGCAGCCAAATACTCGTTCGCTCGCACTGTATACGACTCCCAGACTTGCTTAGCCAAACATCGTTTTCTCCTACAACACCGTCAAAACCACCGAAAGAAAGGAAAACCCAGGCTCTGTATATACTCCACTGTTTTGCAGATAAGCGCATAAATCCCACATCAAACATCTGTGATTTGAGCTCCGCACGGCCCTCTGACTGGTCATTCATTGAAACAGGTGTAGATTAACATTGGCTGCAATCAGCTGGAAATAGCAAGAGAGGACGAAACATCTTCAAAAACTTCATTTACAAGTTATATTACAGAGATCATTAATTGAAAGAGTATTGAAAGTCAAGAGTCAAGAGTCAAGAGAAGGAGTCAATCAAAGGAATCAAAGGAATCAAAGGAATCAAAGGAATCAAAGGAATCAAAGGAATCAAATAAGAATCTCGAAACAATTTCAAAGAGTCCTTTCAAGTCATTAAAAGTCTAGAGTTCTATAAAGAATGCCCCGTGAAATGTCACAAGTCCACAACAACGAGTTCATATTTGGCGAAAGTGGCGGCAAAGGAAAACACCTCCTGTCGTTTCTCAAAAACCTCTCGCTTACCGGCAAAAAACCGCCGCCGGCCGCCGATCTGGATGCTTACAAAAAGGTGAATTCCGACATATACGGCAACATGGCCTATGGATACACGTCTCCAGACAAAGGAGGACAGCCGCACGCAGAGAATACGCCCAAAAACTACGGCGACCGAATTCCCCGCCACACAGGCAGCCGCATTGGGTCAGGAGCCGGGCGGGGCGGGTCGCCGAAAAAGGCAACTTCTCGGCCCGACGCCCGCTCCGTGTCGGGCCTGCCCGTGCCCTTCTCCATCTCCCGCAACGTCACCGCCGAGAGCTTGTCCCGGCAAGTCTCCAGCAGCCGCCCCAAGTACGCGGATCTTGACGATGATTGGGATGCACAGTTGGAGCCCGAAACCCCAAACCCCGAAAAGTTCCGGGACACCAAACAAACGCTCCGTGGCGAAATGCCCGGAATGGGCCTGAATTTCGGCGGCTCCGGCAGCCCCGGGTTCGTGGACCTGCTCCACCCCGACCTCATGTTTCTGGCGCCCGAGGCTCGGGTGTCTGTGGATTCCCAGGAAATGCAGGCCAATCTCGAGGCCCACCTTGCCAAACGCATCCAGCTGCGGTTCTCCAAGTTTGCCAAGCTTTTGGCCGAGGAGAGCGCCATCAATATCGCTGATTTGCGCAAGTTGGCCTGGAACGGCGTGCCCAACGAACTCAGAGCGATCTCCTGGCAACTTCTCCTCGGCTATTTGCCTGCTAACAAATCCCGCCAACATCTGACATTAAAGCGCAAAAGACTGGAGTACTTGGACGGCTTGCACAACTATGACGCCCTAGAGAGTAAGAGCGCCATGCTGTCACCGGACCCGAACACAGGCTCGTCCAACCGGGAAAACTCCATCAACAAGGAAAAGCAGCTCTTCCACCAGATCAACATTGATGTCAAGAGAACGCACCCGTCCATCAAGCTCTACTCTTATGCCAGCACGCAGACATCGCTCAAAAAGATCCTTTACTTGTGGGCTGTGAGACACCCGGCGTCCGGGTACGTTCAGGGCATCAACGACTTGTGCACGCCGTTCTACCAGTTGTTTCTTCAAAACTACTTGTGGCAGCTCCAGCGAAAACATGCATGCGAGTTTGAGAATGCATCCGACGACTCACCACTTTTCATCCCGGGATATATCGATGAATCCGGAAACGACGACGCCGAGCATGCGCTATATACCAGCGGCGACCTCCATCTGTTGCTGTGGCAGACATTTGACACGGGCCGGTTATCTGCACGGGTCACGGGTCTCATTGAGGCAGACTCGTATTGGTGCATCTCGAGGCTTCTAGATAATATCACCGACAATTACATTCACGAGCAGCCCGGGATCCTCAAGCAAGTGGGGGAGTTGCAGACGTTGATTGAGCGCATCGACCGCCCGCTTCTGGATCATTTGAAGGCCGAGGGCGTGGAGTTTCTCCAGTTTTCGTTCCGATGGATGAACTGCTTATTGATGCGCGAGTTGTCCATTGGCCTAATCATCCGCATGTGGGACACCTACTTGAGCGAGACTCCGCTTGGGTTCAGCCATTTTCACGTGTACGTATGTGCGGCGTTTTTGATCAAGTTTAGCGCTGAATTACGGGAAAAGGACTTTCAGGATATTCTTCTATTTTTGCAAAATCCACCCACGGCGTCATGGACGGAGAAGGATATTGAGTTGATGCTCAGCGAGGCATATATCTGGAAGAGTCTCTACGCTGGTCTGTATGGAATGTGAGGCATGAGAATACTTGAATGAAATGAGAAATTACTCCCTAAAAGACATGAGAAAATACTCCCTAAAAGACATGAGAAAATACTCCCTAAAAGACATGAGAAAATACTCCCTAATAAGACATGAGAAACCTTTAACATGATCTGAAATGTCTAATCTTTAACTACATGATCTGAAATGTTGCTGACTCGATCTAAAGAGAGTCTTGACTTTTGCATATGAGCCGCGCACGTGACTCGCATCGGTGACTTCGTGGAACACCAAATTGACTGCGCACGCGGTGCATGCAGTCCCAAATAAGCCGCTAATTAACGTGAAACCCATCGTGTTGATTAACTCCGCAGCAAACATCTACACCATTTGCTAGCTCGACACCAAAGCTCTCGGACTTTAAAGTACCGTTTCCCAAAGTATCATATTCCAAAGTATTGATTTTCCAAAGCTACCAAGCAAGATGTCTCGCCCCGGAAGAACCTTTCTTGCTTCGACCATTGCAAAGCAGTATGTGGAGGAGGTGACCAAAGAAGTGGCACAGCTCGCCACCAAACCAAAACTCGTGGGCTTGCTAGCCAACGACGACCCAGCAGGTAAAATGTATGCCAGCTGGACCGAGAAAACATGTGAATCTTTGGGGTTCAGCTACGAGTTGGTGGAGGTCAGCAAAAACGACTTGGAAGCTCGGCTTGTGGCAGCAAACAGGGACGACGCCGTGAACGGTATCATGGTGTACTTTCCAGTGTTTGGCGACAAGCAAGACCAATACCTTCAGCAGTTGATTTCGCCGGAAAAGGACGTGGAGGGCTTGAACTTTCTCTACTACCACAACCTCTACCACAACGTGCGTTTCTTGGACGCGCCGGTGAATGAACAAAAGTCCATTCTTCCCTGCACGCCACTTGCCATGGTGAAGATCCTCGAGTTTTTGGGCATCTACAATAAGCATTTGCCCTACGGCAACCGGTTGTACGGGAAAAAGGTGTTGGTGGTGAACCGATCGGAGATTGTGGGACGGCCATTGGCAGCTCTTTTGGCCAACGATGGAGCCACCGTGTATTCGGCGGATATTGACAATGTGCAGAAGTACACACGTGGAGACGACTTGGCCATGCAAAGACACAAGGTGGAAGACTTGGACTATGAGCAGTACCGGCCGGAGGAGGTGGCTGCGTCATGTGATGTGGTGATTACCGGAGTGCCTTCGGAGCACTACAAGTTTCCAACAGACAAGATTGCCAACGGCACGACGGTGATTAACTTTTCCAGCGCCAAAAATTTTCACGAAGACATTAAGGAAAAGGCGGGGTTGTATGTGCCGTCGATCGGCAAGGTGACGATAGCGATGCTTTTAAGGAATTTGTTGCGGTTGATTGAGAATAAGAAGATCCGCGAGGGGCACGCTGCGGCTAATGCTACGAAGGCAATTTGAGAGAATGAGAGAATATGAGAGAATTGATGAGAGGAGAGGTGAATTTGTGGAGATGTGTGGAGAGAATGAAGTGAATAGGTTTGGCCCGTAGTCACGTGACAAGGAGGTACGGGGGCGCGCCCGCGATGCCCCATCTCAACGACTCCACAAGTACTTGGCCAAACAAACCGCTCGACACTCTCGAATGAAGGCCAAAAAAGAGGCGTCAATCGACACGTTGGCGCTCACAGAGTCGCTTGGGCTCAAAACACACCGTCGCGAATGTCGCAAAACTTGGCTGAAACACGATGATCAGCAGCTTCTTGACCGGCTTCTGGCGTGTTATCCCCAACAGACAAACAACCACACTTTGGACGCCCGCGACGTGGATTGGGATACCGTGGCTCAGGTCTTTGGCGGGCAGCGCAAGGCCAACGACTGCAAGAAACGGTGGACCACATCGCTAGATCCGAATCTCCGGCGGGGCAAGTGGACCGAGGAAGAAGACCGCCACTTGGTGGAGATGTACAATAAGTACGGCGCCTTGTGGCAACAGGTGGCACTGCACATAGAGGGCCGGACAGAGCACCAGTGTCTGAAGCGGTATTTCGAAGTTTTGGATCCGAGCGTGGCTAATCGGCTCCAGCCGTGGTTGGAGGGCGAAGATCTCCGGCTCATTGATTTGGTGGAGAAACATGGCACCAAATGGCGCACTATAGCGCAGCATCTAGAGTCTCGGCCGCCGCTTACTTGCCGAAACCGGTGGCGCAATCTTTTGACCTCGGTAGTACGGCAACGGGCGAGTGGGAGTATTATGAAGCGGATGTCTGAAGTGGCGGGGGTGTTGAAGGCGGGCGATGAGGAGAGTAATGGAAGAAATGGCCATTCTGGAAACGATTACGGAATCACTGAAACCCATTCTGGAAATGATTACGGAGTCTCTGAGACCCATTCTGGAAATTATCACGGAATCAGCCCTGGGAATACCCACACACAAGCCGTGGCCATCTCTGAGCAGCCAGATCTGACAAACGGAACTTTCGGCGGCGCTGCTCCAAAACCACAACTCCCGATATCACAGCTTCTCCAGCTGTCAAAGGCCAGGCGCCACAATAACCGACACAGCCACATCCACAGCCAACACAATCAGATCCAACACAATCAGATCCAACACAGCCAACACAATCACATCCAACACAGCCACAACCAACAGAATCTTCTGAATCTTCAGCTTCTTCAAAACAGTTCCACCGGGTCCGAGGCGTCTGAGATTTTGGCCCTGATCCGGGGCTCGGCAAAGCTACCGGCTAACACTGAATGGCAATATTCGCTTGCCAAAAACTTGCTGGCCGAACCCCATTCACTTCACAAAGATCACAAAGACCCCAAAGATTTCAACGGCAACAGCAAAGATTTCAACAAAGACCCCAACAGCAAAGATTTCAAAGATACACTCATCAATAGCAAAGGAGCCATCCATTCACAGCAGTTGGCAGAGGCCCTCGTGTTGTATGCAGCACAGCACCATGTCAAAATCGAACTCCACCAGCATCACCACTACCGCAACGACTACCCCGCCATCCAGGATCTTCGCATGAACTCCGCATCTCCGCAGAGCAGCCATAGTTTTTCCGGCAGTGAGCAATCGGACCGAAAAGTGCATTTGCCGCAACTATACAACCTCGGAGCAGACGTGCACGTGAACCGGTTCCAGCACTTCAACTACTTGCCGCCGCTGACGCCGCTTCCGCAATTGCAACTGTCGGCGAGCCTGCCGGACGCCGTTTCGGGTGCAGGGCATCTTCTCCAAGTGCAGCCTCTTGGCCCGGTGCAGGACATCACCCGGGAGAGCAGTGCTGACAGTGGGAAAGAGTCTGATTTGCGGCGTCTTCTCAACGGCGCTCACGATGCAGACCGCCGGGCGAACCACGAACTTGGCAACTCCATGATTTCAATGGGCGGCCCAATCACTACCTCCTATGGCCACGTGGCGGCCCAAAAACGGCCCTCGGTGGCCGTGGACGGACCCCAGAAACGGCTTCATCTGGCGCCGCCGGAAAGCAACAGCGACGAAGAAGGTACGGATTTCTACGAAACCATCCGGACGTTACACAAGCAAAAGGAGTCCACGGCGCCTCCGGCGACTGCTCCGTTTCGTCCTGTTTCACAACATCATCCTCTTCATTCCAGCGGCGCCACGCCTCGGCCCGAGGATTGGGGGATTGATGAGGAAGAGGAGGATTTCATGAGTGCATTTGGGCTCTATGCATATATGCGAGACAAGCCTTTGGAGCCCGAGGGGTGCATTGAAGACACGGACGATGGTTTTTTTCCTTTTAATCCGTCGTGATCGAAATCAGTCTCACCGAGCGAGGGGGGAAGGATCTTCCAGTACAAGTAACAAAAGTTCCTTCCTCTTCAATTCGAACAAATGTCGGAAAAGATAGTACATTGGGTTTTAATCAAGGGTTAAGTATTGAACATTGTCAATTACTGGTCACACTTTATTGTTTGGTTCAAGACATGTCATTTGGTAAGATGTCTCTACATTATTAGACATTGTCATTTTCTGCTTTCGCTCAAGTGATTTTCCAAAGACATTGTCATTCTACGCTACATTGTATTCATTGCTCGAATCATTATCATATCACCCCAATTTTTATTACCATTGTCATATATCCTTGGATTCAATAACAATTTACATTCATAGTTATAATCTGTAGCACATAAAGACGACCAAAATGCTTGGTCCTATCATGGTGATCCTGCACACAAACACGGCCTTGATCTGGCAGCAGTGTTACTAACCGGCCGCAGCGCGCCTCCACACAAAGTGATCTACATCGTGAAGCAAGTTGGTCTTTCAAAACGCCTGCTTTGGGACCGAACTGACGGACCGCCGAACCCCGAGCCCCGAGCCCCCGAACTCTGAGCCCCTGAAATTTGAACCCCGAGCCCCGAGCCCCGAGCCCCGATCCCCATACCGCCGAGCTCCGAGCCCCGACTTTCGCAGGCTCAATTTCACAGAACAAACCCGTTTCTTCCACTTTATACAGTTGTGATCATACAACTGTGACCAAAAGACAGTGCCCATATTTGGAACATTGTATTTGAAACCTTGCAGCACTGATTTTGGACTAACTGTATCCAAGCGTCTTCTTATAATATCAGAGATTGTTAGACAAACTTGAACAACCTTCGAAATATTATAGTCACTGCCATTATTGAAGCCCTAAACTTTGTCTCTGAAAGTCTTGAAACCCTAAACTTTAGTCTCTGAAAGTCTTGTTCGGATTCTCATACTGCATCTTTCAACCACCATTTGATTTCCAACCTCAGTATCCGGTGAACTCACAATTTCTGATTTGTACTCATCTCCAACCATCTATTGTCATAAATCGTCATAGATATCTCCAATTGTCATCAAAACCATTAATCGCGTCAAAATTTGTCATTTGTCAACTATTAATTGTCAACCATTGGTCATGTCTCGAAAAGCTCCGCCAGCAGAAAGTGTTCCGTCCAACGACTTGGAATCTTTCATCGGCCGTGAATTCAGACATCTTCAAAGAGATCCCAAACTCTCCAAAATGTCCATTTTCGACTTAATCGACCACTGCACTGAAATTTTCGAAAATATGCTATCAGTGCCAGACAAATTGCAAAGCTTTATCCAAGCATACTTGATCTTCAATTATTTCATCAACAATTTTATTATGATGCACTTTAACGGCTTCCAGGACTTCCTTGACTCGGCAAACAAAGATTTTGTGCTATACTTGAATTTGTATAATTTTTTCAGGTTTGAGGGTACTCAATTTGGGGATTTGCCTTTGCTGGAAAATGGTATGACTTTTGCTTATGCTGGGCTGCACATTCATCTGAGTCTTGTCATTGATACTATTCTCCGGTACTTGACCGAAAAGAGTCTTCTTTCATTTGACATCACACTTCTTCACAACTGGCTTGATGAATACATCGACTATTATCGCCAAAGGGAAGAAGTAACTCCAGAACTGCCCAAAAAGTCCCAAGAGATGGCTGAACCTGAGTATTCTGATGATGACCTTTTCGTGTTCAACTCCAAGTTTCCTGATCTTGCGTCCAACTCCCACGAAACACCTTATCCAGTGGAAACCCCGGCTCGTGAATCTTTGCCAAAATCATCGCTCCCATACCCCAAGAACTCCGAAATGGAACAACTAAAAGAGCGTGATTTCAAAAGCATACCACACTCAAACAGGCCGCCGATCCCACTCCCTCATCTTCCAACGGCAATAGACCAGAATCTGTATTTGAACGAGAGGGGTCGGCAACAGACAGCACAACATTTGATCCACAGTACACCTCAATATTCGGATTTCAGTTCACAGGGTATCCGTCATAATGCACTGATTTCCGGGGCTGATCAAACTATGCTTCAACATAGCATGCCAAATAGCATGCAAAACAGTATACCCCAAAACAGTTTGCGCCATAACAACATGACTCAAAATTATAATTTCAATCACAATCATAATCACGACCTGAACGGTATTTCAATTGGCAATCACGGAAACTTTCCCACAAATGGTCAATTCCATCCGTCTTCAAGTCGTCAAAACGGGTTTCACTCCTACCAAAATTCTCAAATACCTTCATCACAATTGGTTGCAGTTCCAAACGGCCACTTTAGTCGGCCTCCAGAACCACATCCTTCACAACATCATAAACAGCTCCCCGAAGTACATTCACCGCTTCGAGACTATTCAGTCTGTGGCCTCAAAAACCTTGGCTCCTCTTGTTATATTAATCTGACAATTCAAGTTCTCGCAGGAATTAAGCCGTTCTCGAAACTCTTGGCTACCGCCGACAAACTCCACCAGATTGCGCCAAATTCCCTGAGCGACGCCATGTTTGGGCTCATAAGCACTTTCAATGCCAATGGAGGCGCAAACGTCGCTCCCACAAAGTTTTTGCGTATCTTGGCAGCAGCAAAACCGGATTTCAACATTCCACATGAACAACAAGATGCTCAGGAATTTCTCTTGTTTCTATTGGACAAGTTGCATGCGGAGTTGGCCCATAAGCCCGCCACAAGCGAGGAAGTGGTGGACTACTCCAAAAAGTGGAGAATCAACGTCAATCCAAAAGAAAAAGCCGACTATTTCAAATGGTATACCGACCTTTTAAAGCATGAAGGCGAGTCTATCATCAGTGACATCTTCCAGGGCCATATCCAGAGCAAGCTATTATGTAACACATGTGGTCACCTGTCCATAAGCTACAGTCCGTTCAACATTCTATCGCTTCCAATTCCTAGAGGCAACGATCACCACGTGGATTTGACGGACTGCCTCAAATATTACACTCAAGACGAGGTTTTGAGCGGGGAAAATGCTTGGCGTTGTCCCAAGTGCAACAAAGAAAAGACCGACGACAAAGACAACCCCATGGATATTGTGTTTCAGCCAAAGAGAGGCCTTTTTAAGTTTTCGAAGCGGAGCAAGTCCCCTGCAAAAAAGACGAGCATAGCCAGTCCTCCGCCTACGAAGATCTCCATCAAGCAATTGAGCTTCATGAAGCTTCCACCTGTTCTATTCATTCACCTTTCACGATTCTCCATGCTTAATGTAACCGACAAGTTGAACACTGACATTATATACCCATTGCGTTTAAAATTCAACCACTCGCAGCATGACATATACTATAGCTTGAAAGGGTTGATTAATCATTTTGGCACCCTCAAATCAGGCCATTACACATCCTTGGTCAACAAGAGAAAAGTGAAAAAGGGCGAAGATTCCTTGATGAATCCTTTTTGGTGTTATTTCGACGATGACAACGTGAGACTGAACGTAATGCATGGCGACATCAGCTCTTCGAGCGGTAGCTCTCTCCATTCCCGTGACGTGTATGTCTTGTGCTATGAGAGAGTATAGAATAGTTTAGGCCTTATTCCGGGTGGCTTTAGCATTAAAGTGATCACAATTTCAAAGTGAACATTATTCTGAGCGACTGTAGTATCACGGTAATCACGTCAAAGCAGACACCCGTGTTAGTCCTCGTCACTGTCCCCAAAAACAGATTTGACGGCGGCTTTCTTGGGCTTGATTCCCTTTAATGACAAAGAAACAGGTTTCACTTCGATCTGCTGTATTGCCACTCCCTTATTCTCCTCAGCTGGGGAACACTCTTTTATTGATGCACTGCCTGCGGCAACTTGTGACCTGAGGAACTTCAAGGACAAGTCCTCGTCTGACTTTAGATTCTTCTCTCGCTCCTCTCCAACATCAATCAGTTTGTCCACTAGCTTAATATATAAGTTAAACTCGTCCTCATCTGATGGGATATCCACGCGCACCTTCCCCGTGCTTCCCAAGTACTTGACGAATGCTGTGAGAGATGTCCACTTGGTTGCATTCATATGAACGTGGTCCTTGTCGTTCAAAATGTACTCCTGGTAGTACTTATTGGCGGAGACTTTCTTGGTTCCGTGATTTATTCGGAGAAGACTGAGAAAGTCTTTCTCGAACCTGGCCAGAAAATCCAGTATTGTTCTTGCCGAGGTGCCATCTTTGGCAAGATTGGAGATTCGCCCAAGATGCGATGGTGAGTTGAGGTGGTTTTTGAACCCATTGGCATCTCGGCATTGCTTCAGACATAGCTGACAATAGTATCGAAGCTTCTGGAGTCCAGATGCTTTTAGTTGTTTGGATTGGTACTTGGCAGTGCCAAAGCCAGCTTTAGCCATAATAATAAAATGAGCAGTACCCTTAAAAGATCCAAAATACCAATTTTCCTTAAGTTTGACAAGGGACTGGAGATGAACAGGATTCAATTGTCTAGAAACTGTGATCGCAAGACATGCGATGCTAGACTGCATATTGGATTGGGTGCCAATACTTCTACCATTTGCACACAACCTATATATTTGAGTTCGATGTCAAATCTCGCCCTCTGTTTTCTTTTAATCACAAGACGTACTTTAAGTTTCTGTGGGTAGAGGAGAATAAAATAATCACTCTAGGCGAAAAAAGAGCGGCTACAGCTCCTATTTATACCAAAAAACTGACGGCACACTGTTTCATAATGCCTGCAGTGTAATGCATTCAATGCATTCTCTGTGCCAAGATTCTATGCAAACGCTGCATTTTTATTTATCGCCCTGTGTAAAACAGTTCCACATCTTGTTTACGGCCTGTTATAGCCCTAATTTGGTCGCAAGATCCATTTGTGCAGAAACCCTGCCACATGCTGCATGCATAAATGCGCTTTCTTTCGTTTCAGCGTGGTTTTGTGTCCGTGTGAAATCACTTTTGCAGCCACGCGCAAACTTACTTTGTAATATAAAAAGAGTCGTTTTCCGAGAATATCGAAGCAAGAGCATAATTTTACAAAATGAAGATTTTCTTGTTAGGGCAGGGGTTTTCAATTTACGTGTTAACATAGCACTGTACACCGTGCATTCGCTGCCACTGGTGATCAAGACAAGAACTTCGTTTAACACATTGGGGATTTTGCCTGATTAAATCCACATCTCTAAGGGATGTTAAATTTCATGGTCCAAAAGAATTCACACAAGTCACAACATTTTAATAATCACTTGTTGGAAGTGCAAGTCTTGAACTTTTCAGTCTGCAGTCTTGACATCGGCGCACCATCGCGGATGCGCTAGATCTACCCGTTGTCTCACAAATCACACTTCCGATCCCAATTCAATGTTTGCACTGCTACTGAAACGTCCTTGCACGAGTCTACGCACTCCGGGCTTTCAAAATCATGGATGTTTGTCTCTACCATTTCGCACGTATACATCAGCGGTCCAAAACAGATATAGACCGCTCAAAAGCCCGGCTACGGTTTGGTGGTTCAAAAAAGTGCCACCTGTGGCCAAGTACTCGGGGGCTATTATATCTGCAGCACTAGCCCTCACGCATATCCATCCAAACGTGCTTGGCACTATGGCGCCGCCAGCACTAGTTGCTGCTTACTTCGCTGCAAGAAAACTCGAACAGCGGAGCTACAAGGCGCTGTTAGGATTATTGAAGGGCAAGAATGATGTTCAGTGGAAAATCAACATTTACGATGAGAGCTCCTTGGAGAACGTCAGAAATGGTATTGAAAATGAGTACGATGATTTCAAGAGGCAGATCCTTACAAAAGTTGAAAACTCAATGATCGAATTCCTCGTCGAACATGAACGTGCGGGACCCTCTTCGTGGACTGACGACATGCTAGATGAGAACAGGCAAGTCTCTTTTACCTTGGGTGATCCGGAGACATTTGTTAACCTGAAGGCTGAATTTACCGAAGAAGACACGGCTCGTATTGTGCAGTTCATTAGCCTATCAATCCCCTATCACTCTTCTAGTATTCACAGGAAGAAGCGCTTAGGAGTGGTTGAGATATCAATGCTAGAAAAAGAGCAGGGTGAAGGCTTCGTGGAATACGATGTGGCTGCCCAGCTATGGCCGTACAAGTTTGGTTCAAAGCCTATCAGGATTTGTTAAGCAAGCGGCAAAATTACTCGGCATTACATTATTCTGACTTTCGGGTCTAATATTAGATCTCGTGTTTCGAATCATTAGGGCCAGATTAATGTCTTTTCCCAAAAAAATTGCGTGTGCTTTCTTGGAACAGCCCCCAGGCATGGCAATTGGATGCTTCCAGAATTGAATCTAGATCAGGAAGCCACAGCTTGATATCAGCAATCCTTTTGCCCGTGTTTGGGTGAGTTGAAAGAAAATCTTGCATGAGTCCTCCCGAGGCGTTGCTCAAACGATGCTCAAACTGGTCCATCCTAGACCAAAAGTTTACGGCTTCATGGACTTTAAAGCACAGGCGAGCCATCAATTCACAACCAATGTGGTCAGCTTCGGACTCCATTTCTCGAGATGATGGCATCTGCAATAAACCTGCGATCAAGAGATCGTTGAACCAAGAAATTCCCGTGGCCAAATATAACGCCGTTGACAACATGATGTAAATAGGCTGCTTGCTGAGCTGCTCCGAGGAGTGATGTGCCAATTGATGAGACAATTCATGAGACAAAACTGTTGCCAAGCCATCTTCGTTTTGGCATATTGGAAGTATCGAGGAAAAGATGAATATCTTACCATTTGGGAGAATAAAAGCATTTGGAGGCTCCTGTGGCGTGGCCTGGATGATGTGAATTGACCAATTAAGTGACTTGAGGTGGTCTACTTGTTTCTGGTCCGGGGTATTGGCTATTGCGCTGGATAACAATCGGTTCATGATTCCCGATATCTGCTTATAGTATGGACTTGAAGGGTCAACAATTCGATTGCTGTACTGGGCCAAGATCTGGCGGTATGAGTAATCGCCAATCTTTCTCTCGAGCCAGTAGGGAACCCAGAGAAATCGAAGGCGATGAGTAAATGGCGCCTCATTGAGATTATAGAGATAGAAGCCGCCAAATCCTGCGCAGGAGTAGAGGAACACTTTGCTCCTGAAAAAGCCGGAATAGTCAAAGTTGTTACCACGCCTGTTATTGTTGAAACGTTGATATGTTGCATAAGATCTATATGGAATTTCTCGGTGATGAGGGAGGGGAATTGGATTCGCTAAGCTTCTCAAGGGCTCACGGGCTCGAAGAAAACTTCTCGCTGGACCAAGGTATCTCCAGTTTGTGACCTTCATTAGTTATGTGCTAAGTACGGGAACATTTGCCGCAGGAAGAATCCCGGCTGCGTAATGCGCGAGATGTACGGATGTTGTATCATGTGTATTACCCGACTGTCACACTGGTTGTGACTCGAAATTTATCAGACATGGGGGCATATTGAAGGCCTGAAAGATGTTCATTGTATTATTGGTCTCCTTTTGATGCGATATTAGCAATAAAATCTCTGCGTAGTGTCTTTAGATGTGGGAGATTTGGGAGAAGGTGTCTATTCATGTGATTTGAAGATGTCTTGCAATATGGTTCGAGATGTCTTCCAATATGATTCGAGATGTCTTCCAATATGGTTCAAGATGTCGTTCAATGTGGTTCCAATATGTCACTCAATTTTTTGAAGGTTCGTGAACGGCCCGCAAATCTACTTGAATATAACAGCCGGAGTGTCGTCGAAGTCAGCATCTGCGGTAATGTTATTGTCAAAATTATCCTGCAAGCTTAAAGAAGGCTTTCCACCCTCGGCGACCTTCTGCCTGTATGGATGAGACTTTTCTGGTGTGTCAGCAATGGAAAAGGTTGGTGCAGGCCTTGCATCTTTTGTAGGCGACCAATCTTCAGAATTGAATGTATGGTTGGCAGAAACGGACTTTTTGGGGGATGCGGTGACAATACCACGTTTAGTTGGAAACTTTTCGTCAAATTGATGGCTTTGTAGCTGTTTTGCCAAGTTGTCCAAAGACCGATCCAGATTGTTGACAGCTATTAGACTGTGAGGCTGGCTGTGAATACTTTGACGTTCGGAAGAAAACGTGGGAGGCTGTGTTAGATCGGGGGCCACTGACAGGCCATTCCGGTTGCCGACCTCGTCTGGTTGTGCCACAGGAATAAACGAGTCATAGAAATCGTAAACAGAGCCTGTTTTCTTGTGCTCCCGCGTATTATGGAAGCTTTGCTTGTGAGCTAGGCTAACAGAAGTATTCGCTGCAGAGGCGTTGGCATCAGACGAATCCGATCCAAATGGAGAGCGTGTGGTGCCATCGCCAACGCCCGAGGTTTGCGAGTGACTATTGGAGCTCCTCGAGTTTGAGCGGGACAAATTTGTATCCAGAAAAGTTGAGGCCTTTTCAGTTGGCTCTGCCGCAATGATGTCAGATGACTTGTTTGGCTGTGTATCGTATGGCTGATGGAGAGCCTGCTCGAAGCCTTTAAAGGAGTCATTATCGCCGAGCTCGACATCGTCATGCGCCTTGTCTTCCCTCTTCTGTACATTCCGGTGCCTGAGGCCAAGCACTATACATCCTATGAGCACGAGAAAGCAAGGTATTCCTATAGCTAGCCCCAATGCCAAGGGCTGATTGTATCCCATTTTCGAGCGTAAACAGGAGTGATATTTCTCTAAGCTTTTGGAAGGAGCAACAGGGACACGCAGTTATAAATAATAAGGGAGTGTTTGGTTGTAAGGGAGTGTTTGGTTGTAAGGGAGTGTTTGGTTGTAAGGGAGTGTTTGGTTGTAAGGGAGTGTTTGGATGTAAGGGAGCTTTTGCTTGCAAGGAAGTTTTTGGATATGAGTCAGTATTTGATTGTAAGTGAGTTTTTGATTGCAAGTGAGTTTTTGACTGTAAATAAATTTTTGATTGAAATGATTTTTTGATCAAGTTCTCGATTGCAATGGACTTAGATGGACGTCTCGACTTGTAATTCTCAGATCTATGATTTTAAACTCTTGGTGGTATTTCAATCACAACGACAAGCACGGTTTTCTCTTGCTAAATTTGAAATTATTTTCCAAAAGATGAGATTTTTGAGAAAGGACTGCACCAGGCAAAGATTCGAGGTAACACAACAGGGAAAGAACAGCACGAGTGTGTACTATGCGGAGTAGTTGGCAGTAGCAAGTTGATGTCACTTTTTTCTGCGCACAGAAATTCCGGCTGTGCAGCGACCGCCCATGCGTAACAATGAGAAGAGACGCATAACGAGATCCGGTCGTTTCATGTTTGAGGTGCAAATGCAAATGAAAACCGGGGGTATCCCTCTTGAAAACCCCTGAAATGTGATAATCTATTCATTACCACGTGATCACATATGTCTTTTCAAAAAACTGTTCATTGTGATATTGGGAGTTTTAGGGCCTGTGCTATTCTTAGATAAAGCACTCTTTTGTGTTTTGTGTGATTTATTTGGGTGTTGGGTGATGACAAGAAACAAGTTGGAAAAGAAAGTAGTAGTAAGTAATTTTTCTACAAAATCTCGAAACTAAAGTGCTTGGCAAGGGTACACACTACTGGGTCGGTTTAGGATGCAAAGACAAACATGGTACACTTGGCGGAGCGGGTTATATACAGGATGTACAGGATGTACAGATCAAGACACATCGGATTTCGGATAAACTTTTGATGTTGCCATCAACTTCGGGTTCTCATGAAGAGCCACGATATCAGCATGAAACTGCAAAGGTGATATTGGGCCCAAAAATGAAGTGGAGCGGATTTTTCAACAAACCGGAACAGGCGGATGACGGGGTTCGCAGGGGATTGGTTCAGGTGGAGGATTGGGCAGCAGTTGCGGCAATGGACTTGATCTAGAGGTCGAAATCCATCGACGGGTCTTTAAGCAAGTTGATTTCGGATCCGTCGTCCAAAACCAAGTAAAGGTGTTCAATGTCGAATGGCACCAACTTAGAAACACGCGAGGCCTTCATTTTGAGCTTTGCACTTTGAGAATCGCCCTTGACCCGAAACTCAATATCAATATTTCCCTGCACTGTGTTAAGAGTGCCCCAAATCCAAGGCCAGGCAGACAGATATCCGATGTTGGTACCAAGACCTTGTTTGGCAGATTCTGACCTCCGCAAGCAATAAAGGACCGAGTTGATGATTGGAGACCGAGTCTTTTCGTAATTAAAAATCACAACACAGCTGACAGTAACTCCTACGGCATAGAGCCAGAAATACCGCTTATTCTTCTTCTGGTCCGCAAATGGATCTGGAAATTCCCGCTCCACAGTAACCTGGCGAGGAGGCAAGGGCGTGTGAGGAAACGTAGAGTTTTGACGGGCGGCAATCCTAAGGCTAGGCTTGCAGTAAGCTTGCTTTGTTAGCCTCAAAAATGATAGCTGACGGATCATTATAGTAAGTGGTGAGTGCTGTGGTTTCCTGAGCGGTGTTTAATGAGCGACTTTTTTCGCAGGGCTTCATCACGTGCGCAACCCCGTGTTAACGCCTATGAGTTCAGGATTGGATCAACTGAGACATCACATTCGGCCAAAAAGCAAAATCCAGAGAATGAGCCTCATTTTTCAGTGGGTTTCGGTTGGTATGAGCACCTTTCTAGTTATGCATGTGGCTGCGTCTCAAATATCGCCCTCTAAGTATACTTGAGAGTTCATTCGCCGTACCGTGAAGCCAAACACTTTCACGAGAATGTTCATCAAAACCAAATTGTGTACAGAGTTTTGCGAAAGCTGAATTAAGCATCGTTCCGAATAAAACGTATCGGTGCAGAAATCAAAAAGATCTCTGCAGAAATGTGTAATTTCCATCTCAGACCGGGTGAAGTCACAAGCCATTGCATTATCAGAAAAAGAAAGAGAGACAAGATCGTTCTCCAAGATTCCCAGAATGGCCGGAAGCCTGTTATACAGAAGATTGAAACCTCGAGAGTTATGTAGAATTTCGCAGTCAAAGACGCCACTTGATGAATGGAGCGCATTTGGTGAAGGAGTATGCACTGTTGGACAGGTTGGAGGCCTGAAACATGTTTTGGGTATCCTTTCTAATATTCATTGTTGCTGAGTTTGGGTCTGCTGTTTGCACCAGTTGCGTTTTATATGCGCTAGTTGGGGTTTGTATGCGCGAGTTGGAACGGTATCTGAATGACCGATAGTGGGTGAATCACGTGACCAGCACAGCGAATGCGTGCACGTGATGGCATCAGATGCCTTAAGTAAAAAGTCCCGCTCGATAAGCATCACTGGACACAATGGCCAAAAAAGGTATGTAGAAGCAAATTTCATGTGAATCGGCTCGGCTTAACTAACTTCAGTTTCAAAACACAGCAGAGCTGCCAGAAGAGGAGAGGTTAGTCTCGAGGGTGAGGCCAAGGCCTTGGAGAATTTACCCAAAGATGAAGTGAGCGATGTACGCAAACACATTATTAGAACAACCATCAAGAATGAAAACCTCCTTGCCAAGAAAATGGAAAAGAGTCTGATCAAGAAACAGAACAAGAAGCTCAACAACTCTCTAAGACACAAAACCGAGCGGAATGCCAAATTGGAGGGTGTGTTGTCAGCCAAGATCCAGCAGTCGATTGACCGTGCACGTTTTGTACAGAGTCTGAGAAAAGCCGGCTGGGATCAGATAAACAAGGGTCTTCGAATCCGGAACATAGATAGTGATATCGTTGATAGCCATATCGGGAGTATGGAAGATAGGTTGGTTGCAGAAAAGGAGGAGAGTGAAAATGCTTTCAAAAAGGCAGACAACATTTTTGCGTTGTTGGATGAGGAGTAGGTTATAGGGTATTGTATAATATAAGCATAATTTCGCATAAGGTGTATTGACCACCATACCACCACCATTGTCCTCGAAGTTGGGATCATAAACTAACACATTGCACGCGTCAACACCACTGCGATCAATGACCACCAGGACAAATTACGTTTTTGAGGATCATTCGCTGTGTGTTTGGTGTTCTTAGGTTCCAACGAAGTTCCTTCATTCTGCTATTGTTTTTGGATTGTAGATCCTTACCCCTCATTCTCTTATATAACTGAAGCTTCATCCCTGATATCCACTACCATAGTGGCTGATATACATCTAAACAATGCATTTTGGCCCAAGTCAGATTGAAAGAAGTCAAGTGGATCTGGCTTAAGTCAAGTGGATCTGTGGCTCAAGTTAAGTGGAAACTGGGAAGCAACGAATTGAGATCTCGTCATTAGCAGCCCAGAGACAAGTAGGGTACAATATCACAAATAAATTTGCACCAGAAAAGAAGCAAACAGTGGGAGCGCAAGGCTTTATATATGTCGCGTTTGTACCCATTTGCAGCCCACGCCGCATGCATGTTTCACCATCATGTGCCGTCCTGAAACAAAATTATCAAAAATGATCCGAAACAGGAAACAATACATCGAACAAGAATCGAAAATGTTTCATCCAAATCGAACACGCGCAACGTGAAATCGAACACACGCCACGTGAAATCGAACACACAACGTGGAGTAGGATCGTGTGTGCAGGATATTGAGAAACGAGTACACCCTCAACAAAAGTAAGATTTAAACAACAACGTAATCTCACACAATCGGTAACACATAACCGCCAGCATCTATTATGTTGTCCTTTTGGCTGAGCGGAGTGCTTGCTGCTTTGGCAGCTTCTGTGCACGCACAACAGTACGTTGGCTTTGACAAAGCACGTCTCCAGGCAGGATCCTTTTATGAAACTTTTGACAGTCCTGATTTGGAGCAGTCCGGGTGGCACGTGTCCTCGGGGTTGAAAGAGGGCCGCATTTCATACAATGGAGTTTGGAAAATCGAGGAGCCTCACCGGTATCCCGGATATTCAGGAGATATGGGACTTGTGATGACTAGCGAGGCGGATTATTACTCCATTTATAAACGGCTTGCACAGCCGGTGACGTCGGAGGGCCAGGACTTGGTGTTTCAGTATGAGGTGAAGTTTCAGGACGGCATCGAGTGTGGAGGAGCATATTTCAAGTTGATTTCTGACGATACTTTCGATTCGTCCAAATTCAGCGACCAGGTGAGATACGAGGTTATGTTCGGCCCGGACATTTGCGGGTCGGAAAACAAGGTGAAGTTCATTTACACCAAGGACACCCATAACGAGACCATTTTGAGTGAGTTGCGGACGGCGCCCATGGCCCGCAAGTCGGAAATGCTGACCTTGTACACGCTCATTATCCGGGCGGATCTTGAGCTTGAAATCCGGATCAACGGAGAAACCGCCAAAAAAGGCCATTTGATCAACACCCCTCATTTCATGCAGCCGCCGTTGAGTGTTCCTCAGTTGATTCCAGACATGTCGGTGCAGAAACCCGAGGACTGGGACGACCGGCCGGTTGTTTTGGATTTGATGGCGCAAAAACCCGAGGATTGGGACGCCAAATATGGCTGTGAGAGCATTGCGGACCGCTCGGCTTCCAAACCCGAGGGCTGGAACGACGACCCTTCTGTTTCTTCACAGCTTCCAGATCCCAGATACTCCAAGCCCGTGGAGTGGGACGATGCCGAGGATGGCGAATGGAAACCTCCTATGGTTGCAAATCCCGAGTGTGCCCATGGCTGTGGTTTATGGGAGGCGCCCCAAATCGCCAATCCGGAATATAAGGGTAAATGGAGGCCGCCATACATGATCAACCCCAATTATAAAGGCGACTGGAAGCCGCCCATGGTGGAAAACCCCGAATTCACGTCGCTGCAAAAGCACGTGGCCAAACCCATCACGGGACTTGGGATGGAGGCGTGGTCCATGCAATCTGGCGTTCTTTTCAACAACCTCTATTTGGGCAACTCGGTTTCTGACGCCGAGCGTCTTGGAAATGAGACTTTTCTTCCCAAGTTGGACTTGGAGCAGGAGAGTTATAAGCTCACTGCACCCAAACCACGCCACACGCCTCGTGCACCGCCCGTTACTTTCGAAGACTTGTTGGAAGAAACTTCTGCATGGACACGGACAAAGCAAAAGGTTGTTGCTAACGTGGAACGCGAGAGCGCCTTAGCAAAAGCATTCTGGGCGTCTTTCAAGTTGCTGCCCAATGAGGCAATTGCAAGCGACCCGTTCAGGTTTGCTATTTACTGTTTTGTTTTCCTAGTGACTTTTGTTTTTGTGTTTGGCTTTGCTAATGTGGCCTTGTTTCTTGTCTTGAGTGGACGAGAAGCTGAAATGGCCATTGAAAAGAAAGCGGCGGATAAGAAGAAAAAGGAAAAGAAGAGAGAAGAAGAAAAGGAAAGAGGAAAGAGGATAGAGGGCGAAACCGAATTTGTCGATGACGAAAATCCAAAGGAAAACGTGGACGAGTTAATGGACGACGAGTTGGTGGCTGATGGTTCTGTGCAGGATGCGGCTGAAGCACCCGACTCTGTTGAATCCGAGGACATTGCTGCAGGTGTCAAAGCCTCGGGCGCAAAAGTGAACGATACGGAGCCCGGAAAGAGACGGTAATCCGGGGTTAGCGTGCAGCTCCGGCGCTATTCCGAGGGTGTGTGCGGACTGTGCTCGTGTTTCAGATTTTGCTGCAGGCGAACTTTAGTATATAAAGGCCGATAAACGATTGAAATATGTTTTTGTCTCTTTTTTTATTATGGACCCGTTTGAAATAATATTTGAGTCCATTTTCATATAAATTAAAGTCCTAATGTGGAATAATATCCTAGTCCCGTTTCAAGATGCTATTATTCTCCGATGGAAATCCATTACAGTTTCGGTTGATATTCTACTAATTTCCCGTTGGAATCTCGTTTGATATGCTACTAATGTCCCGTTTTGAAATCATATCAATTTTCCCTTTACAAATTAGTTGACATTGGAAATACAACATACTATCAATTGCTCAATCACAGCTTATTCAGACGACGCGTGGATTGATATCCACAACAACGCTTATTCGTGTTACTTTACCTATTCAACAAATGTATTCAGGTATGGGCACTATCTCAAGAAATTAAACGGTATGAAAATAGAATTGTGAAGACTCAAGTGAATTATGATAAGACTCAGTTGAATTCACGACATCAATAGAATTGTGAGACTTAATAGAATTGTGAGACTCAAAAGAATTGTGAAGACTCAATAGAATTGTGAGACTCAATAGAATTGTGAGACTCAATAGAATTGTGAGACTCAATAGAATTGTGAAGACTCATGAGTTTGCATAACACTTTGGCACTTTTTACATTGATCCAAATTCAGTCTCCGGGACAGCAATCACGTCATCCAGATATCTTTGAAATAAATGCTTGTGAACGGCGTCCGGCATTCCATGCTTGGCGCGTAACCATCACACGTGGAAAGAATTCTGGAAATTGTCAGGGTTTTGAAAAATGCCAAGCCTCTTGCAACCCCTGCATCCAATAAGCTTCTATCAATAAGATCAAGACGGAAAATGTCACCGATCTTACCGTGGAGTAACAGAACTACTCTGAGTTTCCAAGGGCGCCCTTCCGAATCTGCAGCGCAGGTGTTATCAGTGAAGTTCTATTTTTAGGCGCATGCCGTATCAGTCGTGAAATGCATCTAATTGGCCATCGTTTACAATCACTCCAGATCGACCGAGGACCAAATACACGAATCTATGGAAGCCGAAATGTGCATGGAATCCTATGTCCCTCCATGCACTTGGCCAGGCTGCACATAGTATGTCCAAATTGCAAAGATATTCTTGGATTGACGCAAGCATACGAGGCTGCATCGTTCAAGTATAGCTACAGGGGACCGGACTTCATGCTTGAGCTGCTGGAACTCTTGCAGCCAAAGCGAAAACAAAGGAGGCTTTCCCAAAAGCCACGATTTGTCAGATTTCGAATTTCGAACCCCCCATCATGGCAAGCCACGTGACCAAGTCATAATTACATGCGTCTGGGTATGCGCCCCAGAATACTCCGCCCCACGTGCGCTCGTTGCTACGTTCGTTTCTTCCGTGTACAGTGCTAAAACACCTCCTGATCAGTATCTGTGACATTCCAAGCACCCATCAAGAGAATACGTCACCACGTGCTGATAATTCCCACGTCAACGCCTGCAATACACACTACTTGCGTTCAAACAGAGGACGTCCGAGAAGCACCGCGTCATTGTTCACCTCGTGGCTCCGTTCCTCCGTGCAGCCACATATTTCATACTGCAAGTCATCTCGTTCTTTGAGCATATAAAATGGCCGTTCGCTTACAGGAAGAAAATGGAGAAGATATCTCTCATTCTCCCAACGCCAAGCGCTCCAGAATTCGGATAATCATGCTTGCTCTTGCGTTGATCTCCCTTACCCTTTTTTACTGCCTTCAAGCTGCTGCCGTCAGCCAGCCTTTCCGGTTGTACACCAACAATATCAGATTTGACAACAAAAACCCGGATAAGGGTGAACCATTATGGGCCGAGCGTGAACCTTTGATCTCCAAGAGTATTCTCAACCACACCACACATGAACCGGCAGTGGTTTGTCTCCAGGAGGTTTTGCACAACCAATTGGAGGACATTTTGAAGACTCTCAACAAAAACGCTTCGTGGCTGCACTTTGGCGTCGGCCGGACTGACGGGAAAGAGAAGGGCGAGTACTCGCCTATTTTATACAAAAACGACGACTGGTCGTTGGAGAAGTCGCAAACTTACTGGTTAAGCCCCACTCCGGACAAGCCTAGTCGTGGCTGGGATGCTGCGTTGGAGAGGATTGTTTCTGAAGTTTACTTGAAGCACAAAAAGACCGGCAAAGTGGTTAAGGTGTTGAACACCCACTTCGACCACAAGGGTGTTGAGGCCCGGAGAGAGTCAGTCAAGTTGATCATGAGCAAGTTGCAACTGGGAGACGAGCCTTCTTTCTTGTGTGGTGATTTCAACACTGAACCTACCGACGAGCCATACAAAATCTTGTCCTCTTCTGGCTACAAAGATGCACGGGTTCAGGGGAAGAAGGACAACACAACTGGTACATTTACAGGTTTTGACAGAGAGCATGAAGTGAACACGATCATCGACTACATTTGGGCCGACGATCATTCCAAGTGGGAGGAGTACCTGGTGTTGCCAAACTGGTTTGGCAAGTATATGAGCGACCACAGACCAGTGACGGCTCTCTATTCCATTTAATACGAGTCAAACGAGGAAATGAAAATTATGAGAAACAAAAGACATGAAAAGACAAGACGTTAAGAAAAGACAAGACAGATAGGAAATGATAAGGACTGACAGGAAAAGACAAGGAACAATATCGAAACTTTAAAACAACGAATCTCTGAATTGTATACCATGAATAAATAATGTCCTTAATACCATGGCTATCATGGTAAACCAAATTTCGGTTCGGGTGAGCTACGACAAGTCTTAACCAAAGACTGCTCCAACTGACCCTATAAAGTGCCTTAAAAGGTGAATAATTGAAGATGAAGAGATGTGAAGAAACTATAGTTCTGGTATGATGAAATGGGTTTGGTATAAAAGACTTTGGTTTAAAAAACAGATGGAAAAGATTTGGTTACTGAATTGCGTCATTAAAATCTGTTGATCTTCACAAATGTCCCAAATCCCCGCAGTTGACCAACAACAGGGTAGATTGCAACCACTATGAAAAAGGGACCTGCAGATTATATCGCCGTGTGAGGTGTCAACCCCACCGTGGGGCACTTATCAGGCAGTTTCATTGGCTTGTACATGTGCATGCGTTCCCCCTCCCCCAAAAAAATGCACCAAACTGCCGGGGCGCGGAGGTATTCCTAAAACGGGGGTTTCTCCCTGGAGTTGCCACGAATATGCAGTCCGCGCCTGGAGGTGCATCGGGATATGGGTTGTTTTTCCGCAACACTAAGAGGCCCAAAATCAAGGCTCTTGGAGGTGTTAGTGATTTGAAAAGCCAGAGGTGAATTTGGATTGTGTCTTGGATTCTCAGCCCGTTTTTTGACTGAAATCGGGGCCTTTTGAGCCCAAATTTGGGCCAAGTGCAGCTATCTTCAGTATGCATCCACATTCACACCCGGAGGCAAATCCCGGAAGCAACAAGCATTCTTCTCCAGCGATGAATCCCGGGATTCATTCTCTACCATCTTGCCTCCATGTACCCCACAGAAGCCACGCCGGCCAGACGCACGAAGCACAACTCTAACCTTATTTGAGAGCAACGCTCATACAACGTTCAAATGGGACACAACTCGAACTGATAATTGAAAAGATGATATTCTGACTTCCTAATAATTCTGAGATTGTTATATCCAGAATTCCCAATAAACCTGGACATCCGATACGAAGAAAAGAAAAAACTTCAAATATTGTTTCATGAAATGACACATTTATCTGACATGACAGAATGACGTGCGCGCCGAGGGGCTAGGTAACTCCGACGCACTAAATATAGCTGCAGGAAGGGCCTATCTTAGCATGGACGCGACGCACGTTGCTGCGGCCTGCACACAGGCATGCACGCGGATGAGTCTGACAGCTAAACAGCTAAAGTGCATTTTCTCCCCCCACTCAGTATAAAACCAAAGTTGTACGCTGGAAAAAAGCGTTTTTCAGATCCATCATGGCCACTATCTCCTCGTCCGTGCATCTGGACTATGTCAAGCAACACAACGAACACGTGATCCGGCCGCCCAAACTTACGTCCCGTGCCATCAAACGGTACTTTGGCACCCGTTTCTCGTCGCTTTTTGTCAGCAAACAAGAACTTGCCCAATACTCATGGGGCGAAATGCTCAACCCGTTTGGCGAGTTGAAGCACATGACCTGGCGCAACTGGAACTTTTTCTTTATGGGTTTTGCCGCCTGGACGTGGGACTCGGTGGACTTTTTTGCCGTTTCTTTGAATGCATCTGCAATGGCCAAATCTTTTGGAAAAGACGTCAAGGACATCACGTGGGGCATCACGCTTGTGCTCATGCTTCGGTCCGTGGGTGCCTTGCTTTTTGGTGCTTGGGGTGATCGTTACGGCCGCAAATGGCCATATGTGATTAATCTTTCGCTTTTGGTGGTGTTGCAGATTGCCACGGGTTTTGTCAAAACGTACGAGCAATTTTTGGGCGTCCGTGCCCTTTTTGGCATTGCCATGGGCGGTGTTTTTGGCTTTTCTTTGGCTACTTCCATGGACGATGCTCCGGTGGCCTGCAGAGGCGCCCTTTCTGGAATCTTCCAAGAAGGTTATGCTTTTGGATATCTTTTGGCGGTGGTTTTCAACCGTGCCATAACAGACAACTCGCCGCACGGCTGGCGGGCGTTGTTTTGGTTTGCTGCAGGACCGCCTGTTCTCTTCGTGGTTTGGCGCTTGTGTCTTCCCGAAACTGACACTTACCGTGCCCAACGGGAGCAGGCGTTGCAGGATCGCCAAGCACGTGCCGGCGAAAAATGGTACAAGATGTCGGAGAAATCCAAAAAGGTGTTGAAAACTTACTGGCTCATTATGGTGTACTGCGTTTTTGCCATGGCTGGTTTCAACTTCATGTCCCACGGCCTGCAGGACTTGTACCCAACGCTTTTAAAGGAGCAGTTGGAATTCGGAACCGATCGTTCCACCGTCACCAACGCCGTGGCCAATTTGGGCGCCATTTTCGGCGGAACCGTGTGTGGCCATGCTTCGACTTTTATTGGCCGTCGTTTGACGATGCTTCTTGCTGTGATTTTGGGTGCTGCCATGATATATCCATGGGCGTTTCTTAAAACGAGTGCCATCAATGCAGGCGCCTTCTTTATGCAAGCTGGAGTTCAGGGAGCATGGGGAGTGGTGCCCATTTGGCTTTCGGAGTTGGCGCCTCCGGCATATCGTTCGTTGGTGGTGGGACTTTCGTACCAATTGGGAAACTTGGTGCTGTCTGCATCTTCCACTATTGAATCCACCATTGGCGAGAGATTTCCAATTGTTTCTGCTTCGGGCAAAAAGGGCTATGATTATTCGAAGGTGATGAGTATTTTCATTGCCTGTGTGTTTGCATACAACTTCATCATGGTGTTTTTGGGTCCTGAAAACAGAGGCGCTGACTTTAATGTTGACCGAGATGAGATTTTGGAAAACGATGTTGACTCGGTGGAATCTTTGTCTGTAGATGGCAAGGTTGACGTGAATCACCTAGAAAAGGGTACTAAGCCATAAATGAAAAAGGGCTTTGGATTATGATGCAGGCATCTATAACTGGTATTGCTGGAGAGATGATAATGAACTGATCTCTATTAATTGTGATCACTATTAATTGAATCTCTGTTAATTGAATCTCTATTAATTGTAATCTCTATTAAAGTGGTAAATATCCTAAATTCTAACTTGATATTGAATCTCTATTAATTGTAATCTCTATTAAAGTGGTAAATATCCTAAATTCTAACTTGATATTGAATCTGTCTTGATTGTGCTATTGTTGTATTGTCCTAGGCTGTTGTGTCCTGCATATACTCGATTCTTGCATATCGAAATCGTAGCAGATCTTCACGTTCCAATACTTTGAAGACCGCTTACAATTCTTTGGATCTGTAATCATGTTATATTCCATTTATGGAAAGGAGCTTGCTCAGCCGTAATGTGGGTCTATATGCAGTACCATTGACGTTTGCTTCACTGCTTCCAATAGGGACTTGAGCTTTAGTGTTAACTCACGTCTTTTCTCCAGCTGCAGTCTTGCTAAAGTTCAAAAATAACGTATACCACTTGTAAGGTGTTCCTGTATATAGTGGCCCCAATAGACTCACGTATCTCCCAACTAGCCATTTTTCTGGAAGCTGTCCGTGTCAATAAAGTGAGCCATTGATACGCCTTGCTTCCTGAATAATTTGCCATTGCCATGATTAATTTCAATGTGACTAATCATGACAAATACCCGCGCGCTGATTGGCCCAGAGCTCATGTACGGAATCGGTTATATGCACGCCCCGCGCAATCACCTGTTGCAGCATAAAAGTATATAAACTCACTAATCTCCTCTCTATTCACGCCAATATATTTGTACCAAAACTTTCAAAAAGCCAATTCCAAAAACAAAAAATGCCTTGCTCTGCTGCCCAATGTGTCTGTGCCCAAAACTCCACTTGCTCCTGTGGAAAACAAGCTGCCCAACAATGCAATTGTGAAAAAGCTCCTGTTGAAAATGCCCAACCTCCTAGCGGTTCTGCATGTGCATGTGGCAAGAGAATGAAGGGTCAATGTACTTGTGGTGTTAACGAAGAGTCTTGTGCCAGAGAAGGTGAGGTTGATTTTACCGGCGCCTAATTGGTAACAAACCACCAGACAAGTTTCAGACTAGTTTCAGACTAGTTTCAGACTAGTTTCAGACTAGTTTCAGACCTAATAATCATTGGCATTGGAGTCAGATAATGTTGTGCTCCCAAAAATCTCTGCATAGATTAATGTATAATACATTTGAGTAATAAGATTGCATGTAGCTGATCTGGTACCTGATAGTCATGTCGCGACGGTCGCTTGTCCGGTATATAAGCCCGTTTACGAGCTCACCCTCTGAATACCACTTTATGCTAGTTGATACCAGTTGATACTAGTTAATACTAATCCATAGTTTATACTAGTTCATACTAGTTGATACTAGTTAATACTAATCCATAGTTCATACTATTCATACTATTCATACTATTCATACGTGTATTTTCTGAATATTTTTCTTTATGCAGTATCATGTCAGCGTAGTATTGGGAAGAATACCCACACTTTTTTCAAGGGTCCCGCAACCATAGCTAAGATGCACCATGATTGTCCAGGTATTTAGTCCACCACTCTTGTGTGTACTGCATGTAACACGGTCATTTGACGTTGATCGCGTGAGCAGGCACATGGACAAGTCACGTGATATTAATCGCGTGAGCAGGCACATGCACAGATCACGTGGATACATGCTCAACTGAGCGCCAGCCATTTGTTACTCCACATTATGGCACGTCTTTCAGGAATTCAAAAAGAGGTTTTGAAACTTTATCGTGCATGTTTCCGTGCAGTCCGCACCAAGCCCCCGCAATACCAAGATCACTGGCGTACTTACATCAGAAGTGAGTTTGAAAAGAGCCGAAAAGTTCCCAAAAAGTCATTTAGCGTTATCGAACACCTCCTTAGAGTTGGCAATCGGCGTTTTGAAATGTATCTGGATGTTAATATTAAAAATGTGCATTAGCATATTCATTGGAATTTGAAGTTATTTTGCTCAGAATTGAAGCAAAGATCGAACTGTGATACTAAACGTTCAGATTTGATGAGTGTTGTAAGTGGATTTGTGTGTATCTTATATCTTGGATGATTCCTTGGATATTCGATTTCTTGGATATCTGATTTTTTGGATATCTGATTTCTTGGATATCTGATTTCTTGGATATCTGATTTCTTGGATATCTGATTTCTTGGATATCTGATTTCTTGGATATCTGATTTCTTGGATATCTAATTCCTTGGAAATCTAATTCCTTGGAAATCTGATTTCTTGAATATCTGGACGTGTTGCTCGTATTATTGTTGACTAAAGTTTGTTCATTTCTAATTTCACTATTTGTGAAATTTGTGGGGTCTTCAATAATGTGGTTCTGGAAATCGTTGATTTCTAGAATGGTGGATTTCGTAGAAGTTCGTGGAATTTGGTTTATTACGTGTGTTTCTGAGTGAAAAGGCCCAAATATATTTATCAAAAACCAAACTAAGCATGAAATTTCCAAGCATGAATTTCGACGTTGCCTGCTTGTTTCAAAGCTGTGAAAGTTGAACTTGCAGTCGCTTGTGTGGATAAGTAGCAGTTTTGTATATAGATCATTTATTGTTTAGCAATAATATTTTGGGGTTACTTTGGTGAAAGAATTCGAAGAACATTTCAAAAATGACAAATGCTTGTATATTGAAGTTGCCTTAGTAGTCTCCGGAGAGATATCTCACATAAAGTGAATAGATAATTCTGTACCAATGAATCCTCAGGATTTAATAAGAAATGGCTCATTCTTATTTACACCGTGTAATGAAAATTTACGCCAATTTTGAAACCCTGTCATTTCTGATTTAATCTTATCAATTATCTTCAACGTTCTATTTTTTATTCAATTTTACGCACAATTGACAAAATAGAGGCTTCACAACTCATAAAAAAAACACTTGTGCCACGAATATCTGTCTTTGAAATAGCAAAGTTAAACCCAAATTCAGTCATCTACAGCTGAGTATTCTCTCCTTAAATAATTATGTATTTGGGGTGCAACAACTCGAACTTGGGTATACGCAGGACAATGAGAGTGTGACTATCTACATACTCAGCATTTATTCCAGTTTTTTTGCAAAGAGAAACCATAAGGCCTAAAATTCATAATTTGATTTTAAACAATTTGATTTTAAACAATTATATTTCAGTTGTATAGACATTTATGTGAAGTCTATGTTGTATTGCACATACACTGTTTAAAAGGCATTTTATAAGGTTTTAAGTCACGGCGTGAAAAATGTGACTTGCTTTATAAAAAGTTTCGTATTTTGTAATCTAGCACTTGTTCTGCACATATAGGCAATTAGCGTAATAACTGCAAGCTTCATTTTCTTTGAATGTATAGAAATATGAAGCAAGAGCTGATAGTGCTTTTAGACACAGTCAAGGTGTCGCCGTAGAATATATTTTCTAAATCTAGATAGTTGAGTTTGAAGAGTAAATGATTCAAAATTAAGGAATCGAATTGTATTAATTCTAAAATTCGACGAACTGGATTGATGTGGATTCTATTGAACGTGGATTAATAGTAAAATGTATTGTACAGTGAATAATCAAAAAATGGATTATAAAACTTGATTATAATAAGAGATCGATTGTGTCGAAAGTGGATGTGTTGCTCCTATTTTCAATTAAAGCGCCGTGGTTACAATTACACTTTCAAAATCATATTTCTGATGTCGATTAATTTTTCTCGTCCAGGGCTCTCTAGTGACCCGTGACTCTCTATACACAGAATCGAACAGGCCGCTGGCAAAAGGACTAACATTGCTCCAGTCAGGTCACAATCTTTCTGGCGAGAGTGAATCTCAAGGTCACAGTCAGTTTTAACGGCCCTCGAAATCATCATCTTTCTGGCGATGGCGGCTTGAAATTGGCAAAGATTCGGTTAAAGTTGCCAAACAATAATTCCGTGGCCTCGTTACGAGAACCCATATCAACCATCTCCCGTTCACCCGTCACGTCGCGTGCTATGGTGGGTGCAAAAACAACCGACAAGTTCTTGAAATTCATGCGGTTGACGCTGCTGTAGTAATTCACCTTATCAAGATGTTTGCCAATCATGTATAACGCGAGTTTATTGGCAGGCGGAAGTTTGTCAATGACTCGAGTCGTGAAATCGGCACAGAGGTCGTCCGTCACACGCGTACTATCTTGTTTAGCACGTTCTTGTTTCAATTGACCAATGCGGATGAAATTGTCATACACCGAAAATGGAATGATGGGATCTGGCAACTTGCGGAGATACCGCTTGAGTGCACTGGTGACGGCATTGATATCGCCACTCAACACGTCGTGAAGCCGCGGCGACTTCTTCTTGTCTGGTGCCAGAGTCACCGTTGCAAACGCATTTTCAATGGCGGTGATGGCCGAATTCCCTCCACTTAAGCGGTAAATGCCCTCCACATCAAACCCGCGTGCCTCCACTTCGGCAAGGCACCGAGTGATGATGAGCGGCACAGGCTCCTTTTCAAAGGCGGCACGTGCCTGTAATGTAGAGGTGAAGAGCGAGTTTTCCGTGTCGCCGTATGAATCTAACACATACGTGCTCCGCGATTTGGTCATAAAACCAAGCGCTTTCCGGGCTCCAGACTCTTCCAGGCCCAGAACGCTGGCATTGAGTGTGGACAGTGACGCAGACGATGGCATTTTGGAGGTGTTGCCGGCACCACTGCCTTGTCCCGTGACTCCAATGGTGACTTTGGGCCGGCGCCAGAATTTGAGCCGTGTGGCTTTGGCTTCGGAGCCTTCTTCAATGACAGATTCAAGAGCAGCGCCCAGATCTATCACTTCGTTGTCATAAGATGCATTGGGCGCCATATTGGTAGAACCAGAATTGGCAGACCCCGAATTGGCAAGGCCACCGTTGCCAGCCACACCCAAACTGTTGGGGCTGGCGGATTGATTGCTTGAAAACGGCGCCTTTTCTGCGCCGCCATTGTAGCTGCCTGGGCTGGATGCCATACTCGACTTGAGCCGGTGGCTCTCCTCTAAAAGCCGAGTCCGTTCCGCCAGAAGATGTGCTACCTGCAACACCAAGGCCTCGTGCTGCTGCTGCTCCGACGCCTGTTTCCGCTGCAACGTCCGAATCGACTCCAAAAGCTTATTCTTCTCGTTGGTGAGTTTTCCAGTTTCCGCAAGAAGATTTTGGCGACGCATGTCAAGCTGGCCAAGCTCGAATTTCATCAGCCGCATCTCAAAGTCCGCCGGCAAATCGCCGCCAAAGGTATCCAGCGTCAGCCGTGCATGATCTCTATAATGGCCTCGTGTGGGTGACAGAAGAGGAAGCGGCGGGGTGATGTATGCAGCGCCGCCCGCCAGGCCCTCCAGAACGGTTCGAGAATGGCCCTTTTCGCCGTCGTCCCGGGTCTTGAAAAGCCCAAATTTGGACAGGAGATTGTTCTGCCCGCCCGAAACTGACCGCTTATGTTTGAGTGTCATTTTGCTGCGCACACTCTGTTTTCGACTGGGAGCCGTGTTTTCGCCGGGAAGCGTGTCCTCCAAGTTGGTCACGGCCGGAGTGCGCCGCGTCTGGGCATACGTGTTGCCGGAGGCCGGGTAGTTCTGGTGGTACTTGAGATCCACGCCGTCTAAGCCGAGCCCGGCAGGTAGTGCCGGGTCGGACTCGCCAACGGTGCTAGATTCCGAAAACGGCGCCTGTGTTGGCGTAGAAGGCACTTCGGGAAGCGCAAGACGTGGCGGAGGCAGCGTCACGGCGGGCGCCGGGGCCAGACCCGTCTTTTTGGGCGTGCTGACCGCCCGGTCCAGGTCACGTGACCGTGGAGTGCCAAGGTCCCGGACAGAAATGTCGGCGGGAATTTCGTTTGCAGACACCTCGTCGTTTGTTTCGACGACACGGGCCTGGCGGTTGACTTTGGCCATGGGCGACGAAGCAGACGACCGTGGCCGGAAAACGTCCTCGGCCAATGTGTTGCTGCCCGCTGCGTGAAATCCGTTATCGTGGAACTGATTTGGTGATAGAAGCAAGAGGTTTTTGTGGGGGGACGTGTGTTCAAGCGGGCGGTTGTGTTTGATGCTGCTGCGGTCCTTTGCATCGTCACCTTCGAATCTCTTTTCGTCGAATTGCCGTTTCTCGTCGAATTGCCGTTTCTCCGTCTTTTCAGACAAGGAAAACCGCTCCGAACCCCGCGAGTGGACGGAGATGCCCAGGCCAAGGTCGTCGGCGGCATTGTAGATTGTGGACGGCGTATTTGGCGCCGAAAACGAATCAATCAAGTCCAAAATGGCGCCATCCGCTTGTGCAGTCAGCTTGCGGAACCGCTGATCCAATTTCTCCCGCATGCGGCGGATTTTGAGTTCGTCGTCCAGATCATTGACTTCCTCAATCTGCTGGTCTTCGGAAATGGGCGCCGACATCTGTGTTGTGGTGGTTGAAAGTGCAGTGCCAAACGACCGGTCGTCGGGCAGAGTAGTGGAGTCTGGCAAAGGAAAGCTTTCTTTGAGAGAATCCTTGGGATTGAACTCTTTGGACTCTTTCTCTTTAAACTCTTTGGACCCTTTAAACTCTTTAAACTCTTTTTCTATCATGTGAATAGGAGCACCATCTCTTGGGTAATTGTAGTTTTCCCTGTTTTCGTCCCGATCCCTCCTTCCATCCTTGGGTTCTTGTGGATTGGGCAATTCCTTCATGCTGCTCTGAGATATGTTTCTCTGCGTATACATGCCCACAAATGGCGCCTCCAACTCATCCTTTGGAGACGGCCGCAGCGACAGAGAAAGTTGCGCCATTTGACGGCGTTTCAAGTCGTGTTTCTTCTTTTTTTCTATCAATCCCTCGTGACACGACATGCAAAACAAACCTTTGGACGTGCGGGCATACCTAAGATCCTCAATCTTCAGCTTACAAACACGGCATTTGAAACAATTCAGACAGTATGCTTGGTCGCCGGTCAAAATCGCCAAGTCGTCGATTTTTTTGTGGCACTGTTTACATGAATACAGGCATTGTGAGCATACCAACAGACCATTGCCGAGAACAAGGAAATTGGAGTTGCAACCCAAGGACTTTTCACATTTGAAACACTTGAAACAGTTGATATGCCAACGGTCATCGCCGAGTTCGTATGCGTGGCCTTCGAGGATTTCAATGTCACATTTTTTGCACGTCTGTGCAAGTGCTGAATTCATCGATAGTGTTTCAGCCATCTTAACTCCGGTCTAAATTGACAAATGAAACTGATGAAACTGACAAATGACTGACAAATGAAACACAAATGAGACAAATGAAATTGATAAATCGAAAAATCACTGACAAATGAAACTGAAAAACGTGAAGTTGATTTGTGGGGATAATCTTCGTTAGGATTTGACACGCTTGGTTGGCGTTTAGTTGATGCTGATCACAGGAAGACTGCACGCAGGCGAGAGTACTAATTATAGACTCGATGCTTCCGGAAATAGGGCTAAAGAGTCCGTTTCTGACAATGCTTATTATGAACAAGTTTAATGTATTGATTTGCACTTAAGGATCGTGGTGTCTGGCTCGGGAATCAAAAAAGGGCGAGTGCACTTTAGAAATCCACTTTACGCGGACTGCACACAGCTCCGACGCACAGCCTTCCGCTTAAAACACGGGCCCGCTATCTTTGGAATCTGGAGATGTATGTGCTAATTCAACGAAGAAAATGGGAGTCAAGACGAAAAATCGGGTGCTTGCCGTGTTTCGTCTCGCTGGTGTTTCTACTTGTGGTGTATGGGTTTTGTGCTATGGAAAAGCGCCCAAGGGCAAATATCAAAAAAGAAGTAATGATTTTTCTATTTTTTTTTTTGGCTCCAAATGCTGAAACACAAACCACCCCAGAATTGACTTTTCACTACGCTTGGCTTGATTATAACTGTTGCCGTGCAGGCCGTAATAAACGCAGATCCTATGAGCCTGTATCCTGGGTGCGAGATTCTAAGGCGCGACGCAGAAGCATGTATTGTCATTTTTTCCCAAAACCGGAAATGTGACGATTTCAGCTTGGAATTCGGGCTCCGTATGCAGGTCCAGGTAACCCCATGCCGCCCCTTGATTGGCATGCTCCATTTTATACCCACGCCTGCGCTACATAAATAGCTCATCTTCGCCGATGGGCCCCTCCCGCCAGGGCTTCTTTCGCTGCGCTCTCGTGCATTGAAAGTAGGCATCTTAAAATGTGCTTGGAGAGTGCGACATCTTACCGCGCTGCAAGGCCCGGGGCTCGCGGATCTTCGCGCCGTTGTCACGACAATCCATTAAGCGAGCCTCGGGGAATCTTTGGTTTCATCCCAACATCTTGTAAATTTTGTTTCATCTCATCTTGTGAATTTTGTTTCATCTCAAAATCTTCGATATTTTGCCTAAACATCTTGCTAATTTTGCTATCTAGCCCCGTGCGTCCGTCAATGGAATTATTTAATTACTTGTACTTACTATCTAGAGACCCCGCGATGTCTTCTTATCCACTCCTCATTCTCTTCTCGTTGTCACGTGTCACTCACGGCTGGAAGTCCACAAGCTTCTTATCGGACTCCTCCTCAATGTACAACAGATCCACTCCGGACCAGTCAACATTGATGACACGGTTCATGTCGGTATTTTTCAAAATATGCTCTCTTTCCTTCTTCCAGTTGCCTTGCATGTCTGCAAAGCCTTTGTCCCAGACTTTGTCGTAGACCTTCATGATCTTGGCTTGTTCTTCTTGGCGCACCTCTTCCAACGCCATCCACTCCATGTGTTTGATATCATCCAGCGAGGGCTCGTAGATATGCCAAATAACGTAATGCGGCAAGCCAATCACTGAATAACCCATGCGCTTGCTCATCTTGCCAAATGCCTCGGTTTCGGCGTGTTTCTCGAAGGAAAACGCAGGAAAGTGCAGCCCTGTCCGGAACACCCGGGACTTTGTCAAAATGGAAACACCTCCAATCCCGTCCAAGTCCATCTCCACCTCGGGATCTCCGTATGGATCTCTCAAATATGCCAAATGCGGTCTCCACGTCTGATATTCAACGTAGCCCTCCACAATGCACGCGTCTTCGTCCAAAGTGTCGGCCAACTGTAAACCGCCATCGGATTCTTGCCAAGAATTCAAGTCATATGGCTGTTGATTACCTAACCAGTCGGGCAAAGGACGCCACACATTGGGCACAATCACGTCTTTATCGTGGTGCATCAAATCTTCCAAAATCGTGGGCGGCACTGTCTCGACATCGGCATCTCTCCAGTATACAAAAGAGTGGTATGGTTTGATGGCCACGGTCCACAACCAATTTCTGGCCCGCGCCATGAGTTTTCTGCGCGGTCCTTGTGCTGCAAAGCCGTGTCTGTCGGAGAACGACTGGCCAATGATTTGTCCAAAATCCTTTTCGAAAATCTCAATTTCGCCAAACCTCATGGTTGGATCTATGTCGGTCTGGATCTCGTTTAAATGTCTCTTCAACTCGCCCATGGTGTCGTCCGAAGAGTCACTAACCAAGAAAGCCAAGTCGATCAATTCATGAGGATAAGTCAAGTTTCTCATATGACTGAAGAACATGGGCAAATGTGCAGCGGCGTCTCTCAATGGCACGCAAAACAAAACGCGTTCGTCACGCTGCCATCCGTCAGGGGAGCCCACGTAATGAGCCAAGTCAAAGTATTGCACCGAGGGAAGACCGCTGAAGTTTGGCACGTAGAATGTGTTCCTCGATACTTGAACAATCTCGAAAAGAGTGATCAAAAGCAAAACAACCAGGATTAGAGCCACTTTCAACTTATGCCTGAGAAATGCTCCCGCGACGTCGAGACGCTTGAATGATGCCAGCAATGACGTCGTGAACGACGGCGACGTCGACTTTTCGCTGTATTCGTATGGGGACATCTGAATCAAAGACATTCAGACTTGTGGAATGATGTGGAAAGAACGGATATTAAATGACTGTGCACAGCACAGAGTGGCTGTAAAAATGTAGAAGGAGTGTCGGGCCAGAGAGGCTATTTATAATAGGGGAGCGCAGGGGGCGTTGCACTCAAAAACTGCTAAGGAGGTGTGGCGATGTACACAAAAAGCCTGAAACTCACCTGAAACACGAGCAAGGAGTCGAATCTGTGAATATATAAACGGCGTTCCCCAGTGGAGGAGAAAAGATAGGGTGCGTTTTTTATAGCTCTTGTTTTTCTTTTTCAGATCTGCGCTCGCGCAAGCGCACGACAGGATCGCCGCAGGTTTATCCGTGTTACATACACTGACGGCTGTGGTTTTGCCGCGGGCACGCCATATACAAAAATATGGAAATTTGGTGGCTTTACAAACTGACGATAATTTACAGAGAAAAAGGCTTTCATTTCTTGGCTGTGCCGCTTTGGAAGCAAGTTGTGGTTTCAGGGGTGCGCATGATGCAGAGTAATGCGCGAGCGCATGCAATGACAACAGTTAAAAACTACTAAATCACGGGTGTTCATTTCATCACCGTTCACCCGCGTCAAAAGTCTGTTTGGGACGCAATCTGGATCTCTAATGCAGAGTGTGCAGCCTCACAAAATGCTGGTGTACGGGTGTGTTGATTTGCAGCGCCACATTTCAGCGCAATTTCGCAATCACGGTCTAGCAAAATGATCCTAGCGGAATGGTGCTAGCAGATTTGACGCCAGATGTGAAACTATTTGTGGCTTAGCTGACTGGGTGCTGGATTGGTATGACTCTACATCTCCCACAAACGTGGGAGTGCATACAATTTCAGGTCAAAGAAACCAGTACACCGGGCAACCGCTGACCAGAAGTCAGAAGGCTTGCAGATGCAGACACTCTGGAACAATTAAAGACAAAACAGCAGGCGGAATATCCAAATTTGGTACAGCCACTTCGAAATCAAACGGCTTGATAGGTGTACCTATATGCAGAACCCACAACGTCTCTGCGCGTCACGTAAACAAAGCGCTCTCAGTTCCATTTTGCCACATTCTACCACAAACGGATTTCAATAAGCAGATTCGATTCCTACGGGCACAATTCCGCTTCGAATTGTCGTGAATTTTTGATTTTTAGGTGCTGGTTTACCGAAACAAGTCTGGTCTTAGAATATCTCACGCGTGCCTCTCTCAACACATTTTGATCCACTGTTAACTCATGAAGGTGGAGGAGCTCATCATCGATGGCTTCAAATCATACGCCACCAGAACTGTGGTGAGTGATTGGGACCCACAATTTAATGCCATCACGGGACTAAATGGATCAGGCAAATCCAACATTCTAGATGCCATCTGTTTTGTGCTTGGAATAGCGTCCATGTCTACGGTGCGGGCGTCCAATCTCCAAGATTTGATTTACAAAAGAGGTCAAGCAGGTGTCACAAAGGCCTCTGTAACAATTGTGTTTGACAACTCCGAAAAGGACAAATCGCCCATTGGCTTTGAAAACTCCATGAAAATATCCGTCACGCGGCAGATCATACTAGGGGGGTCATCCAAGTACCTTGTGAACGGACACAAGGCTCAGCAGCAGACAGTCTTAAACCTCTTTCAATCTGTGCAGCTAAACATCAACAACCCTAATTTTCTCATTATGCAGGGTAAAATCACCAAAGTGCTTAACATGAAGCCTCAGGAGATTTTGTCCTTGATTGAGGAGGCTGCTGGAACAAAAACGTTCGAAGACCGCAAGGATAAAGCCATCAAAACAATGCAAAAGAAGGAGGCAAAGTTGGCAGAAATTCGGAACTTGTTAAAAGAGGAGATCGAGCCCAAGTTAGAGAAGTTTCGCTCCGAGAAACGGATCTTTTTGGAGTTTCAGAAGATCCAAATTGATCTCGAGAAAATCCAGCGTATAATAAAGTCCTACAACTACAGACAGTATTCGGCGAATTTCGACAACTACTCCAATATGAAGTCCGAAAACGAGGCTGTCATTGAAGACCTCAATCGCCAGATCGAGCGGCTAGGTGCAGAAATCGGAAACCTTAACGCAGACTTGGAACAGATTAAGGAGCAGAAACGGAGTGAATTAAGTGAGGGAAGCAGGATCGAAGTTTTAGAGAGAGCAGAGTCAAAAATATCTGACGACATTACTCGTTTAAAAACCTCTCGAGATTTGACCCTGGAGAATTTAGCCGAGGAGACCGCTTTGAAGGAATCATCTCAACGACAGCTTGAATTATTGGAATCGGAAATTGCCAAGGCGCTGGAATCGTTCGTGTCTTTCGAGAAAAATCATATCGCTTTCAAGGAGCACTTTAACCAAATGAACGAGGATTACAATAGAAAAGAAGAGCTTTATTCTACACTCTCTACAGGTGTCACTGCCAAGGGTGGAATTGATGGAGGATACATGTCGCAAATGAAAGAGCTCAAAGAAGAGCTCAGCCAGACGCAGAGTGTCATCAATCAATCTAATTTGAAATTGCTGCACTTACGTGAAAAGGTCGTGAATGATGAAGGGCGAATTGCTCAGGCAAAGTTAGACACTGCATCTATAGTGGACGAAATGCAGAACTATCAAAACGAAATTGCGCTCAAAGAGGAGCAATTCTCCAAATACGGCTTCAGTCCGCAAGAATTCCACGCGCTTCGTGATCAGGAAAGTCTTATACGAAAACAGATCCTGGAATTCAATCATCAGCTCAATAATTTGAAGAGAGATATAGGCGGAAATGTGGAGTTCAACTATTCCAAACCATTTGCTAATTTCAATCCAGACTCCGTGAAGGGCACAGCGCTTCAGCTCTTCAGTGTCAACCAGAATTCCACGGACATGGCGTTGGCATTGCAGGTTTGTGCTGGTGGCAGGCTCTATAACGTGATTGTGGACAATGCCAACACTGCCTCCGCTTTACTTGAGCGTGGAAATCTTAAACGAAGAGTTACGATAATTCCACTTGATAAAATTTCTGCCCGGAGAGTGCCAGGGGACAAGGTTAATTATGCATTGCAAAAGTGTCCTAACAAAGTTGAGTTAGCTATCAACTTGATTGATTTTGACGCGGAGCTTGAAAAAGCCATGGCTTTTATCTTTGGCTCTACTTTTATTTGCATGGATCCTGCTTCCGCCAAAGAGATAACTTTTGACCCCAAGATCCGGTCTAGGTCAATCACCCTAGAAGGTGATATTTACGACCCAGAGGGAAACTTATCCGGAGGGTCTAGACGCAGCAATTCTTCCATTCTCTTGAAAATGCAAAAGTACAATCATTTGAGCAAACAAATCGAGCAGCTCGAAAATAAACTCAAGGAAATTCACCACAGACTAAACGAGCTTGACGCTCTTAGTCAGTCAACCAAACAGGTTCAAACTGAGCTCAATTTGAGCAAGCATGAGTTGTCATTGTTGCAAAGGAAATTGGACAACAGCTCGAGTTCAACCATCATCAAAGAGAATCAAGATAATATTGAGGAAATAAAGACTTTGGAGGAGGCAGTGATCACCGCCGAAGCAAGAGTGGGTGAACTCGAGTTGCAAATTGCCTCGGTAAATAAAGATATACAGGAGTTCAATCAGGACAAAGGTTCGAAGCTCAAGGAGTTGGAAAAGGAAATCAAGGCGCTCAAAATGGCAATCAAGAAGGAAGAGGGGAAGCTGAAGCAAAATAACGAGGAATACGAGAATATCCAGCTTGAAGTCGACCAAAAGAAAGTGGAATTGACATCCGTGAAGGAGTCGATTGAGTTACTGAGCAACAGCATCGCAGAAAGCAAAATGAAGTACAAAGAGATGAACGAGCAGCTTGCGCAGCTCGAAGAGGAGCATTTGGAGATTCGTACGCAGTTGGAGGACGAGAAAGCGAAAATGATGGGTTTCAACGAAGAAATTAACGAGTTGAACAAGGTTATAGCAGAAAAGACAGAAGAGCAGAACCAAGGCAAGCTCCGGGTGCAGAAGCTCACGCATGACTTGGAGAAATCTTCGGGCATAACCAGTTCGCTAAGGCATAAGCTCGACGAGCTCATTCTGCAAAATGAGTGGTTGGCCGACGAAAACGTTGTTAATGGCATTATTCAACAATACCCCGACATCAACATCGAGGAGTATGAAAGCCAAGCAGCCATACTCAGCGAGAGGTTCCAAAACATGAAACGAAAGGCCAATCCAAACATCATGAATATGATTGACAATGTGGAGAAAAAGGAGGCTGCATTGATTCACATGATCCGCACCATCGAGAAGGATAAATCCAAGATTGAAAACACCATTGATAAATTGAACAACTACAAGAGGGAGACATTGGAAAAGACATATCGCAAAGTTTCCGAGGACTTTGGTAACATTTTTGCGGATCTTCTCCCCGGGTCATTTGCCAAGTTGGTGCCCATCAACCCGCAAAATGTCACCATGGGTTTGGCGGTGAAGGTCAAGTTGGGGCCTGTGTGGAAAGAGAGCTTGGTGGAACTTTCCGGAGGTCAGAGATCGTTGATTGCGTTATCGCTTATCATGGCACTTTTGCAGTTTAAACCTGCGCCCATGTACATTCTTGATGAGGTGGATGCGGCGCTTGATTTATCACATACACAGAATATCGGGCATTTGATTAAAACACGGTTCAAGGGCTCGCAGTTTATTGTCGTTTCTTTGAAAGAAGGAATGTTTACTAATGCCAATCGGGTGTTTAGAACGAGATTTCAAGACGGAACGTCAATGGTGTCCTCAATGTGAGCTCCATTATGGAAGTTAAGTCCCCCCAAGGTCCTCGAAAGAAATATAAATGTTACGGAGAATGCCTTTTAAAACCGTTTCTGTTTCCTATGTACCTTTGCAAATACGTCATAATATTCGTAAGCTTTATATAAATAGCCCGGTCAGTCAAGCTTGGCCAGGGACAGAGAATGCATATCCAGAGCAGGGTCTGGGTTGGAGAGAGTCGCGTTGGAGAGGGTCAGAAGCGATTCCGAGTCGTCATCCGCAAACCTTAGAGTCTTGCGCTGCTTCACATCGGATTCCACACCCTCGGGAGAAGAGACCACACTAGAGCCGGAAGTTTTCCCATTTGGAGAGCTCACGCTGGCGACATTCGTGAAGGTGTTGTTGGTCGAGAACACAAGCTCGGCCGTGCGGATCCAGCGGCGGCGGCGCGTGTACTTGGAGTAGGAGTCGTCGGTGGAGGGTTTTTTCCACACGTTGTCGGAGTAAATGAAGCCTTCGTCGTTGGTGGGCTTGACGGTGGTCTTGGAGCGTTTTCCGGCAGACAAGGTGATGGCGCCGTCGTTGGTCAAATCCAAGCGCCACGTCTTGTCCACCCACCGCCAGCGGGCGCCGGCAATCGCCGGGCTTTGCTGGAAGTACTGCTGCAGCAGCGAGTAGCCTGCATCTGCGTTGGGCAACTCAAACACCTCAATGGACAGCGATTCGTTCAAAAACTCGTCTGTCCAGGGCGCCCGCTCGTAGGAAAGAAGATTGGACGTCCAGCCAATGCCCAACCAGCGACGCTGGTTCTCGTAGATGACATACGTGAAGCGAACCGGCTTGGACATGTCCAGCGGTAGCGCCAGCGTAGCTCCGGACTTCTGCACCTTGGCAAACGCCGCCGCAAACAACGAGTTGTTCTTGGCCTGGGAAAAATCAAGCCCCGTCAAGTAGAAGCTGAGCACACGCACAACCTTGAGTTTCCACACCATTTTGCGGGTCACCCGCATGTACGTGGAATGGTAGGAAAGAAGGTAGAGACCCACGGCCAAAAGCATGGCCCGGGGCGGCACGAGCAAAAACGACGCGATCAAGTATACGGGCGTGAGAAACACCGTGGTGAACAAGAGCCGCTTGATGTCGTACGCCGTGAGAGCCAAAGTCGTGATTGGGCTCAACAACAAGTCGGCCTTGATGCAGGTCGTGGTCAAGGCATGGACAATGTCGTCCAACGTCGGGCGAACCGCCGTTTCGGCCAGAATGCGCCGGTTGAGCACCAGGTATAAAATCACCACCGCCACCGCCACCAAATGGCCTGCCCACGTGACCACTTGCTCGAAGTACAACACCAGAATTGTGTACGCACACATCAAAACCACATTCACCCAATAATCGTCATTTGTCCACGTGGCCACGGAAAGTGTTTTGTTGACTATAAGCAAATATGGATATGCTTTGATGAGCGCTTTTGCCACTGTAGGAGGAGTGGACAGGAGAAGGGGCAGAGTCAGGGGCACCACGGGGATGTTGGAGGCGACATTTGAAAGGGGATTTGCGACATTTGCGACATTTTCAGGGGTGTTTTCGGGCGGGTTTTTTCCGGCGGGAGGTACTGGTTTCTCGGCGGCAAATTGCGCCCGCACCTCGGACCCGCCGGTGCCGGCAGGCTCGTGTTTTCTGGGTTCTTCGCTCATGGGGGGAGTATCCGTGGGTACGGGAGCAATGCTTGAGGTGAGCGTGCGGGTGTACGGATGTTTCCTTGTTATCTGCAGTCCATTTCCCCGCGACCTGCTATCATATGCGCTTCTGCACAGAACAGATCGCGTTGCTGGTGCACGGGTCTTTTTATGGTGCACGGGTCTTTGGTGCACGGGCCCCGACATTACATCTCCCCCCGCATCCGTACCTCCGTCACATGGACTTTTCTACACTTTTGGAGCAGAAACGCCGAAAACAGGCAAAACGAAAGGCTACAGGTGAACCGGCGGCTCTGGTCGAGCCCGTACCTCCCAAAAAGTATGAAAAGCACCCAACGAAGCCTAAAATACCTGCACAAAGTCAGATTTCTAAGGAACTCAAAGAAACCGGCTCCAACAATTCCAACAATCATGCTCCAATTCAAACTAACATCAATTGCTCTGAACCAACCACTTTTCTGACCCAAAATCAGTCCTTGGAGCCTATCCTGAATGTACATGGGCCCAAAAACGACCAAAAAGTGCCAAAAAACAACTCCAAATCGTCTGTCACCGGCCCAAACACTCCAGCAGCCTCTGAGCCGACTCGGGAGCATACAAATGTCCTTCTGGCGCCGGCACAAGATTTTTTCGAGGCTCTGGAAGTCTCACAGCGCAAAAAAGCCAAACTACAGCTATATCAGACATATTTGGAGCGGGAAAACGGCGTTCCACTTCACATCCAAGTTTCTGATATCTCCAAGCGGGATACCGCCAAGCTAGAAGTCCAGGTCCGCAAGTTTTTGAAGGATATCTTGACGCAATGGACGGAAAACGAGAAATCCGACGTTGTGGCCGAGTTCGGAGCCGAAAAAAGAAGCGTGCTTTTGGAAACAAAGAAGGATATCGTTAAACTTCTCTACAAGCTCCGCAGCGGCAAACTTCTGGCGGAGGTTGTGATATCGCTTTCGACAATTGTGCACTATATACAGGACGCCGATCTTCTTAAGGCCAACGAAGCGTATTTGAAGCTCTCCATCGGTAATGTGGCGTGGCCGATTGGTGTGCGAGATGTGGGAATCCATGCCCGAGCTGCCGATGCCAAAATTGCTGGCGATGACAAACTGCAGTTGGCGAACATCATGAAACTGGACTCTACACGCCGCTGGTTGATTGCGGTGAAGCGGGTTTTGAACTACTGTGGCGCTTTGATGCTGGCTCAAGATTTGTAATGGAAGAAGTTTAATGCTTTGATGAACGTTTATACATGTATAGAGTGGTCACGTGCACGGTCACATGCGCGGTCACATGCGCGGTCACGTGATGCTGCAGTGCCTGGTGTTTGTGACGCCAATAGTGGCCCAGCCCTCTTAATTACAAGCCTATTTGGCCCAACTCACCGCACCACGACAGCAGCATGGCTGATGTACACGTGGCTATTGTAGACGTTACTAGTTGCACGTGATATGCACCCGTGCATCCCACGTTTCACATTTAAAGAGTCACGTGTGTGTGCATAGGGCTTGTGCCCGCACGCTGGTCGAGCACCGCGCGCAGAAGACCACCAAAAAAATCTCTTCATCTTCCTTTCTTCACCAATCCACAACACTTCACAATGGCTGTATGTATAGCGAGATATTATGCTATGGGTGTTTCAAATGAGAGAATTGACGAAACTGTGATGAAACAGTTGCGACACAACGTTTGACCTCTGGAGGTGCTCCGCGATGAGTGATTCGGATGAAATTTATCGTGAACCGCTTCCCAACCAATGTGCCTCTCAACCTGAGGTCAATGGGATTGTTTGGTATCATGTTCCGTAATTGAATTTCAGTTTGATTTGTTTCAGAACTGTTTCAGGAATGTTTCAGAACTGTTTCAGGAATGTTTCAGGAGTGTTTCAGGAATGTTTCAGGAATGTTTCAGAACTGTTTCAGGAATGTTTCAGAACTGTTTCAGAACGGTTTAGAGAGATCTTGATGGTTCATCACATCCTATTTGCATTCATCTGTGTTTGCCTTCTGTTTCAGGAACTACATTGTTGACCATCCAACCCGTTCAATGCCCCACCAGTTTAATGCCCCCATTTATCAACTTACTAACCCTTCAGAAAGAGATCAAGGACATCAAAGAATTCGTCGAGTTGGCTAGAAGATCTGACATCAAGTCTGCTACCATCAAGATCAACAAGAAGCTCAACCACAAGGGTAAGATCTTCAAGCAAACCAAGTTCAAGGTCAGAGGTACCAGATACTTGTACACTTTGGTTGTTGACGACGTCACCAAGGCCAAGAAGTTGCAACAATCTTTGCCCCCATCTTTGGAGATCAAGACTTTGTAATTTACTAATACACAACTGAATTGACGAGTTCATGTAGCGGTCCATACACCATACAGGTAATAACCACATACAGATAATAACCATATTCAGATAATATGGCGGTCTGAAGATTCTATGTAGAACACTAAGAATTTTGGCAATTTTACTTGACGAAGCAGATAAGAATGGTGGTTTTATAGAGATTCTTACTTAGAATGTATATTTGAAGTGAAGTAGAGACAAGTCTTATTATGTGTGAGACATGTGTTATTATTTAAGAGTTAAATTTGTGTTCAGTATAAGAGTAAAATAGATACTGTTATTGATAGTTATTATCGAGTATTGTTCTTCAGACTATCATCAATCTCTGAAAAGTTGGTGGTGGTCTTTCCAGTCAGCAAGTTAATGTCCAATTCTCAATATAATGGATCTTTTAATGATATATTTGATAAGGACCGATGGCGATAATCACAGACATAAAGGATAGGATCCTCGGAGGAAGTATTCTCCCAGTCGTATAAAATGATCTCCAGTTACTTCAGTCACACTATGGAAACATCAATTGGATCTCTGTGATGGATTGAAACAGATCGATGGATTGAAACAGATCGATGATCGAAACAGATCGATGGATTGAAACAGAATTCTGTGATGGATTGGATCTTTGTATAAGTGTGAATTGTAATGAATGGTCATGGGACATGGGAGTTGAGAAGTCCACAGGCTTTGAATGTCTTTTTCAAGCGTTTGCTTTGTTCTTCTGCTTGTCTGATACTCGTATCGCAAATGCATTGAGTCCAGTTTCACTTTCCTTTGATTCCACTTTCTGGATTTCTGAGTGGAATCTCCGAAAACTGCTCATTCTTTGTGACCAGGGACTTGAAATTGAACATCCTGGAAATAGAGCTTATTCAAGAGAAGTCGAAGAGGAGACCCAAAATAACATGTCTGCTAGAACGAGTTTGGTCAATTGAAAAGAACTAGTGGGTCACTGTCAAAGTATGATATCACTGTGTGATTTACTTTGGTATCACCATTCTATTGTCCATATTCTGTTCACTCTTTGGTATCACAAACTGACATCACAACTGTTCTTATTTTATTTCGTGTTGATCTCCCATCATTCATATTGTGATCCATCTGATTCAATATTGTGATCCTGATCCCCATCTGATTCAAGATCTCCACATTCTTAAACAAAACCGTCTCGAAGTCCTGAATCAATATTTGATGCCGCTCTTGAGAATTCTTCTGTTCTGTTCTTCTGTTCTGTTCTTCTGTTCTGTTCTTCTGTTCTGTTCTTCTGTATTCTCTGTTCTGTGTCCATTCTGTGTCCATTCTGATTCGCTGCTCTGTGTCCTTTCTGATTCTCTGTTCTGCGTCCATTCTGATTCTGTGGCACTTGGATCAAACGATTGACCCCAAATTCTCCACCTTCATCTCAACTCCTCAATGTATGCAACGTCTTGTACTGCAAGTACAGCTCGTGGTCAAACACTTCCACAATCTCCACGTCAAAGTGGCCTGCGTTCATGGTGAATTTGTCAACTTTTCTTTCAGAAACTGAATAGAAAAATTGGTCAAATGGTCGGAAAGTGTGTGCATCTTGTCGATTCTAAATCACATCCTCCATCTCATCATCCTCGTCTTCCTCATCCTGCTCCTCCTTCTTGACCTCCTCTCCCATCCGGGCCGCCCGTTCCGCATCTCGCAACCGCTTGTATTCCGGCTTCAAGTTGTACTTGGAAGTGTACGGCCCCTTTTTAATGAGATTGGCAATCAGCTCCAACAGCTCCTTGAGATACGTTTCCGGCTGCCGCGTCCGCTCCTTGAGTCCCTTCATAGACCAATACTCGTACTCCTCGAAAAGCCGGAAAAGCAAATCCAACAACTCCTTCTGCGGCATTCGGATGGCCCTTCCATCCGCCTTGTTGCGTGCAGGCTGGGACTTGAGGAACATGGACGTGGACTTTCCCGTAAGCGAAGGTCCGGCCTGCAGCTGCACCACGCCCGGGATTTCGTTCAAAAACGTGACTTTCGGCCGGGCCACGCCGCTGGAAATGTGTTTCTTGCGCTGGAGCATCTGCAGGTACCGTCTGTCGTCTTTCAGAGGAATCACTTGACAATCGTGCACCACCCGCCCGACCAAGTTGGTTTTCTTGGGGATGGTCTTGATGAACGGCACCTGCTGCCGCTCGTCGCTGCCGTTTTTCTGCACCTTGAAGAACTGGTTTTTCGTGGGCACATGTGTGCGTTCGATTTCTTTCAACTGCGGTTGTTCGGGCATTTCGCCCATTTCCGTGACATCCTGCTTGAACCGCTTGAGGTTCTCTTCGCTGAACACGTACGAGTTCCGCACCTGTGTATTGAGGATTTGGAGGGAGTATTCGGCGGGGAAATCGTCTTGTTGTTCGGCGGCGTCCAAAACCAACTTGACCTCGAGTTTTTTGCGCCCGCCGGTGGCATTTGGCGTGTTTTGTTTGATTTTGATCTGGCCCAATTGCTGGCCTTTCAAATTGGCCCGATTGGTCCATTTGTCGGCGAGATATCGAGGGAGTTTGACGAGCCACACTTTTTGGTTGCCGGTGGCGAGATTCATGTCCAACGATTCGTTTTCGTCGAGGTAGTCCTCGGGATCGGAGAGAAGCGCGTGTGTTCCATCTTCTTCGGTCCGAAGTTCGTCCTTGACCTCGCTTTTGACTGACGACATGGTGCTTTGTTAATGTAGCGCCGCCCTAACATGTGTGTTACCTGATGCACGGGTTTGTCGGGTGCACGGGTGTTATTACTGGTGCACGGATTTTTGGGATGTACGGGTCTTTCTCTCCCACTGCTTATCGCCTCTCGCTGCACTGCTGCCGCCCATGGACGACCTGGCGCTTTTGATCTCGCGGCCGTTCTATATGGCCGCCGGCGACTGCGGCTACTGCCATGGCCAAAAAAGGCAATTCCTCGGCTTGCCCGACCTTCCGCCCTCCGCCACCGCCCCGCACTCCTCTGCACACATCACCCTCGGATGTCAGCTTGACCAGGCCGGAGTGGCGCATTACGACCGCTTTGTTAACCTCGGTTTTCGCCGTTCGGGCAACTTTCTTTACAAAGGTGACATGCTCCGAGGGTGCTGCCGCATGTACACCATCCGTACCTCCCTCGGAATGATGAAGATTTCCAAAGAACACCGCCAAACCGTCAATCGCTTCAACCGGTTTCTTGGTGGCCTTGAGAGTTTCGCCAATGGCAAGGATTTAAGCAATGCCGGAAAAAAGCCACAGGCGGACGATAACTCGTGTGGTACTGCATATAGCCCCGACCATACCCATTCCAAAACGGATTTCCAAACGGATTCCAAAAAGATCAAAAAGGATTCCAAAAAGCTGCCGCCGTTTTCCCTCTGGTCGTTAATCGAGGCCGAAAAAATGTCGTCTCGTTTCCATACGCGATTCGAGTCCACAGAGTATTCAGACGAGAAATTCGAGCTCTACAAAAAGTACCAGGTCTCGGTGCATAATGATAAGCCCGAAGAAGTCACGCAAATGCAGTTTTCCCGCTTTCTTTGCGAGACTCCTTTTCGTGATGATGAAATCGAGGGAACTGATGCAGAATGGGATGCATTGAATGGTTGGATTCTGCGTGCAAGCCCAGCCAATGCCCGGGATAACGTCCAAACCGGACCCCGCAGGTTGGGTCCTGTACATGAGTGCTATTACATTGACGATAAGCTAATTGCCATTTCAGTACTTGACTTTCTTCCGTCGGGAGTTTCCTCGGTGTATTTTATATGGGACCCCGATTATGCACAACTTTCACTAGGGACGCTCCTGGCACTAAGGGAGATCCAAATGTGTGACGCACTTGGACTTGGCTTCTACTATCTTGGGTACTACATCGGAGACTGCGCCAAGATGCGGTACAAGGGCAAGTTTGGGGGAGAGCTTTTGGACGTGTGCGCCGAAAGATACTATTCTTTGGATGCGGTGCAGCGCGCGCAGCAAGCGCATGCAAAGGACTCCGCCGAGTGCTTGCATGACCGCTTTTGGCTGTTTAACGCTGGCTCTCCTGGTGTGGAGCGGGAACTTGCATTGATGGGGCAACCTGCCCAGGCTTCCGGTGATGAGGCAGACGATGTGGTGGGGTTGGTGTACGGGTGCAATGCAACTTATGATGCAGCAGATGCGTCCGAGCATGCACTTCATGCTGAGTTGGATGTCGGCGAATCACAACTTCCGCCCGTGCTTCCAGGCTGCATGCCCATGCTGCAGGTGTTGAGGTGGTTGCAACAAAGCGACACCGCGCATATGCAGGTCACGTTGTACAAGATGGCAACTGGCCTGCTTATCTCTCGCAAAATGGCCCGTTTGGATAAGTCAATGCGTGCTGCTGTCGTGGACTTCGTGCGACTCTTTGGAGTGGCTTGCGCTGAAAAGGCAATCATCTTGATGTAAATATGGTACTGCATATAGGCAAAATTCCGGCCCCAGCCGGCCTAAAATCTTGATACTAGTTTTCAATTATTGTAGCTTTTTTTTTCTATTCTGGAGTGGCCTACATAATAACCAATAATGTTTATAAATACTATGTATAAATAATGTGTATGAAATAATGTATGCAAAATGACAAAGTTATTATGCAGTCCCCGATGAGGGCTGCGCAAGAAGCAGTTACCCGACGCAAGATGGATTTACTATATAAGGATGCGAAAATCCCGCCCTCATAGATTTTCTTTTTTTCTCTGTCGACGTACTTCATAGGATCATTTCTATAGGTCACGTTCCACTTTGACTCTTACATAAAGAGCCACTGTTTCCAACTTGGTTGATGAGATAGATACCCTTATACCCTCAAAGTGAGACTCAATTTAGCTTGGCTACGATCCTTTGCGGTCTAGTCATCTACATTTTGTTTGCCTTTTACTTTTGCTTGGTCCTCGTGACTATAGCATCCAAAAGGAGCGATGATCTTGACCCCCTTACTCATGCTTCTTCGGAAGACTTGTTCGGGGGTGGGTATAAGTGGCAGTCTGACAAGTTACTCGGTCCTGAGCGTATGCTTGGCTGGTGACTATGGATCTTCCTTGGTGTGTCGACCAACGCAAATGTCTGGTGACTAGCTGTAAAACTAGTCACGGATGAGTTACTAATGTCTAATGACTAGCTCAAAACTAGTCGTTCGGATGAGTTACTATTGTAATCTGTGGGGCTCTTCTTCGGAGGAGCCCCAAAACAGGTATTCTCAGAGGTCGTGCGAAGCACATTATGTTGCAAGGCTTGGTTGAATGCCGATGCGCATGCAGACCGGGAAAGTCCTGTATGTAATTGTGGATTTATCGGCTATGTAAAGGCACGCTGCAGTAAAAACAACTCAAAACTGAAGTAACGGCGAGCAGTTCAATTACAGGCCGAAACCAGACCGAACTATGGGCCCAATGGGCGGAACCCTGCGTTTTAAGCCTGCACACAATACGCGGCCGGGGTCCTAAAAGCGGATTATATGCAGTATCAGATATATGGCGCGCCAGGCTTAAAAGAGCGCAACTGCACTGCAACAAACTGACAACTAGAAAAGGGTTCTGTGACATTATTGTAGCACGTGTGTTTCATATATTGCCAACGCTTGTGTTTTAGTATTGTTTCAGGTTTGTTTCAGGTTTTGTCGGAATAAAGAAGGTTTCAGGATAGTTGGAGTCTCGAAACTACAGCATTGAATGAGTTCCACTTGAGTTGGAGTACTGAGTCGACAGAATTGGTGAATTACGAAGAGTGTTTGATTTAATTATTCTGAAGATCAAAAATCGGATCAAATAGAAATTCAAAGGAAGTTTTAGAATCCCAAGTTTCATATCCGTTTCAAGATACGATACGGAATACAAGAGAAACGTTCTGATACCCAAGATTTTGTCCTATTACAGAATCAACAGATCAGTCAGAATTGATTTACTTGCAGATTCAGCAGATTGAAATCACAAATTAAGTCAGGATCAACAGATTTGAAATCACAAATTAAGCCAGAATTGGCAAAATCAAATTGGTACAAAATAATTCAGGATCAACAGATTTGGAATCACAAATTAAGTCGATCGCCAGAATTACATGATGAAAATACGTCGCAGCAGATGTACCGCCGTGACAATCCTGGTGGCATTTCTCCTTGTGATCCTGTACATATACATTGGAGCATCCTACACAAGTTACTTTCCCGGGCCCGACGGTCTAGACCTCGCTCATACAGCACAGGCACTTTTCCGGCCTCAAAAACACTCATACAGCTTCAACACATGGGCCGACGCCCTTTTTGAACGGCACCTTCTGCAGGTGGCCGACGCCGACGCCCGACTTGCCAAATTTGTCGTCGGCTCCGAATATGTGCAAGAGTGGCTGACGGAGCCCATTTTTGTTTCGGCGCCGCCCGATGCCGAAAAGCCGCTGCCCGAATCCGAAAAGCCGCCCGATGCCGAAAAGCCGCCCCTCGGCGTGTTTGATCCCCGCTTTACCCTCGGCGTGGTGGTTGCCGATCTCTCTCGCCAGCTACAGCACGGCACCGCCGCCGCCGACCTCGTACTACCGGCATTCCACTGGGCCGACTGGACCAATATGGCGGCCCACGACGCCATGCTCATGTCACGTGACCGCGGCACGTGCGAGGTGTTCCGGCCCACGGGCTTGCCCCAAACCAGCCGCCAGCCGGACGTGATTCACGATCCTTACAAGTTCTGCTTCGATAGCACGGAACAGGGCGTTGAAAGTGAGGCTCTGGCGAGGAAAGTGGTGGATTTCTCCGCCTTTGATGAGCACGCCAGTTCCGAGGGTGCGTTCTTCCAAGGCGGCTACCACGTATTCAAAGACCCGGGCCGGGCGTCGGCCGTGGCCCGAACCGCGGCCGCCGCGTCCTATCTCCACGACTTTATGCCGGCGCCGATGGCGGTGGTGTTGGTGGGTGTCGGGCCCGAATCGGCGCCGATCCGAATCGGTGGTCTCGTTCCACCTCCCCGCCGCCGCCTCGTCAATGGCGCCGCCGCACAGGCCGCCGCCCAAACCGGAACGCTCTCTCTTGCCTCGGAACTCGCTCGTTTTGTGGAAAAGCTTGGACCCAAGGACGAGGTCCTGCACCCAGCGCCGGCTCTTGTCCACGCCGACTTTGTCGACCGCTCTGCCGACATTGTCCGCCAGCTCGAAAGCGACACGGCGGCCCCGCTTCCGCCGCTGCTGCTACGTTACTTGGATGCCCTCCGCATGTCTCTTGCTGCCGAAACACCCACCAAATACTTCCAGGAAGCACGTCTCGTCCGCAGCGTCAAAAATTGGGCTTTGGGAAGTCATTACGACTGGCGGTTCTTCAAAGGACTCAACATTAAAAGCGATACTCATACCACTGCGCTTCACGGACTCATGCTGGCGTGGCTCCGGTTTTCTCACGAACACGGCCTCCGCACGTGGCTTGCCCACGGCACGCTTTTGGGATGGTTCTGGAGCGGCAGCCTGTTTCCCTGGGACGCCGACATCGATGTCCAGATGCCCGTGGCAGATCTCCATGTGCTCGCACGTGACTTCAACCAGACGGTGGTGGTTGACTTTGGCAGCTCGCCACAGCAGGAGCTCCGCATGGGCCGCTTCTTTGTGGACTGTGGGCCATGGATCCTGCGCCGGGAGCCCGAAAACGGCCACAACAGCATCGACGCCCGATTCATCGATGTGGATCTGGGCTTGTACATTGACATCACGGCGCTAGCCGTGTCCAGTGTACCTCCGCCCGCCCGCTACGGACCCGTCGCCCGTTTGCAGGACCACGACCTCGACATTTCCCCCAATGCCGACTCGCAGAACGTCCGCCTGGAGCTGGATGTGGATGCCGCCGTGCAACGTGATGTCAATGCTGCTGCCGAACTCTACAACTGCCGCAACAAGCATTTCTCGCTGCTTGCCGAGCTTTCGCCGCTAGTGGCCACACGTATGGAGGGTGTTCCTGCGTACGTGCCAGCCCGCTTCATGGACGTGCTCCACACCGAGTACAGCTCCCGCTCCACGGCCCAGGACCGCTTCAAGACACACGTGTTCCTCCCCCGCCTCCGGGTCTGGGCCCCTGGGCGCACGGTGTCCAGCTTTTTGCGGCAAAAGGCGGGTCTAGCAGAGGCACGTGACCAGGCACGTGACGGCGGCCTTGCCAGTGAAGGTGATAATGCTGCCTTCCCCGACCTAGCTCCCCTTCTAGGCCCCGACTTGAAGATTGCGCAGCGGACTCGAGAATCTTCCGGTCAAAAATTGACCGATGAAGACTATCTTCAGATGATGGCCGCCGAGCCGGAGATTCTCAAAGAGTACTTGGTGACGCGAGACGTTACGGCAGCACACGAGGCTGAGATGAAAGTGCTTCTTCCGGGCACTTGGGGCATCATGAAGAGCAAACCGCCGGTTTCTTCTGAAAACATGTCCATGCGCCGAGATCTTTCGGTATATGAGCGGGTTAAAAATGACTGGCACTATGAAAAGGCAGTAGAGGAATTGCGCCAGCGGTATAGTGAGTGGCAGAGCCACACGGGAACCACGGTGAAATTTACGCCGAAAGAGCCGAAAAGAGAGCCTTTTCCAGAATCCGATACTAACAGAAAGAGCTCCATTGGCGAAGAGACTGGGAATCTTATTCTCGATGGCTTAAATGCAGTATTTCGAAAACTGTCATTAGAAAATGCCCGGGATCCGCTGATCACTCGACCAGATCAATAGGATGCCAATCTCTGCACGATTAGAGATATAGATGGCACATTTGCATAATAAGCTTAAGACTCTTTCAAGAGACTTTGGGACAAACAATAGACCTTACAATTAAAACTCTAGAACCTTTTGATATAGAACGAATACTATTTGCATGTGGACAGCATGGTAAAACTCAATACATTTATCTCTATTACATAAACCTACTTCAGTCAAGTCTTACTGCCGTGGGCTTTGATGTTGTATGCAGTACGTCCGGTTTAGTGTCGATAGTGACTTGTATGCAGTACTTTCTATAATAACCACTATTTATCTCTGAAAAACATGTTTGGAGTGTCGAACAGTAACTTGGGCTTTTCCTAGTTGTGTCAATGACCAAAGGTGAGGAAATGGGGTTTTATTGCATTTTTCAATTTATACGGCGTTTACAAATTTTACAGTGAAGTCGCTAAACCCCACGAAACGTCAAAACTTGGAACATTTCTTACTAAATCGAACACACGTTTGATATCAAAAGCCAATTAGCGAGCAGAAAAGTTGAAAGTAGAAAATTGCTTCAAATTAAAAAAGCTAGACTTACATTAATTGATTTAACAATTGAATTTAATACTAGCGTAAATGGCTTTCAACAGTTTCCTGCACACACACACACACACAATAAATCTCAGATACATCCAAACAATCCATCCATCCAAACAATCCATCCATCCAAACAATCCATCCATTAAAACGGTCATAATGCAAGTCGCTCACAGGCATAAACGTCAGAGATCACAGAGATCACAGAGTACACAGCTACAAGTTCGTGTCACGTGATCTCTATCACGGGCGCACGTCCAATCACCGCGCGCAAAAAAATCACCTCACAATCCTCAAGTCCTCAACAACTACACCACAATGTTCAGAAACTTGGCACAACGCTCCTTCCAGAGATTCAACTCGCACGGTCACGTGTCGAAACACATCAAAGAAGACCCCTTCAAGCATCTTTATGACAAGGAGGCCGGAGATGCTTTCAAAAAGGCATACGAGCAAAAGAAGCACCACTCCATCGGCGTCACCGCTTTATGGAAGAAAATCTCCATTTTCGTGGCCCTTCCCGTGGTGATTTTGACAGCCATTCCCGTGGGCAAGATTGAACTTGACCACGCCCACCACAGAGAGCACTTGAGACACTTGTCAGATGAAGAGTGGCCTGTGCAGTACGAGTACCAGAACTTCAGACAGAAGAAGTTCTTTTGGGGAGACGGAGACAAGACCTTGTTCTGGAACTCGGATATTAACAGACACATTGAGTGATTGGCGGGCATTCTATTCCGAGTATCTTATTTCATGAGTATTCTATTCCGAGTATTCCTATTCCATGAGTGTATAGCAATGAACGTCTTGCACGTAGCGCTTCGTCAAACGACTTTTAAGTAGAACTCTATATGGTTTTGAAAGTAGAGACTATAAGGACGTCTAAAGTAGAGACTATAAGGACGTCTAAAGTAGAGACTATAAGGACGTCTAAAGTAGAGACTATAAGGACGTCTTAAGTAGAGACTACAACGGACGTATCGCTGGAAGTCTTAAAGTATGACATTATCGTTGCATGACGTCTATAACGTAGAGAAAATGTAGAGGTTGTTTGTGGCGGCAATGGCAACACTGTTCTCCTGCGGATGCCACGATAGATGCAAGATGCTCTTCTTGAACTCAATAAAGTCGTTGTGATCACCGCCTCCAACTCCACTCATCAACCGCCGGCGCGTGCTCTGGTCGCTGCTGCCCACCTTGCGTGACTTGAATGCGGACTTGTCGGCCTGCAAGATAATCTCCTCCTGGTCGTCGTCTTCGGCAAGATTGCTGGGCGACTGTGCATATTTGCCTGACACTGGCGGCGACTCGTCATCGTCTGAACCGTCGTCGTCGTCATCATCATCGTCGTCATCTTTATTTCCCTTCTCAACACTGAGTTTCTGCGCATCGCTTCCGGCACCGCCGACGGCATTCGGGTAGATCATGAAGTTGTTGTTATAGGAGCCCGTCATCACCGAGCGGTTATCGCCGGAAAATTGCACTTCGAACTTGTCGAAAATTGCGTCATTTTCGTACGTGTCACACAACCGGTCCCGCAAGTGCTCGTGCACATTAATGGTCTTGACGGGCTTCAGCTCCATGGCCAAGTCCCAGATTTTCACCGTCATGTAGTCTCTCGAAACAATGTGGCGGCCGTCATGCAGAAACTTCACGTCGGAAATGGACGACGTGATCTCCGTAAAGAAATTGTGCGACGCCGGATCCAAGTACTCCTCAAACACCTTGGCGTGCAGGTCACACAAGGAGTTGGACCGCATGTCCGACAACTTGATGGTGCCCTTGGACGACAGGTACATGAACAAGTTGCAGTGGTTTGGGTGGAACTCCGAGCTGGTGATCACTTCGGTCAACTCCTCCATGTTGGCCGGCTTAATGTCCACAATATTGAACAGCTGGTCAGGAATGTCCAAATTCCAGAGATTGATGCGCAAATCGTCCGACGAGAGGTACGTCTCCTGGTCCAGGTTCACGGAAATGGAGTTGATGTGGTAGGCATGGGCGTTGGAGTAGATTTTCTTGGGCTGCGCCAGAATCAACTTGTCGTGGAACTCCATTTTGGGCAAAATCAAGTCCTTGATGCTGAACTTGGACGACAACAAGTGGTCCGACCCGTTGAGGTTGTTTTCGCTGACCAACTTGACCTGTCTTTCCATGATCTTCCACAATTTGATGGTTTTGTCGTTGGTGGAAAGAAGATACAACAGGTTGTTGGAGCTGCGCAACCACTTGATTTTGTTGATTTTCTCCTCCACCTCCAAGGACTTCAAGTAGTCAAACTCGGCATCGTGGCTCTGGAATTCCGTGAAAAACTTGTACTCACAGTTTTGTTTCTTGCTTTGGTTTCGCTCAAACAAGACCACACGCCCGCCTTTGTCGCCGGTGGCCAAAAACGTGCCTGTACTGTCGAATTCGACTGTGGAGATGATATCGGCCTCCGTGATGTTTTCAATGTCGCCTTTGTCGCCGAAGCATTGGGAGAATTTCCACTTCTGCTCCATTGTGCATAAAATTGGGTTTTCGGCTAAAATAGGCTCTGCAAAAGGGAAAACCGGCTAGAATTTCGGGGGTTTTCGATGCTGGAAGGGGGCTGCTGGATTCTGCTGCCGGAATGGGGAGTTGCCGGGGAGAATGGAGATCGACCAGGGGATTGCTGTTTTTGGGGAGTGGAAGGGCGGTTATGGGGCTTTTGGAGCGGGGAAAAAACGAGGCGGTGCAGGTTTTTCGGGCGGACGCTGCTGCTGTGTGTCGCTATGAAATGGCCGTTTGGCAGTCGCTGTTTTGTGTGGAAAAGAACACTTTAGTGTGGTGTAGCACCTGGCGCCTTGATTGGGGGTCGCGGCGCTGGTGTACTGGTGTTTGGGGAGGCACGGGGGCGCACACGTAAATTCGTGCCAAAACCGCTTTCTATTTGGCAATTTCTACCATATTGGCTATTTCGCTACACGTCATCTGTACTGTTTGTTTATTACAGGCTAGTAGTCTTTCGACATTTAAGCGGCCTTCTTGGCGGCGTCAGCAGGAGAAACCTTCTTGTCTTGAGTGAATCTCTTTCTTTGAGGAGGAGTTCTAACTCTTCTGTCGGTTCTAGATCTGACTCTGACAATCTTGGCGTGGATGGCACACGAGACACAGTAGTGCAACTTGTTGTACAACTTTGGCAAAGCGTATTCCTGGTACACAGAGGCCTCGGACAAGTCTCTGACGGCAGCAGCCTCAACCATGTTTCTGATGGTGACTCTCTTGATGGCCTTGTCCTTAGGCACACATCTAGCACAGTTCAAACATCTGACTGGCTTGACGTGTCCTCTACCCTTCTTGTTTCTACCGTTGGAAGATCTCTTCTTTGGCATATTGCTAGAGGTTAGTAACTGAAGAAGAGGTGAATAGGTGATTGGAGGTGGTTATTAGGTGATTTTGGTGATAGGAGAGGCGATAGATAAAAGGATAGTTGTCCTTGTTGACTTGATGATTTCTCTTCATTCATTGGTTGTGAATCTTTGACCAATGTTTCATGTTCTGACATCCGCCTTAACCAGCTCTGTTATCACTTGATTCGATCACTTTCTATATCACTTGACCTGATCACTTTATATTACTGATCTGACCACTTTCATATCACTTGTAATCGTATTATGTATTTTGAACATACCTATGTTGTATAAGGAGAAACAGACAAGTGGAAAAAATTTGATCTTTTTTAGCGGAGTGAGACTCTCGCGCGCGCCTGCATTTGGACGGCGTGCGTGCACGAACCTAGGGCTGAAGCCCTACCGCACCGGAAACACACTACTATAGAATTCACACTGACAAAGTCAGTTACAAATGAATCGGACTCTTTGTTCTTTTCTGACTTTTGATTAGTAAGTCGTCAATAAAGATCATCTGAATGATTTCTATAGAAATCTGCTCTGATTTTTTTGGGCTGTTATTAATATTGCGCCCGTCCAGTATGTGGTACTGCAGATCAACATAATCACGTGATTTACTCCATATTTTCAAGTCAAAGTTCCCAAATTCTAAGCTGAGTACTTTAAAATGTCTTTGGATATTAGGGTTTATCATTGTCACAAATTGCACGTGCAGATATTCCTGCTATGAATATACATGGACGGACTTGACATATACATGATCACAATTATGGCTGCGAATCGCCATTAAAACCACTAATATCAACTAGCATTTGTAGTGCAATGGAATAAGACTATTGTCGAAATTTGTTAAATAGGAATTTTGAATAGAATTTCGAACAAGAATAGAATTTTGGGACAAGAATTTTGGAGTAACGATATTGAAAAATGGGATTGTGTTGGAGCTCAATTTGATAATTGAAAATAGGGAAATTGCGGAATTCAGTTTAAAGTAGGTTGAAATTTCGATATATTGTATTATTGTATTATTGTGGTGTTTTAGTATTGTAGTATTGTGGTATTGTAGTATTGTGGTATTGTAGTGTTGTAGTTTTATAGTATTGTAGTATTGTGGTTGTGAAAACATCCGGTTATGGTTGGAGAAATTATTTAAAAAAGTATCGTGAATTTTGGATTCGGAACTGCGATGTTAATCAGTGTATTATGAAAGTAGGCATTTAGATGAGAATAGTTAAGGCAGATAATGAACAAATAACCACCCAATACTCATATAGTGGTATTAAAGAACATTAGATTGTTACACTAAAGAACATTTAAATTTCTATATTTAGAGAATTTGATAGTCATATTGACTGTTTATTATTACATTCAGAAACATCGAAGTAATTATAATGGAACACACAGGAAGTTATATAGAGAAACATTTAGCTAGTTATATACGAGACATTTAGATAAGATACCGATGAAGATAGCTATTCAGAAATATATAGATATTCAGAAATATATAGATATTCAGAAATATGTAGCTATCCAGAAACATATAGTATTTATACTCAACATTTATAACTTACACTGGAATGTTCACATGTTCATTGGAGGATGATGATTCAAATAATCATACTAAAATAGATAGTTCTATTAAGATATATTCAGGTGTTATATTGAGAAATGTTTGGATACTCCTAAAGAACATTTAAATTCTCATATTGAATCTACTAGTTAAATTGAAAAAAATCTGATACTCTATAGAAACATTTGAAAATTTGTACTCAAATAAATTTAGTTAATCATCAATAACGGTATTTCTTTCACAATTTGATACATTTGGAACACATTTACCTGACCCTATGACCACATAGCAGTCTGTATCATATATAGTGAATCAGGTGCAAAATGCTCCTTTTCAATAATTTCATTTGAAATGAAATCGAATTCTGATGAATCAAAAGTTACACTCAAGCTATTGAATTAAAACCTCCAGAAACGGAGCTTTAGTGACTTTGGCGACATGCGACAATGTCGTGGCTGGGATAGCGACATATTTGCAGCTGACATGCGACAATGTCGTGGCTGGGGGTCCACACATCTCGTTCCTGTTACAATTATAAAACTCCATCTTTGGCAAACAGATTATTAGCATCAACGCTTATCCTTCCACCAGTCACTAATCACTCTAAATTGAAGATGTTCTAAATTTATTGAGAGGTGTTTGGATACTCATAGTGAGACATTCAGATAACTTGAAAATATAGGACTTACATAAGGAAACATTAAGATGTGATATCGAGATTAAGATGTGATAAGAGATTTAGATAGTAATATAGAGAGATTTAGATAGTTACATTAAGAAATATTTGGAGACTAAGAAATGTTTGTATGACTACATGAAAATGTATCATGGAAATTAGATGAAGAATTAAATTGAATCGATTTTGGAAAACTTTCAATGTTTAAAAGTAAAGCATACATTTCTTTTCTCTCAAATGTTAAGTTATTCAAGAATAACTAACTTATTGAATACATACTTCGAAATAAACGCTCATATTTTAAGCTCTAATTTATACACTAGAGTATCAGTAAATTTTGTCGAGCCAAAGATAATTTCAAGATTCTGACATTGTACGGAATCATAAATACAAGGGTATCTTCTTTGATTCTATGACCAACAAAATTCTAAAAGGCTGTCGATTATTTGAGTCCTGCATATAAACACACGTTCCCCAATACACCTTTTTCACAGCAGAGGCCATCACCCTACGAGTCCCATCGTAAAGCAACAAGAGGGTCCGTCTACAAACACAAACAAGCCTCTGGAACACACAATGTTGAATACAAGTGTGGTCACGTGCGCGGTCACGTGCGCGCGTGCGAGCCAATCAGTACTCTCAATTTCTCATGTTGGCTGATTTTTCTTTTCTAACCGCACTTGGCCTTCAAAAGCACAACACCATCGTGAAATCTTCCATTAAAATGTATGTGTGATATAGAACATGCCATTTGAATCAATGATCGAGTCCTCCATACAACCATATCTCCATATGGGCAGATTGTGTTGCCAGCGTCCGTGCGCTGGCCAAGATGTCCATCGAATTCAGCTATAATGACCTGAGAGTATTTGACCTGACAATCTTGGGAAGTCTGGGCTTTTGATGAATTCTTTGAATGGGTGAATCCCGCCAAAATCACGATGCTTCATGGATTTAGGCTGTTTCGGGCTGTTTCATCCATGTTTCATCCATGTTTCATCCGTGTTTCATTCGTGTTTCATCTATGCCTCATCCATGTTTCATCCATGTCTCATCCATGTTTCATCCATGTCTCATCCATGTTCCATCCATGTTCCATCCATGTTCCATCCATGTCTCATCCATGTTCCATCTATGTTCCAGCCATTTTTGCTCCAGTTCAGTCATGTCAGCAACATGTTATGTACTTGCTGCAAACCTCAGGTCAAACAAAATTCCTCTCCGATCAACACATCGTCCAATATCAACTCCACGTCTTCTTTCTATCATTCCCTTCATCACTATTCAATCTTGACTCGATCATCATCATTGACTCATTATACTAACCTCAGGCTTTCTCGTACTTTTTTGCGTACTGCTCGTACCGTTCAACCAGCCAGATTCTTGACTGTTTCTAGAGTTGCCCTTGGAGGCACCAAGTTGGAGTCCAAGACTGCTACTGACTTGTCGGAAGTTACCGGCCCAGACTCTTCGTTGATTGGTCCAGGTGCCACTCCAGGTACGATCCCATCTGACATTGACCAAGCCACTGGTTTGGAGAGATTCGAGCTTTTGGGTAAAATGGAAGGTGTGGACGTTTTCGACATGGAAAACCCAATTTTCGAGGGTGAAGGAACCATGCAAGACCCATACTTGGTCCCAACCTACATTGGATACCGTTATGTTGGATGCAGAGGCAGAAACGGCCAAGAACACAAACCATACTGGATGAAGGTCGACGAAAAGGAAAACGGTAGATGCTGGCAATGTGGCTCTGTGTTTGCTGCCAAGTTTTTGGGTGAACCAGGTCACCACCACCATTGATCCAGAGGATATCTTTCAAAGCTGCAAGCCACGCTACAGAATACACGCATACAGATACTAGAACCCCATGCCGTGCACAGACACCCTGTACTCCCAGGATCGACTGTAAACTAGATCGACTGTAAACTAGATCGACTGTAAACTAGATCGACTGTAAACTAGATCGACTGTAAACTAGATCGACTGTAACTCGATGTAGACCGCCGTTGGAGGAGATTGCTACAAGGCTGGCGTCACGTGACCCTATCGGAAATTGCCCGATGGGGTAAAGCTGCAAATGATAGAATGCGAAAAAGAAATGCCTGTCAAGTGCGCGCAAGACATCTGACATGTGCTGAATTCTTGGCAATAGATCGTTTTCTTGTTTCATAACTGTTTCAAAGCTGTTTCAGACTTGTTAGAGGTGCTGTTGTTTCAGAGTGTGTGAACAGTTCCAAAGTGCAGGAAATATCCTTGCTTAAAACCACTTTTGATCTCATTAGCGCCACAAAATCCCTGGACTCTTGAATTAAGGGATAGCCATTCCGTTTATCAGCATTCATATTATAGCATTTAAAATAAATTTCAGTCATCTCAGCTGGTCAAGCATCATATAAGGCTTTTAAGAGCTCCATCAGTTTCATCAGCGTTTCATCAGCGTTTCATCTATTTCACCAGCTTCAATTTCACCAGCTTCATCACGACATTTCGAACATTACTATGGATCATTTCCCGCAGCATTCAGGAATCTACTCCCCCCAACAAAAGTCTTGGACATTCCGAGGGTCTGACGAAATCCAGGCTCTTGGCCATATACATACGTGGAAATCAAGTTCCGAATCATCTCCCCAAAATAGCCCCCTGTCATCGGCATCCAACTGTTTCCCAAGCCCAACGTCGATTCCTGCAGAGAACACGCCCGACTTGGCCCATTTCTCCTTAAATGACTATCTGTTAGTGGTGGACTGGGAAAACACATTTCAGGATCAGCACACAAGAAAGAGCTCCTTGTCGTCCCAGGCGACGGTGACGGCAGGCCTGCATATAAACACATCTTCCAAACTGTCATTTCTGAGCCGGCAAAACGGCCCCGAAACGGCCTCCAAAGACGTCGTTCCACTCAAATCTAGGGAGAAAACGCAGGTGGGGTCGTTTGGAAGAGATTTCGGCGGAAGAGATGTTGGGCCAACTTCTGATGTTCTGTGTGCAGGACACACGGAACCACGGGCCAAATTGGTTCCATTTAAGGCTCAAGTATCGGTTTTGCGGGATGATTTGGCGACAAGTGAAGAAAAACAACAGGATAAGCGTATTTCTATGAGCACTTTGGCGGATGCCCAGCAGATTGCACGTATGAATCTACAGGCGGATGTGGTGCGTGCATGCAGGATCCCCAATAACAGGGAAAACCGAATCGGGACTTTCAAAAAGACGATTGGAGCGGGAGATGATTTAAGAAATGGTTCTGGTGATTTAAGAAATAGTTCTGGTGATTTTTCAGCAAGGAGTGCCAAATTTGGAGAAGATCAGAGCCCAAAACCTAAGAAAAACCTGAAATATTCAAGCCCGAACTATTCAAGCCCGAAATCTTTAACCTCAAAGTCTCCAACCTTGAAATCGCCAGACCTAAAGTCTCCCAGCTCTCCAATTCCAAAATTCCAAAACGGGCCAAACATTACTCAAAGCCTGTATCCCGCTGCAACAAGTCCGAATTTGCTCTCAGAAAGTACATCATCCGGTATACCTGAAATTATCAAATCTCTGGAGTTGGATACCTCCAAAACGACACAAAATTTGGTTCCCAGTCCACAGGAACTTTCCCTTCTTTGCGCTGATCTTAAAGTCAGGCGACGCCCGAGTCAAATCCGCGTACGTAAAGATCACTGGAGAATGGAGAAAAGACATGAAAAAGAGGCTCAAAGGCTCAAGAAATTGGGCCGTCGTCGTGACCTTGCGGATGTAGCAAGTGATTGCGAAAGACTTCCAGAAACAGAAAACTTGCATGAAATACGTTATGTTGGCACCGTTGATGAAATGGTTAGAGAAGATAAACTGGACGAGTCATGTGAAGGTGTAAAGAAGACACCTTCTTCTGCATTGTATCTGCGTACAGGACCGGGACACGGAAGTTCTTCAAAAGCAGCCCCCAGCTCTTCAAAGGTCAATATCACCAACTCCATCAATGGCACTAACTCCCAAAATGGCAGTAATGAATTACTTGATAACGAATTACTTGATATAGGACGGGAATTATTAAAGAGCGAGATGGTACGGCAAAATGCAGAGGATAGAGCATTCAATCAAATCAAAGAAGAACGGCGAGAATTTTTCCGAGAAACCAAGAAAAAAAAATCTCGGCATATTATTCGGCAGCAGCGCCGAGAGGCTGACATTGAAGGAAGCTCGAGGGGAGATTTCAATCGGAGGGAAGAATTCGAACAGTGTGAGACGCAGCCAAAGCCCTGTGAGACACGGTTGAACGATGCACGATTCGGTGAGATACGGCCAATTGATGCACCAGTCCGCGAGATACGGCCAATTGATGCACCAGTCCGTGAGATACGGCCAATTGATGCACCAGTCCGTGAGATACGGCCAATTGATGCACCAGTCCGCGAGATACGGCCAAATGATGCACCAGTCCGCGAGATACGGCCAAATGATGCACCAGTCCACGACATGCAGCCAAATGATGCACCATTCCACGACATGCAGCCTCAAAGTGAAGGCACGCAGCTGCAAATCGTGGCCGAAATCCGTGAGGCGCAGCAGCAGGCGCTTCGTTACGTCCGTGCTGCAGAACGCGACCGGCAGAGAGTCCTCAATTACCCTGCACATGGAGATCCGCCCAGAGACGAGTATTCTGTCATCGAAGAAGATATTCCTCCATATCAGGCACAACTTCACCGTTATCTCGACCTCATGTCGTATGACGAGCGGTTTTCGCCCGTGCTTCGCGTCAACCGCTACTTGGTGCATGGCGATGGCGAATTGGCGGAAGCAATTACCAAATTCAGCCAGTTTAACTTGATCGCCACTGATCTTTGGGGCGTTCTGCACATAGACGAGCGGGACTATGAGCGGCTTATTCCTGAGCTCATTCCCATGGCTGAATTCTTTCCGGATGTTACTTGATGTGTCGTGTTGAGCCCGGAGGACGGCTGTGTACAGGAGTTCACCAACTAGCGTTTTTATCGTTTCCTTTTTTTTGCTACTGTTTTTTGTAAGTGTAGTTGTTTTTACTCTTTTGGTTCCATTACTACTTCTGTGTGTTTTGCGCCCGTGCGACCCAAAGCACAAACCCTCAGATGTACTGGTGTGGATGTACTGGCGTTAAAGCACACCCGTACATCTCGCGCCTCAACACCATCGCCTTCACAGGAGCAACACACACTAGAAGAACAAAAGCGTTCCATACAGACTAAACTACGTTCCCCTTCTTAGCGACCGGCATACAAAGCGTGAGCACGTGACCAGAACATCCACGTGACCAAGATACCCCACCCACGTGACATCAAACACAACCAAAAAAACAGTCATGTCTCCAAAGGGATTCACCAAAGTCAGTGAAGATGCACACAAACTGCGTGATCTCCTCGCGCAAAACCCCTACGGCCCAAACCCCGCCGATTTCCTCTCCAACGTGTCCAATTTCCAGCTCATTGAGTCCACTTTAAGAGAAGGAGAACAGTTTGCAAACGCCTTTTTCTCCACGGAAACCAAAATCCAAATCGCCCGTGCTTTGGACGACTTTGGCGTCGACTTCATCGAGTTGACGTCGCCCGTGGCTTCCGAACAGTCCCGCAAAGACTGCGAGGCCATTTGCAAATTGGGGCTTAAGGCCAAAATATTGACCCACATTCGCTGTCACATGGACGACGCCCGTGTGGCGGTGGAAACCGGCGTGGACGGCGTCGACGTGGTGATTGGAACTCTGCAGTTTTTACGGGAGTACCTGCATGGAAAGGATATGGCGTACATAACCAATTCGGCGGTGGAGGTGATTGAGTACGTGAAGCTGCACGGCATCGAGATCCGGTTTTCGTCCGAGGATTCGTTCCGGTCGGATTTGGTGGATTTGCTCAATATATACAAGACCGTGGACAAGATCGGAGTCAACCGCGTGGGGATTGCCGACACCGTGGGCGGCGCCAATCCTCGGCAGGTGTACGAGTTGGTGCGGACTTTGAAGTCCGTGGTGTCATGTGACATCGAGTGCCATTTCCACAACGACACCGGGTGTGCCATTGCCAATGCGTACACGGCGTTGGAGGGCGGCGCCAAGTTGATTGACGTTTCCGTTTTGGGCATTGGCGAGCGGAACGGCATCACGCCGTTGGGTGGCTTGATGGCCCGCATGATTGCCGCCGACAGAGACTATGTTTTGTCCAAGTACAAGTTGCACAAGTTGCGTGATTTGGAGAACTTGGTGGCGGAGGCCGTGCAGGTCAACATCCCTTTCAACAATCCAATCACGGGGTTCTGTGCATTCACCCACAAGGCCGGCATCCACGCCAAGGCCATTTTGGCCAATCCGTCCACGTACGAGATTTTGTCGCCGGCGGATTTCGGCTTGACTCGGTACATCCACTTTGCCAACCGCTTGACGGGCTGGAACGCCATCAAGTCACGTGTGGACCAGTTGAACTTGCAAATGTCCGATGAGCAGTGCAAGGAGATTACCAACAAGATCAAGAAGTTGGGTGATGTGCGGCAGTTGAACATTGACGATGTGGACTCCATCATCAAGGACTTTCACCAGGACTTCCACCAGGACAACACGTTTCTTGGTTTAGATCCGGACACCTCCATTCCGAGCTTAGACCCGGACATCTACAACGAAAGATGTTGTTGATATTTGTGGTAACTGAGCTGAACTGGCTTAAATGGGCAGCTGGGTCAAAAGACATTTGCAGAACGGTTGGAAGAATGCTTAATTGCAAAAAGCACTAATGTGGTGATTCCAGACATGATGCTAGTCATTGTGCAAGTCATGATTGCCTTGCGCCGTGTGCCAGTTAATGCCGTGATTCCTTGCGTTTGTTCATGTCGATAGAGAATCCATGCCATCACTATATTGATGATGGCCACGAGCGAAAGAATGAGCTGCAAGTCTTGAGATTTCATGAGGCCATTAGTGTCACTGTCACTGTCACTGTCACTGTCAAGTCACTATCCTTGTGTTATGGATATGAAAACTCAGATACTTTCTAATGAAACGATTGTGAAAGATAATGGCACGGTCAATCTTGATCGTAAGATTGTTTGCTCGAAAGATGCTGGGAGAAAAAGCAGCGTTGTATGATTAAAGGTGAAAAACTCACGTGGCGCGGGTCCACGTGCGCAACGGTGCGGCACTTGGTGGCTTGGCTATGCATTCTGCATATATGCGCGTCTAAAGATCGGACTTACTGCCATCTGCAGATGATCTGTTAATAAATAGAGATGCTTAGAACACCACCAGTGTCTATTAAAGTGATTAATTTAGCTGATGTAACGATGTTTGAAGTTACAATAGGAACATTTCCAAAGTAGGTAATTTTAAACGAGATAATTGGATCCACAAGGTATTGATTGTTGATGATTGTTGTTAATGATTAATGTTCATGATTATTGTTAATGATTAATGTTCATGATTATTGTTGATGATTATTGTTGATGATTATTGTTGATGATTATTGTTGATGATTATTGTTAATGATTATTGTTGATGATTATTGTCAATTGGATATATTCTGATGCTCTCCCTGTTCATCCTCATCCTCGTCATCGTCCGAATCTTCCTGAATATTCACCTTTTTCCGCTGGAAATCTCTTATATGAGCTTTGTTCAAAGCATCTGAAATAGAACGAAAGGTGGATTTTCTCCGCACAACCTCAGAAGCAATCTGTGCTAGACTGGACCGTCCCACACGTGACTCGTCGTCGGCGGTGGAAGCAGTCTTTCTGGCACTATGAGCCGTGGTCACGTGAATGTTGTCTTTCACGTCTTCGTCTGACAGTTCATCAGTACGGTATTTCAAATCAACCAAGCGAGAAATGGCACTCTCGACTCTCTGACTGGTGGCATAAGGCAAAGCACTTTCTCGAGAAGCCCGAAATAGGAAAACGTTGGTGCAGTGTTCATTTTCCATACGGAAAAACATCCAGATGAATCTCCGAATCAACTCCGCCAACGCAATGCAGAAGCTTGTCACTGCAGACTGCTGGATTTGCGACGAGAAGAAAGCGTAAAAGATCCACTGGAAACGAAGGATCACATCCAACACAATAGCTGCGTAGTAGTAAACAGGCAGCCCAAGAAACAAGTTTTCTCGAAGCAAAAAATGGGCCAGATTGGATTGTCCCAACGACCAGTCCATGATAATGTCCCACATGGCACAAAACACCGAGTTGATGCAGGCAAACGTGATGAAAACCGCCCGAAACAGGCCAGTTCGGTGGATCCGCCACAAGGACAAGAAACAATAGTACAACGCTCCCACCAAGTACTTGAGCATGTTGGCTAAATGTGGAAAGGCATCGCCTGAATCCATAAACCGCCGTACACACTGCAAAAAACGCCACACTGACGGAAGCGCCGTAAGAAATCCCATGGCATGCAGGTGACTTGACCCACACATGGCACTGGAACTGGGGATGCGTTCGTACCCCGACGAGCCACCCAATAGATTCTTCCACTTGTCCGCATAAAGACACAAGAAAAAAGCAAGGTTTCCAAGAGAATAAGTCAAGGAGCAGAGAATGTCTCCAATGTAGAAATCCCGAAACTCCACGGGGTAAAAACCCAGACACACAATGCGCCAGAGTGCTATCTGAACCCACTCTCGGCTGCTTGCATAGAGCTGGCGCCCCGGCCAGAGACATACACAAAACATGGCGGCAAGATAAATGAGGGGCCACGTTCGGCCGGGAAGATGATCGGGCCAGAAATCCACAAACGATAGCCAGCCGCAAATCACCATGAGTGCCAAGCCAACCAGCGGCAAGAAGAACATCTGGCGGTAGTCCAAGGCGGAAGCCAAGTTGAACTCGAAAATGAACTTGTAGTTGATTTTCTGGCGCGTGTAGACCCAGAAGTTGATGGCCACAAAGTACAACGCGAGAAGAATCAAAAGAAAGCCCGCCCAGATCTGGAGAAGGTACCGCCGTTCTGCATACTGAACGGCATCTCCCGGGCCAATGTTAAGTGCCTGGTACAAACCGATGCCAAAAAGAGGCAACGAGACTCCCAAAAACAACCCCAGAGAAAACACAGATTCATGGAACAGTTTGGTGCGAATGTCCGAGTTGTTCAAGGTGTAGGTGACCGCCTTAAGCCGCTCTAATCCCTGTTTCCTTTCATTGGTTTCGCTGCTGAAAAACATAAGGTAGAGGTCCTCCACGCGGTTCAGAATCTGCTCCAAAATATGCAGGGTCTGGAAATACAGGCCCTCGTCGATTTTGGCGATGAACTGCTTGAGCGTGGATGAATTGGTGGCCTTATCGAATTTCTTGACGATTTTGCGGAGCGCCGTCCGGTTCATGGCACGGTACGACTTGACAAGTGCAATCAGCCGATAGTGTTCAATCAAGGCCTCTTTGAGCCGTTTTTTGGCGTAGAAATACGGCACACTGGCCTTGCTCTTGGCCACGACATAGTCTTGTTTGTCTCTTTTGCGCTGACGCATCTCGGTTGCGGTGCTGACAAAACTCTCCATTCGTCCATCTACACTTTCATGCAGACTGGATCCACTTTCGGCATGCAGCAATTCGCCGGCAAGAGCATTGTCCATGGCCAAGGAATCCAGACTTGCAAGCGACTCGTCCTCGCTGTCAACAAGGTCGTTGTTTCGGATTTGGTTTTCCCGGAAATTGGGGTCGTACTCTGTGCGTTCGGTTTTTTTGCTGGACTTTAGAAATTTGAAGCTGGGAAGCGACGGGAGCTCGTACCGAGAAAGCGGCTCGAACATGCGGTCCAAATAGAAGTTCCAGCGGTGTAGTTTGGTGCCAAGTGGCTCGCTGTGCTTGTTTCCGGAATGTAAAGCGTCCATCTGGCGGCTTTTTTTGTAGTTGGCCAACTTTTGTTCTTTCAACTGATGAAATTGATCCTCGAGCACGAGAAACCGGAAATACACGTCCTTTTCCTTGTCTCTGTAGAAGGCCTCTACACGGCGGACTTCTTCATCGATCCAGTTCAAAAAATCCTGTCTTTCTTCCTTCAAGTCTTCGGAAACAGAACGGGTGGAAAAGCCAAATACAGACGTCCGGCGTCGCAGAGAACCACGGGGTTTGGAGTCTAATTCTGCATGTTCACCGATTTCCACACTGGGATTTCCGTTGTTTTCGGGGTTGATTTCTGGCACATAAGGCTGGCCTTCTTCTAGAGGCTCTAACAATGGCGTGGTATCATTGGGCACTTTGTCAGCTTCCTGTTGGGTGATGAGTTTGCTGATTTTTTTGATTTTCTCTTTGCCATATTTGTAGTCGACATATTGTTCTTTCCATTCTTGCACAAGCCCTTCGCTAAGCGACTCGCCAAATTTCATAAGGAATGTTGAAGAAAAATTGAATTAAAGTTAGTTTCTGCGAAGAAATTGTATCAACTTGATGATCTGAAAGGGAAATGTATCGATGATCTGAAAGATTGAATTAAAGTTTGTTTCTGCAAAGAAATTGTATCAAATTTGTATCTGAGAAAATGTATCGAATTTGGATCTGAATATAATGTACTTGCTGGATCGATTGAGTAATTTGGATCTTTTTGGATTATGGTGTATGATTTTAAGGAAGTTGATTATGGTGTAGTGATGTTTATGGTGAATGTGGAGATGCGGTAGTATCAATAAACACGTGCGAGAGTGTATGAGTAATGAGAAAGTTTGGACTTGATAATGGAATGATAGTTTTATCACTGAAGAAATTGGAGAAATTGTTTTAAAAGTTCATGTTGTTTTAAAAGTTTATGTTGTTTTAAAAGTTCATGATCAATCACGTTTTTGGATTTTTATCTATTGAGCCATTGAAAATTCTTTTGTAGGATATATGTAAAGTATCATTAGAAGAATCCGTTTAATAGAAACTATAAGAAATCAATGAGTGGAAATTAAAAAATAATAGTCAATAGTAGAAATTAATAAGAAGAAATCAACAAGTAGATTCATAAGTAAATTTATAAGTAGATTCATGCAGAATTTGTAAGTAGATTCATAAGTGAAATCTATAAGTAGATTCATGAAGAAAACTTATAAGTTGATTCATTAAGTAAAATTTATGAGTAGATTATTAAATAAAATTTATAAGTAGAGTTCATTGATGAAAGATACATTGAGTAGAATTCAATGCGTAGAGATCAAGAAGTAGAAACTTCAAGTAGAATCCATTCAGTAGAAATCATTGAGTAGAAATCATTGAGTACTAATCAGTGAAAGAACAATAAGTAAAAATTCCATAAGTAATATCTCCATTAGTAAAAATCAATAGGTGAAATCATTAAGACCTATCAGTAGAATCCTTTATTCTATGAGTAGAACATTTAGTAGATATTCTTTAATGAGAATTTATAAGTAAAAACTCCATCTATTCAGTAAAAACTTCATTAGTAGAATTCCATGAAGAAACTTTTTTAGTAATTGACGAATCACTAGTATTGAAAAATCAGTAGTATTGAAGATTCAGTAATATTGAAGTTTCAGTAGTACTGAAAATCACCAGTATTGAAAATCACCAGTATTGAAGAATCACTTTCCAAAAATCAGTAGTATTCAAGAACCAGTGGTATTAAAAATTACCAGTATTGGAAAATCACCATATTCCCAACGTTTATCTAATAGTAAATTTAATTGTAAAAATGTCTAATAAATAACTTTGATTATTATTGCCCATTACTCAAAACTCCATACTAATTCTTGTCATTATGTTATTAAGTTTGTCAAACTCTGGTTGTTAACCATTAATATAAGCACAATCTATACAGTCACTGTTTGACCAATTTGACCAATTTGACCAATTTCATCAATCAATTGAAAATTCTAGATTTCAATAAATTAATGTTTTTGTGGGCTCCTTGCAGATCTAACATATCACCAATGGTATTGATTGCAGCCTTGATAATTGTACATCAGTATAATCTTTTGGGTCATAAATAAACAGAAAGTCTGTTTTCAACCATTAATGTCAATTTCGTAAATCAGATTCCAGATCATTTGTCATATTATAATGCACTATTATGACCCACTATAATGTTTTGATTAAAAAGGAAATCGTATGTCATGATTATGTCATGATCTAGATTTTATTGTCAGATTAAAAGCAAATTAATAGCAAATTAAAAATCACATCAAAAAATTGTTTATTGATAAATTGTATGATCAACCACTTTTTTGTTGATAAATAAGTATTTGTCATAAGATATTCGTTTTTACAGTCAATTCTTATAGTCAGTTATAGTCAGTTCGTTTCTATGGTGAATCTGTAATATATCACTAAGTAACTATGCTTTCCAAACTACCTTAATAATCAATTAAACCTTGTTAGTAAATATACTTGCTCATGATTCCTCTTTATATGCTTATTGTAAGGATACCCGGCTGTACTACATTATCAAGCTTTCTGTAAGCCCGCTCCGCAATATACTTGCACGTGACTCGAGACACGTGACCCACACCCACACTTCAACAGCCTCTACGTCTCGTATTTCACAAAGAGAGCGTCGATGAAATGCGGGTGCTTTATGCCGGGCGGCTTGGCGGCCAGAAAACCGTCGATTGCGTCCTGCACAGACCACCCAAGCCGTTCAATCAAGTAGCAGCAAATAAGGTAACCCGTCCGGTTGAAGCCATAGTGGCAGTGCACGGCCACAAGGGGATCCTGCACGGACGCCTGGCCGAGGATGTCGTCAATGAGCTGTATAAAGCGGCGGACGGCCACGTGGTCCGGCACGACCTTGGAGACCGTGGCGCACTTGTAGTAGCGGACGCGGGCGAAGGACCGGGGCAGGTACGGCGGGATGTCGGCCAGAATGTCGACGACGGCGACCAAGGTTCCGGTCACGTGTGAGTCCACGTGACCTGACGGATTTGTCACGTGACCAGTCACGTGCGCAAAGCGGGCCTCGAGGCGGCCCGGCGAATGGACGCCGTCGTCTTCCCGAAGCGTCTTCATGCCCAACAAGGGCGCGTGGCTCGCTCCACGCATGATGTTGCCGGACACGCTCTGTGTTTGCAGCCACTTCATTTCGTTCTTGAGGCCCCATTTGTCGCCAGAAATGAGGGCCTTCACCTTGAGCACCCATGCAGGAGAGAGATGGAGCCGTTCGGGAAACTCGTTCTCCAAGTGGTTGAGAATCACGCCGCTGATGAACTCGGGCTTGGCGAGAAGAAGCGAATGGCCGGCGCCTTTGACGGTGGTCACGTGCGCGATGCTTCTCTGCAGGAGCTCGTTCAAAAACGTCTGGATTTCGCCTAGCGCCAGCACCGGCGTGACGCGGTCGTCGAGGCCGCCAATCAAGAGCGTCTTGAGGTACGCACGCGAGTCGTTTGGGTTGTTGTTGAAGCGGCACACGGCGTCGTAGAGCTCGGACGCCCGGCCTGGCTGGAAACGGCCTGCATACTGCAAGAGTATGTGCAGGTCGATATCGAGGTTCCAGCGCAACTGGCGGACTTTCATGTGGAAGCTGGCGTTTGGCGGGAGCTGGCGGAGCACAGAGCGGCTGGCCACGCCCTCGAGGCGGTCCCACACGCGGAACCAGTCGAAGAGGAACGGGAATAGCGCAAAGACGGCGAGGCGGCTGCGCCACGTGACCGGCGCCACGTGCTTGATGGTCACGTGATCATTCTCGAAGCGGGGCGGCGCCAAGAGCACGAGGCCCTCCACGCGGCCGGCCGTAAGCCGCCCGGCCACCTTGGCCAGGAGGTGCGTGCCCATGGAGTGGCCGATCAAGATAATCTTCTTGGCGGGCGGGATGTTCTCGTGGACGTACTGCACAATGAGGTCCACTATGCAGGCCGTCAGAAAGTCCAGCGGCGCCATGGCACCCACGGAGGCGGCGATTTGGCGGGCGGCGTCATCGTCTAGGCTGGAGCGGGAGCGAGGCGTACGGCGGGAATCTCCGAATCCGGGCAAGTCTAAGGCGTAGATTTCCGAGCATTGCAGCAAAAGTGCCATCAATGGCTCAAACTGCGACATTTGGCCGCCCAAACCGTGGAGAAAAAGCAAGGCCGGCAGCTCCGCGAGCTCGGCGGCAAATTCTTTGGCCACCGGCTCTTTTTTGGCGGAATTCACCAATGGGTGTGGTGCATGGAGGCAGCGTAGGCAAACCGAGGGTACGGAAACCGAGGGTACTTTGGAGGTATCGAGGGTGCGCACCTCGGAATACTTGGCGACAAAGGCGGAATCGTTCGGTTCGGCGGAAAGAAGGTATTCTTCGAATTCGTTTTTCTGCCGGAGCATCACGATGCGGATGAACTGCCAGAGTTTGCCGAGGAAGGTACTGGTTTTCTGGATTTGCCGCTGGGCAAGCGCTGTCAACTGCGCGTCCGACATTTTGCTGGTACTGGTGCTGGTACTGGTGTTGGTGTACTGATGTTGGTTTCGACAGCTGGCAATTGGCAATTGTGCTGGTGTACTGGTTTCGTGATTTCGGGGTGTTTCTATTTGGGTATTGATGGTGTGTGGGGGTATAGATGGTGTGTGATAACTGAGTGGGGGTAGTTCGCGAGAGCAGGTGTACTGGTCTGAGACCAAAATGTACAGGTTTCGTGGGTTTCGGTGTACTGGTTTTGAGATCAAAATGTACGGGTTTTGTGAGTTTGGTGTACTGGCCTCGCGCTCCGGCATATAGACTCGTGCCGCCAAAGATTCCTTTCTTTGCAGGCAGGCGGCTGCGGGCGGGCGCAGCAGCAGCACACCGTCGGGCAGCAGCAAGCTGCAGTAGCAGCAGCCAAGCCCCGCTTCGCCCATACATGCTCCTGCAGAAAGCACTTCCCATATACACGCCATGGTGTAAAGGTGTGGTACTGCAGACAGCGCGCCCGCACCAACACACCAATTATCTCGTTTTACAGCCACTCCTTCTTTATGAGCTGGCAGCACCCCCTGCGACAGGATGTGGACGATGACTTCGAAACATCTCTTGATCGTGCAATTAACGTGGCATCTGACCAATCAGCGTGGCAAAACTCTCGTCGCTCGCTGAACGCTGCCTTCAGCCGCACATCCCTGAATCTGGCCATCCAACTTTCAACACTAAACAACTCCTCAATCAACAATTCCACTATCAACAACTCTTCATTCAACAATTCCAACAACTCGGATGCCGAGTCGGACGAAGATACAGGCGCCCCGCTTCTCTCGGCCGGACGGCGGCGTCGGGAAGAAGGGAGGTACGGGTTTTTCCACCGTCACTGGGCCGCCTTCCTTTCTCTCCGATCAGACATCTTGCAAACATCTCGGGACCGGCAAAACGGGCTTCCCGAGCAAGAGCGGTACATATCCGCCCGCAACCAGCGCAGCCTGGGTCACGTGTCCAACGTGGTGTCCAATGCCAAGTACAATCCGCTCACGTTTCTTCCCGTGGTGCTCTACGAGCAGTTCAAATTCTTCTTCAACTTGTACTTTCTCGTGGTGGCGCTTCTGCAGGCCGTGCCTGCGCTCCGCATTGGCTACTTGTCCTCGTATGTGGTGCCGTTGGCGTTTGTCCTCGCTGTCACCATGTTGAAAGAAGCTGGCGACGACATTGGCCGCCGCCGCCGTGATATGGGCCAGAACAACGAGTTGTACGAAGTGCTCAACCGGCCCCAGCCGCTCACTGCCGACGTGGCGCTCGTGCCCTCCAAGTCCTTGCGCGTGGGCGACTTGGTACGTCTCCACAAGGACACACGTGTGCCTGCCGACATGGTGCTCTTGCAGTCGTCGGACGCGTCGGGCGAGGCGTTTATCAAAACAGATCAGTTGGACGGCGAAACAGACTGGAAGCTCCGGGTGGCATGTGCCGCCACCCAGAATGTGGCCGATGTGGCGGCATTGGTCAACGACATCTCGCTCATGATTCCACGCCCGTCGAAAAACATTCACAAGTTCGATGGCAAGCTCATTGTGCATGCAGGTGCGGCCTCGAGCCAGACTTCCGTGCCATTGAGCGTGGACCAGACGCTCTGGGCCAATACCGTGCTTGCCTCGGGCTCCGCCGTATGTATGGTGGCATATACCGGCATCGAGACGCGGCAGCTGCTTAACACCACCATGTCCGGAGTGAAGATTGGTCTTTTGGAGATGGAAATTAACAGCCTTTCCAAGATCTTGTGTGCCAGCGTGTTTCTCCTTTCCGTCGGCCTTGTGTTGGGCCAGGCATGGCCGCTCCTGCCTTCGTGGTACGTGGACGTGATGCGTTTCCTCATTTTGTTCTCCACCATCATCCCCGTGTCGCTTCGCGTCAACTTGGACCTCGCCAAGTCCGTCTACGCGTCGCAGATCCACAGCGACGCTCACATTCCCAACACCATTGTCCGCACGCTGACCATTCCCGAGGATTTGGGCCGTATTGAGTACCTTCTTAGCGACAAGACGGGCACCTTGACGCAGAACGACATGGAAATGAAGAAGTTGCACCTCGGTGCCGTGTGCTACGCGGGCGACACCCTTGACATTGTCGCCGACAACGTGCACGCCCACAACTTTCAGGCTGCCGACCCACTGCCCAAGCGCAAGGACTTAGCTGCTCGCGTGGCTGACTTTGCTCTTGTGTTGGCGCTCTGCCACAACGTAACACCGTCCATCGAGGACGACGGCGAGCGGCTGTACCAGGCTGCGTCGCCCGATGAAATCGCCATTGTCAAATTCTGCGACCGCGTCGGCTTGACGTTGCTCAAGCGTGACCGCTCGTCCATCACCATTGCTCAAAAGGCCACGGGCCAAGAGTTGGTGTTCCGCATCTTGCACAACTTCCCCTTCAACTCCGATACAAAACGCATGGGCCTCGTGGTGCAAGACCTTCAAAAGGACGAGTTCTGGTTCCTAGAAAAGGGTGCCGACACCGTCATGGCCAAGATCGTCGACCACTCCGACTGGCTCGATGAGGAAACCGTTAACATGGCCCGAGAGGGCCTCCGTACGTTGGTGATCGGGCGCCGCCGCCTTTCACAGCAGCAACTTCAGCAATTCTCCGCTGCCCACGAGCAGGCGGCGCTCAGCATGCACAACCGGGACCAGCTCATGCAAGACGCCGTCGTACAACATCTCGAGCACGACGTGGAGCTCCTCGGCCTCACGGGCGTGGAGGACAAGTTGCAGGACTACGTCAAAAACTCCATCGAGCTTTTGCGCAATGCCGGCATCAAAATCTGGATGTTGACCGGAGACAAAGTCGAGACCGCCAAGTGTGTGGCTATCAGTGCTAAGATCATTTCGCGGGGCCAGGCCGTGCCGCAGATCACCAAGGCGACTACCCCCGAGCTGGCTTTGGCGCAGCTCGACCTGATTGCCGCAAACTCCAACTGTGTGTTGATCATCGACGGCGAGTCCATCGCAACATACTTACAACATTTCCCCAAGGAATTCTTCGACGTGGCCATCGGTCTTCCGGCCGTGATAGCGTGCCGCTGCACGCCGCAGCAAAAGGCCGACATTGCCAACTTGATCAAAAAATACACCGGCAAGCGGGTGTGTTGCATCGGCGATGGCGGCAATGACGTGTCGATGATCCAGTGCGCCGACGTGGGGGTGGGAATTGTGGGCAAAGAGGGTAAGCAGGCGTCGCTCTCGGCCGATTTTAGTGTCGACCAGTTCCACTATCTCCTGAAGTTGTTGCTCTGGCACGGCCGCAATCTGTACAAACGGTCTGCCAAGCTCCTGCAGTTTATCATCCACCGTGGGCTCATTATTTCCGTGGCACAGGCCATCTACTCCATTTCTTCCAAGTTCGAGCCCTTGGCGCTCTACCAGGGATGGCTTATGGTTGGATACAGTACCTTGTACACCATGGCCCCCGTGTTCTCCTTGACTCTCGACCGAGACATCAACGAAAAGTTGACCAAGTTGTATCCGGAGTTGTACAAGGAGCTTACGCTCGGTAAATCGCTCTCATATAAAACGTTTTTCATTTGGGTGGTGATTTCGCTTTTCCAGGGTGCCGTTATCCAGTTGCTAGCACAGAAATTCCAAACTCTACAAACAAGCCGTTTCTTGTCCATGGTCAGTCTTTCATTCACCGCGTTGATCTTGAACGAGTTGCTTATGGTGGCCATGACGATTCGGACCTGGAACAAAGTCATGTTTGGCACCATGGTCATCACGTTTATGATCTATGTGTTGCTGGTGCCGTTTTTGACCGACTACTTTGATCTCGACTACATCACGTCCTTTGCATTCTGCTGGCAAACAGCCGTGATTTTGGGATTGAGTTTGTTTCCAGTGTGGCTTACCCGGGCCGTCAACCGCCGGTTGAACCCACCTTCGTACGCCAAGGTCCAGACCTAGCCTGCAGACAACGGCACCAGCCGCGTCACGTGCCGCGTTCCGACTAAACGATCGTTAAAACTGTGGCCGCGCCATATGCAGGCGCAAATAGTGGCACCATTTTGCTGCACCCTTTTGCACATATATGGCGGCATTTGCCATTGCTTTCTTTGCTTCACTTTCAGCTATCAAAAGTCATTAATATTGACCCCTTGAAACTTGGATTTTACCGACGGAACTCTGTGAATCATGTACACGGCGCTCACCACGAAAACATCCCTCCTCACATTAGCATACTTGACTGCATCCACAACGTTGCCTTTCTTGTTATCTTACAAAGAAACTCAGGGCAATTTGGTGTACACAAAGGGCTACACCAACGCACGGTCCCTTTTCAACAAGATCTAATAATGCAAGTTGAACATTTGGCTGACCATTTGGCTGACCATTTGGCTTCAATATTCACCATTTGAAGGCTGGAAACTCAAGTGGGGAATAACCCGTCAAGCTCTACATAAAACGCCAATGCTTGTCTAATGCAAATCAAAACATCGACACGTAGCCCATGGTACTCAAACAAACCTTTCATTTACCACGCCTCGTATCTTCTTTCAGCTCTTGCCTCTATGTACTCTTGCTCCAGGCGGCACTCTTGAACAAGTCTTTTGGGTCACTCACGCCCATGGTGATATCATAAATCATTTGCCGTTGAGTGGTGTGCAAATCGCCACTTCTCATCAAGTTCCGCTGCGTCTGTTGGCCCACGCTGCTTGACTTGTTGCTAATGCTGATTTCATCCACTTCTCCCTTGACCACCTTCCTGATGCGGTCGCCAAACTCCTGGCCATCGACTTCCAAGTTGTAGTCTTTTTGCAAAAGGAACTCGTTGCCGGCAAAATTCTCGTCAATGCTGTCAATGATGGATTTGGGAAGCTTGTATGGGTACTTGGATTTGAGAAGCGTTTCCTTGGCCACGGCTGCCACCCGAGAGCCGGTGTTGAGGCCAACCAGCGCAATCTTTCCATGGAAGAACAAGTCTCCTGTAACGCTGGGTTTATATGCGGTTTCCACAAGCTTCTTGGGCACAATGCTTTGAGGCTTGATGGCCTCTTTGCTCCGGTTAAAGTCGCCTCTCTTTCCCCTGTCTTGACCACCGGCTCTTCTATTTCCACCGACTCTTCTCTCTTGAACGGGTCTTCTCTCTTGACCGGCTCTTCTCTCTTGACCGGCTCTTCTCTCTTGACCAGGTCTTCTCTCTTGACTAGCTCTTTCTTCCTGACCAGCTCTTCTTTCCTGACCGCCAGTTCTGGAAAAGCCTCTACTCCTTTGAGCCCCCTGGTCTCTCGAATCACGGCCATTGTTGTTCCTGAAGTTTCTGTTCTCGCGTGGACCAGAGCTTCTTGACTCATCAAACTTCTTGAAAGTGTTATTGCTCAACGGATGATCCTTGACAGCAATTCTGGTAGTATTAGTGTTTGGAGTAGATGATCTTGGGGCCTTTGGACTCGTTTGCTGCTTCTTTTTCTGCTGTTGTTTGTCCTTTGTCACGCCATTAAGAGCATCGATTCTTTTCATCAAGGTGGACAAAAACGCATCTTCGCCCAGATTGGTCGAATAGCAGCGAATACCACGTGCAACACCATGTGCTCTAGATATCATCTTTGCAGGATCTCAGAGTTTTTGTTGCAGAGCTATACGGGTCTATGCGGTTGTCAGGAATTTTCACTTTTTCACCTTCTTCGAGCGGGACTGCACACAACACAGGGTGCAATTATACCCATACAAGTTCTTGATTCTAATCCCAGTTCTTGATTCGAATCCCAAGTAAGATCTATCAATACGGTCTGTCCAATAACGCCCAATTAACTATGAGTCTGGAAAATTTGAGAATAGGAACCACGATATTATTCCTAAGTATCTGAAATTAGTCCCTGGAGATTAGCTTGTCACGTGCGAGTCATGTGCAATTTTTAAGGTGGGTTCATTTTTGCAGGCAATTCACTCTTAATTTATAGATTTGCAGATGCATGACCATAATTTGAGAGTTGCATAAATATTCTCTTATAAAGTATAAGAAATAAAGGGGCTTGCATAAATTCAAGAGGTTTGCATAAACGGTATTTTGTTTGCGTTATGTGTATGCATATTTTATGTCCACAAAGACAATTGCATACTATATAAATCCCAGTTTCCCTTAAGATTTAGTCTCTAATTTTACTTATTTGATAATTGAACCAATTGAATTATTAGATTCGTTAAACGAATTCTTTTGTTTCCCTTGTGATTGTCTACGACAACAATTGAAGCCACCTCAAGGATTTCATTCAACTGCAAAAACCTAGAGATAGAACCACTTTTGTGTTTAACTCATGTCCAATGATTAACAAATCCTTGATTTACAAATCCTTGATTTACAAATTCATGATTTACGAATCTCTGCTAAAGTCTTTATGAAATTTCCCCGTGAAATACGAATTCTAGAAATCTTTGTCAAAATTTTCATTCAACGGTAACTTTTTGGGCTCCACGTTGCTAATCTCTTTGAAATTCATCCAACCTTTCTCATATGTCCATAACCTATCAGTCAATCAATTTTGAGACCTTATCGTGAAGCTTGAGATTTTGGTTGCAATTCGAGTGCACTAATACAGGCGCACGCACCAGGCGTCCAAATCCTGGGCGGCGCAACGTTTGCTGCCATACAAAAGCATAAAAGTCGCCACCCAACCAAAAAAACTTCCCTGAAATTTATAAGTGAGCCACAATGACACTCAAAAATGCATTGATATAAACAAATTTACATCATTCTCCAATATTCTCGGCGCCACCGGCCTAGCAGCGCACTCCAATAAGACGTGGGCCTGCGGAGGGGAGTGCACACAGCAAGGGATCGTGTCGATACCACGCGCCCTGAGAGCCAATCATCGTGCGTAATGTGAAGCTTTCTCCGGCCGAATGTGGTTGATTTTTCGCGCGACGTCCTCTCACTCCAGTATAATACTAAAACAATTTTCCCCTTCCTCTTTTTCTTCCTCCACCTGACTTTTACCCACAACCTTAATAAGTCGCCATGTTGTCAGCTCGTTCTGTCTTACGTACTGCCGCCCGTGCAGCCACCGTTTCTAGAATGCGTGTCGTATGTATCCCTTCCAACAGTTTTTCTGGGATCAGGACTTGAATTTCAAGATTGCCCACTCGGCTTCGAAATTGCCACTCGGCTCCAAATTCGCCAATCGGCTTCAAAATATCCACCCTTAGGAATTGCTCTAAAGCTCAATCGCTCAATTGAAGATTACTAACAACCCAGGCTCGTCCAGCTTTCACTGCTGTTCGTTACGCTTCTGCCAAGGCTGCCCCAACTGAAGTCTCCTCCATCTTGGAAGAGAGAATCAGAGGTGTTTCCGAGGAAGCCAACTTGAACGAGACCGGTAGAGTCCTTTCCGTCGGTGACGGTATCGCCCGTGTCTTCGGTTTGAACAATGTCCAGGCCGGTGAGTTGGTTGAGTTCTCCTCTGGTGTCAAGGGTATGGCCTTGAACTTGGAGGCCGGCCAAGTCGGTATTGTCTTGTTCGGTTCCGACGCCTTGGTCAAGGAGTCTGAGCCAGTCAAGAGAACCGGTAAGATTGTTTCCGTTCCAACTGGTCCAGAATTGTTGGGCCGTGTTGTTGACGGTTTGGGTAACCCAATCGATGGTAAGGGACCATTGAACAACTCCGCCACCGCCAAGGCTGAGGTTAAGGCCCCAGGTATCTTGCCAAGAAGATCTGTCCACGAGCCAATGCAAACCGGTTTGAAGTCCGTCGACGCCTTGGTCCCAATTGGTAGAGGTCAAAGAGAGTTGATTATTGGTGACAGACAAACCGGTAAGACCGCTGTCGCTTTGGACACCATTTTGAACCAAAAGAGATGGAACAACGGTTCTGACGAGTCCAAGAAGTTGTACTGTGTCTACGTTGCTGTTGGTCAAAAGAGATCCACCGTTGCCCAATTGGTTAAGACCTTGGAGTCCCAAGACGCCATGAAATACACCATCATTGTTGCTGCCACCGCTTCCGAGGCCGCTCCATTGCAATACTTGGCTCCTTTCACTGCCTGCTCCATTGGTGAGTGGTTCAGAGACAACGGTAGACACGCTTTGATCATCTACGATGATTTGTCCAAGCAAGCCGTTGCTTACCGTCAATTGTCCTTGTTGTTGAGAAGACCACCAGGAAGAGAGGCTTACCCAGGTGATGTCTTCTACTTGCACTCTCGTTTGTTAGAGAGAGCCGCCAAGATGTCCGAGGCCAACGGTGCCGGATCCTTGACCGCTTTGCCAGTCATTGAGACCCAAGGTGGTGATGTTTCCGCTTATATTCCAACCAACGTCATTTCTATCACTGACGGACAAATTTTCTTGGAAGCTGAGTTGTTCTACAAGGGTATCAGACCAGCCATTAACGTTGGTTTGTCCGTGTCCCGTGTCGGTTCTGCTGCCCAAGTTAAGGCCATGAAACAAGTTGCTGGTTCTTTGAAATTGTTCTTGGCTCAATACAGAGAAGTCGCTGCTTTCGCCCAATTCGGTTCCGACTTGGACGCCTCCACCAAGCAAACCTTGGCTAGAGGTGAGAGATTGACCCAATTGTTGAAGCAAAAGCAATACAGCCCATTGGCTGCTGAGGAGCAGGTTCCTGTCATCTACGCCGGTGTCAACGGTTACTTGGACGACATCGAGCTCTCCAGAATCGGTGAGTTCGAGGAGGCCTTCGTGTCTTCCTTGAAGTCTAACAACGGTGAGATCCTCGAGGCCATCAAGAACAAGGGTGAGTTGTCCAAGGAGGAGTTGGCCTCTTTGAAGGAAGCTACTGAGTCTTTTGTTGCTTCTTTCTAAGCTGACTCTTGCATGTAGACTGAAGTGCCGTGTTTACACGAACACAAAGATACACTAACCAAAATATTTACGATATATTCCAATTATGATGTCGTCTGAATGCGAATGTAGAAGTGTTCTCCCAGTATATTCACTGCAGGACCCGCGCCGTTGGAAATTGGTGCACGGGTGTGTGCACGTCGCGTAACATCAACACAAACAACCTTCCTCTCCTGCAGCCAAAACCCCCTCCATAGCATACATTATACAGCATGGGCAAAAAGGCTGTTGATCTAAGCGCAAATATGCCGGAAACCTGTACATTCGAGGTCTGTGACTACGATTACGCGGCGCTTGAGCGCGAGAAGCGCCCCGATGCTGATTTCGAGTCGGATTTAGCGTTTCTTATGGACACTTCTTTCAAAAAGGCGCCAAAAGCCGCTGAAACCCTAAAAGTTTCGGAGTTCAGTGCCGAGTATCCTGTTTTTGGCGCTGTTTCCGTGAAAACTCCGGCCAAAAAAGTGAAAAAGAGACGGAACAAGCAGAATGTCCCCGCATCATCAGAGACCATTGTATTTGTGGATGAAGAGGGCAAGCTGGAGGTGAAACCTAATGCTCAAGAGAGGACAAAACGGGGCCAGAATCTGCGACTGGAGTTTCCAAATTTGAAGAAGAATGAATCAAATGTGGTGGTGAACGAGGCCCCTGTACATAGCCGGGCGAAAGACGGACCAGAACAGAAAATCCTGGGGAAAAACGGATCAGCGAAAGAACTTCCGGGGAAAAACGGACAAGATTCGAAAAAGAATAGACCAAAATCCGGATCGACAAATAAAGCTTTTGGGAAAAATCACGAGGTCGCCAAAAACAAGAAATCCGAACCTGCAGATGCGTTGGAAACGGCAGGGGCAAACTCGGCAGAGGAACGTCTATCGTCTGAAGGGGTGAGTCAGGACATTACCCAAAGTGAGGATCTTCATGTGTCAAACAATAAGCGATCGTCCAAACTCGAGAAAAAGGCCAACAATGGTCGCAAGGTCACGCAAAAAAGGACAGGAGCGAAGATTCAGGCATCAAAAGCCGGTGACTCACTGGAGAACACTAGTTTCTCTCTGTCACACGTCACCATCGACGATAGCATCCAAAAATTGTCAAAGAAGAAACGGAAAAACCGCAAATCCGAAAATAAGAGAGCTGCTTCAACACCTGAACCCGAATTGGACAGTACTATGTTGCTTGCCATCCAAAGTGCTTTTGCTCTGAATGAACTTGGAACAGACCCTGACTTTGCCAAGCCAAAAAAGGAAGTTGGTATATCTGAACAAACCGAGCGGACGAAGTCATTGGGTAAAAAGTTGAAGTCAAAAACACCAGATTCAGAAACAGACACACCTGAGTCAGACCCAAAAGCATTTGAATCAGAAACCGAAACACCTGAATCCAACCCAAAAGCATCTGAATCAGAAACAGAAACATCTGAATCAAACCCAAAAGCATTTGAATCAGAAACAGAAACATCTGAATCAAACCCAAAAGCATTTGAATCAGAAACAGAAACATCTGATTCAAACCCAAAAGCGTTTGAATCGGAAGCAGAAACACCTGACGAGAACACGCCAGAACCCCAATCAAAGCCAAAATTTCCAGGCCTGGAACAAAAGCCCTCACCAGCATCCATTCAATCAGGTGAAGAAGTCAAGTCCATGGATTCCAAATCGGACTCTGCCAAAATCTCACCTGCCAAGAATTCATCTCCATCCGCCAAAATAAGCGGCTCTTCTTCCAGAGCAACCAAAGTTACGCAGATTCCCGCTATTCCTCCCGTGTCAACCATTTTCGGCCTCGACCACAGCCAGATCTTCCGCCTGAAAACCACGGATGTCAAAGTCAAACTCTTGCTCAATTCCAAAACATCGCCCATGTGCCGCAATGCCTTGGACTTTGTTCATGTGGCCAATAAAGACAGTCAGCTGCTTTTTCATGACGAAGTTAAATTGGCACATTTCATCAATCTTTGCATCAACGTGGCATTGTATGAAGCTAACGGTTTCAACTCAGTCACAAAACTTCACCCCGAATTGTTGCAATGGCTACCTGAGTATGACCATTTGACGCTCTCCCATACAAAAACAAACTTGACCGTGTCCCACAAGAGCGCTCATATGAATCAAATCGATTACATGGTGTTGGCATTTTTTGGCCATATAATGATCTGGGCCCTTCATCTTCAGAACCAAGCTTCCATTTCGCCTGATTTGGCGCAAAGGTACGGTTTGAGTGTCACCAACAAAGACATTGCTCGGTCGTTGGGCGGGTATCATTTATGGGATCGCTTGCGAAAGGAAAAGTCCATGAACTTGAAGCGGTGGAAACACATCCAAAAGTTTAGACAACTTTTTGCTTTTGAAGAAAACCAATTTGTGTTGATCTTGAGATTCTTAAACCTTGACACTGTTATTCCTTGAGCAAAGAGCAACACATGCATCTTGAAGGTGCTCTCGTTAACACATATTCCGGGGAAAAACATATTCGGGGCTCAAGCCACTACTAGCGGGTCCTCACGGATCCCTCACATGATACTCATCTCTTCATCTAACTAGTTATATAGTTAAATATTATTTTTTGATAACAAAGGGTCGCAAACACAATCGGGCCTTGCCCGCTTAGAGTCTGCTCATGCCGGTTCATTGGCCACTAACCCACTTGTAAATTTTGTCAGTGTCACGTTTGGCCCAGTTAGACTTGGCCGTGATCATGTCCAAAGACTGCGCCAAACTTTGGTCAAATCCGTTGGTATTCTTTCCTTCAAAGAATTTCTCCACAGCCTTTTTCTGCTCGTCTTTGGTGAAACCCGAAGATGCAATGGTCACAACTGAACCCAACATCGACAATCCGGGTGGCAACAATTTGTAGATTGCGTCCCAGTTACTGGTAAACCATTGCCATAACTTTTCAACACCCTTGGCGTGAGCTCTCATGCCTTGCATAGGAATGTAGACGTCTTGTGCCTTGATGATGTCAGTCTGCAACAATAACCCGGTAACCTTCTCAAGGACATCTTCGTCTTCGAATCTTCCGAAAGCTCTCAAAGCAGCAATCTTCTCCTCAGTGGAGGAAGGGTTCTTGTAAATCTTGAAGAGCTTCTCGAAAGTCTCCATGTTACCACGTCTAGCGACGGTGTTAAAGATGGCAGCTCTCAAGTTTGGATTAATGGCCGTCTTGTCACCGCCAACAAAGGCATCAAAGCTTTTGTCGACAAATTCAAGAGCATCCTTGTCACTAGAGGCAGCAGCAGAGCCAAAAAGAAGAGACTTGAGCTGTTGGTCGGCAAAAGAGTCGGAATCTGAGAATTCCCAGCCAACTTCCTTCAACTTCGAGCTGATCAAGTCGAGAACAAACGCATTCAACGCCTTGTTGACCTTCTCATCCTCAAACAACATGGCAGCCTTGATCTTGATGATGCTTCCCAAAGCAGCTTCCCATACAACATAGTTGGATTCAGAGGACCATGCCTTGACCAAATTGAGCAAGTCGGTACTGCTGATGAATCCGGAAGAAGCCAATGAGCCGGCATCTGCAACAAGACCAACACGGTCTTCAACAGACAATTTGCCGTTGACTCCAGCCTCTCCGAGTTTAGTCCAACGCTCCGGAGAGTATGCAGTTCTGTAAACTCCAGCCTGGTCGCCGTTCACCTTGTAAAAGTCATCAGCAATGTCAAGCTTAATTTTAGTAGATCTGGTGTCCAAAACAGCCGATTCGTCAACTCCAGAAGAAGTCTTAATTCCAAGGAAGACTGGGTACAAAGTCTTGTCTTCCTCGTCTTTCACGTCAGCCGTGGCAAGGAAACGGTGTTGAGTGAGTGTCAATTCGGATCCAGATTCCTCAACGTGCACGACAGGGTAGCCAATCTTCTTTGTCCAGATGTCCATCACCTTGACCACATCCTTTCCACTGACATCGCTCAAGGACCGCCAGAGATCAGATGTTTGGGTGTTGCCCCATTTGTGCTTCTTCAAATAGTTTGAAACACCTTTGATAAAAATCTCCTCACCCAACCAGCGGGAAATCATCTTGAGCAAAGATGAACCCTTGGAGTAGGAAATAGCGTCAAAAATTTGGTTGATTTCATCAGCACGCTTGACTGGCACTTCAATTGGGTGCGACGATCTCAAAGAGTCCAAGGATAAAGCATGCTGCAATGAGTCCGCGACATACGACTCCCAAACCTTCCAGTCAGGGAACAAAGAGTCACATGCATACCAGGACATCCAGGTGGCGAAACCCTCGTTTAACCACAAACCATCCCAGAAGTCCATGGTGACCAAGTTACCGAACCACTGGTGTGCCAATTCGTGCATCACAACTTCGGTGACTCTCTGCTTGGTACTGATTCCTGAATTCTTTGGATCCAAAAGCAAATCAACGGTTCTGTAAGTGATACAACCAAAGTTCTCCATAGCGCCTGCCGAGAAGTCGTGGATGGCGACCATATCCAATTTAGGTAATGGGTAGGGAATATCAAATTTACCATCGAAGAACTTCAAGGTGCTAGCGGCAATGTCAGCAGAGTATTGTCCCAAATGTTCAGAACCAGGAGTAGCCCAGACTTTAATTGGAACGGAGTATTCGTTGTTTTCGACAGATTTCAAATCACCAACGATAAATGCGACTAAGTAGGTCGACATCAAAGGCGTTGTATTGAAAACAGTCTTTTTCTTGCCATCCAGGAGTTGCACAATTTCTTTTTCATCCATGTTGGACAAATGAACCAAGTTTTCGGCTGAAATCAAGGAGATGTCGAACTTGGCCTTCAACGCAGGCTCGTCGAAAGATGGGAAGGCCCGGCGACAATCGGTGGGCTCCATCTGAGTTGTAGCCAAGTATGCGATATTACCCGAAGCATCTGTGTATGAGGAGCGATAGAAACCGGCCATCTTGTCGTTCAATTCGCCTGTGAACTTCAAGGACAAAGTGGCGTCGGAGTCCTTTGGCAATTGCGATGGCAATTCAAATGTGACAGTTTGCTTTTCAGTGTCAAAATCATATTTTTCAATTTTGTTGCCATTCACCTGGGCAGCGTGAATTTCGATTTCCACCGAGTTAAGCACAATGGTGGTTGAGTCCGCTTGAACACGCAAGTCAATATCCAACTCACCATCAAACTTAAAAGTGGAAAAATCAGGCTCAAGCGTCAAATCATAACGCAATGGCTTAACGTTTGTAGGAAGCACTTCACGGGCAGGCGAAGTTTGACACATTTCTCTTAGGTTAGTATATTGTCTGGAGAAAAGAGACTTCTGGGGTGGCGGCCGTTTTATATCCGCGCATGCACGTCCGTGCGGCTGCGAAGCAGAGCCAATGGAGTATGAGGCTCTGTTGCAAATCAGCCAATAACCATAATAAGGTTAATCAGAGCCTTGATTCTGCAATTCAATACTGCAAAACCACAAAGTTATCAAGATAATGAAAACCCTTGAAACGAAGAATAAGAAGGAGCCTGAATTTTATAACTGCGCATTAAAATCATAAATCTCAGTCACAAACTTCGTCACAAACTCAGTCATAAACTCAATCACAAAGAGACACCCAAATAATTGAGATATTCAAATCGTTTTGTCCGACGACATCCACAAATTGACTGCATAAAGCCACAAACTGACTGAAGACATCAACAAATTGCCTGAATACATCGACAATTGAGACATCCACATCACGTTATTTCAAAAAAAAAAACCTCTTAAAATATCCGCGTGTTTAAAGTACTGTAAAAACTGTCTCATTACACAGGTATTCAAATGAAAAAGTCCAAATAGAACTTTTTTAAAATTGAAGGTTCGTAATTTCAGACCCATAAGTCACGGCAATTAGTGTTCTTCTCCCCAATTCAGTATCAAATTTATAGATATTGAATTCAATTAATAGAATATAACGTACTTTTTATGTCCAGTGTTTTTGTATCTTCGGGATGAAAGAAAATTATTAGGGCAATACGCGCTCTTTATATATTGTTGGGTATTTGCAGCCAAAATTGGCGCAAGTTACAAATACAATTTCATGCAAGACGCAAAGAGACGAGTTTCAGAAATTCCATGAAATTCTATTCCTTAATTTGTTACAGATATAAATATGCCGCTTTTCCACTTTTTTCCCTGAATCTATAAATTTCGATCTTGACAAAATGAGAACTGTCACGTATATCCGAGATGTAAACTAGTTGTGGTAGCTGACAACATTCTAAGTTATTGTGATTTAACTGAATTATAGAGGCAGTCACATTGTGGTTGTTGCTGCTCTTCTTACAGTTTCCAAAAAGTTGATTTAATAAAGCAAAGATTACGATCTAATGAGCTTTGTTCAAGCTCTATTAATATTGAGCTCAATAATTATTGAGCTCCACGATTATACAACTGCAGTTTTCGACAAGAGAAAATCCATGCTGATTCAAAGATTATCAATCCGCAGTCACTTTGCTCTAATGACGAGAAGTCTCTGAGCTAAATTCCTCGTTTTGGAGCCAACCCACAATTCCACCGTGCAAAATTTCAATCTTGACATTATGAGGACCGTACTTTTCCAAATGGTCCTCGGCCCATCCACCAATATACGTTGCTCTTTTACCTGACAGATTGCAGTGAATAATAATGCGTTCTGCATCAGGCGCCGCCTTCAACACTGGCAGAAGAAATTTCTCCTGAATATCCCCTGGGCCTTCAATATCTGTAGCAGGAATATGCAACGCCAGCGTGATTGTGCCATTCTCTTGCTCGTTTCGGATATCCACAACGGCTACTGACTTTGGATTTTTCTGTAATTGAGTGTAAAGTTCCGTGTTTTCCAAACGTGGGGTAACGGTGGCCAGCTGCTGCAGCTCCCACTTATCAAGCCATTCAGGGACAGGGTACATTGCGTATCAAGAGTTGAGGCACTAGGGAGTGTATTTAGTTGAACCTTGGTGTTGGAATTGTTAAAGTATGGAATATTTGAGATTTCTTGAAACATGGGGACTGTGGAGTGTCGCGTGAAATCCCGTGAGCCTGCATCCAGCAAAAAGCCTAAATGACAGGATCTAAAGACGACCGCCATTTGACAATCAAATCCGTTTCTATAAGACCACGGGGCCAATTAAATGACTACAGAACTGTGAATGTTAAAACATTGAGTGTCAAAATATTGAATGTCAATTTGGGAATCGTACCAGATCAACGCAAAATCGAACATATATTCAAAATGATTAATTTCACCATCGGTTCTAGAACTGCTCCCCTTATGACCAGTCAAATCTCGGGCTCCCTAAATCTACCTTCAATTGGCTGGTAAAATTCCGAAAATATCTAATTAGTTACATCGGTATCACAGTATCACGTGATGTGCTGATTTGGGGCCTCTGCTCGCGCACATCTGTACACCCTTCACATGAAACATACTAACATCGCCCTAGCGTCTGTTTACACATTCAATATAATGGACTCATTTCCTGCCGATCTTCGACTTCCCAAAGGAAGTGAGGAGCTTTCTCGTCTACCACATCGGCCCAAAGCGCGAGGCGATACTTGGGAACAGGCCCTACAAAGTGCATTGGCCCATTCCTCTGAAATCCGCAAATGGGACCACTTGTTTGCAATTATCGAGCAGCAGACTGAACAACTAACAGATAGCAGCTCGGAGTTGGCACGCAAGCTCCTGAAAGCCGTAACAATTGCATATACAGCATTCCTTGATCGCTTTCCTTACGCCACAGCTTATTGGAAACAATACCTGATTCTTCAGTATAAACTTGCAGGCCCGCATGAATCCATAGCGTGTTTAAAAAGTGCCGTTGCCGCTTTTCCACAGAGTGTTGTTTTATGGGGTGACTACCTCAGTGGATTAGTAGCTATGGAGGCAGAGGAATGGAAAAAATCACACCAACTATCGGAGAAAGCGGAGGTAACTCCGAAAGCAGAAGCTGCCACAACAGAAAAAACTCCAGTACCTAAAGATGCCTTGAGCTATACCGAGGATTTCATCCGAAAACAATTTCTCCATGCCGAATCACTCATAGGGTACAATTTCAATTCCGATCTCTTTTGGGACAAGTATATTGCATTTGAGAACCTGATGGCTCAACGATCTTCAAAGCTGGAGCCTTCCCACTCTCTCTTATCGTTGTACTTACGTCTCATCCGCATACCACTCTACCAGTATGCGCAATACTACAACCAATTTATCGAGATCAGCAAAGCTTTCACCACTGAGGATATGATTCCTGGCCTGATATTGACGGAGTATGTAGGTCGTTTCAACAAAAAAGACCTCTCGGAGCTTTCGACTCTCGAGTCCAGACAAGTGGTTGAGTTGTTCTCCTACGACATCTTTGTGCAGACGCAACAAGCCGTGAATACAAAGTGGACTTTTGAAAGTGTCTTGACATTGCAGGAATTCACGCCGCTGGATTCAGCCGTTGCACATGAACAGCTTCCATTGTGGCAAGATTACCTAAAACACGAAATTCAAATTTTCAAAAAACTCGATAAGAAAGTGAAATTCCCAGTGATTGCGGCGTCCCGTGACGACACAGCTGCTACGGAAAAAGCTCTACTAGAATCCTCGATTGTTCCTGAAAGACATCACTTTTTGATTGTGCAAAGCCTTTTCGAGCGTGCCCTTGTGCCAAACTGTTTCAATAGTTCTCTTTGGATTGAATACGCTGAGTTTTTGTCTTCGAACGCAACAACTAATAACGACGAGATTCAAGAGTTGTTTGAGAAGGCTATCTTCTCTTTACTTCCTGTGCGAAATAATGATATTCGCTCCTTCTACACAAAGTATCTTCTCGATGTGAAGGGAATTGATGATGCCACAAAATTTCTTCTCAAAACTTTAAGGCTATATTCGGGTGTGCTGTCCAGGCTTTATGTCAAAGAAGCTTATCTACAATCACTTAGTGAGTTGCTCTCAATGTGGTCTTTGACGCAGAATGCCCAGAATGTTTTTGATGGTATTATTGTGTCATACTTTGCTCGAGTGGACAGGTACAGAAAAGATGCAACTGCAGAAAAGACTGTTACAGATGAAATAGACGGAGAAGGGAAGGGCGCATTTTTGAAGGAAGAATATGTGAAGGAGCTTTCAAACTATTTAAACGACGACGGAATTTCCGTGGTTGCATTTAAGTTTCTCCCAATTTTGGCTGAACTGTCAGAGTCAAAGGTACGGAAGTTCTACAATCAGTATCACACCCACGCTGCATTTTCCCGCTCGGTACAGTTTTGGAAATTTTTCGTGGACTTTGAGATTGAACAGAAGCATTTGCAAAATCTTAAAACTATTGTGGACTTTATCGAAACTTCTACAGAGCTTCCAAAAAAAGCTATCGATTACTTTCTTGACATGCAGTATGAAGCAACAACATCCAACTTACATCAAGCCCTTTCAGCGCCTAGTTGCGAATTGCTGGAAATCTTGGTAACACTTCACGCTAAAAAGTCAGATGATTTGGTGACCAATACCTCTGCCCGAAAGCGTTTGGCAGCTTTAAGCTATATGGTGGACAAATCTAATGAAGACTCGCTTATGTCGATGAGATCAAAGCATCTTGGTCATCCGGGTATCTTTGTGGAGCATACGCCAGAAAATACCAATAGCTTGATGAATCAGGAGTGGATCTCTCTACTTGACGACGATTTGAAAACTCCTACTCCTCCTAACTTCCGTCACCTCGACAAGGCAAATGCCGCGATCAACTACCCTGACGAATAATTGTTACACACAAGTCTATAGATCCTCGCCTTGTCTGCCAATCACAAGAAGCGATGGTTTGAGCACTGCTTTAGAAGAACATTTGTTGTTTCCGAAAACTTCGAGAATCGCCAAGTTTGGACAGTGCTTTCCAAACTTTTCGGCCACGTCGTCGTCAAACTTTCTCACAAAGCTAACATCTAGATGCGTTAGAAGGGGAAGCTGTTTTACGGCAAAGTCATTGTCAGCGGAGTCAGTATCAGAGACTATCAGCAGCAAAAACTCTTTTGAAAGCTTATTGACAGAATTCAACGAAAGGTTCACCAAAGATTCCGAAGAATGATTTAAAAGCGCATCGATTGCTGAGTCTGACAAATTGATGGACCGAGAAACATCTGCAGATTTAAGGCCGTTCGAGTTTATCTCCGAAAGATCTTGGAAGGCTTTTGAGAATCCTTCGTCAGTGACCTGCAGTAGATTCTTCATCGATAACTCTTGAAGATTCGGACAAAATTTGGCCAAGCCTTCTACGAGAAATTCATCGGTGAGATCAGAACATCCATCAACATTCAAAGACACCAAAGATTCTCCCGTGATTGCTAGAATGTGGATCAACAAGTCATCGGAAACCAAAGACGGCGTATGTGGGTAGGAAATCTCCAAAGCTGTAAGCTTGGAGCTCGACAAGTATTGAGGAATCAACTCGTACACCGAGGCCGATTCCAAGCCATCCAAACGGGAAAGTTTCAAGGATGTCAACAGCGGGCCAAATCTCTCCAAAAGAGAAATCAATGCGCCGTTCGAGAATCGGTGAGTATTCCTTATCTCAAATTCGGCGAGTGGGCATACTGCCGAGTCAAAGAATTTCTGCCACATTGGGTCACTAATAAGAAATGGACCGTTTAGCGAAAGTTTGCGGAGATGAGAGAGCTTGTCTGTAAAATAGATGAGGTTGTCGTTGTGCAATTGGCCACACATGAAGAGCGTTAACTCCTCCAAGTTACCACAGAAGGCGGCTATTTTGTTTAGCGAGTCGGAAGAAACGTTGGAGCAGTCCCAAAACTCGATGGTCTTCAAATCCGGGTTGAGGAAAAGCGACAACGTGGAGTCATTCAAGGACCTGTTTTTGGAGAGAATCTTCAGGATTTTGGTGGTGTTGGTTTGACTGATGCGCTCCTTATCTAAATGCTTAACCTTTTCGATGTTTTTCGTGATTTCCGCCACGCAAATGTCCTGAAGAGTACTGATTCGAACGGTCTTTTTGTCGAGCAAAGCCTTGGCCATCTTCCGGCGCCGTTTACGAGCGTTGGCCTGATTCTTTTGCGAGGTCTTCTCGCGACGCTTCAAAATCTCATTGCAATCCTCACAAATGTACCCTTTCAAGGGCTCGGAGAATCGGGAGTACACAGTGACCGTGAATGGATTGCCACAGTCGGCGCAGGACTCCTGGGCTCCGATATCGACGTCATTGTCGTCGTCGGAGAGCGTGAGTTGCTGAGGGGATTTGCCATCCGCGTCTTCGTCGCCAAGGTCTTCGTCAATGACGTCGTCAGCAGCCACGAATTCGTCGGCGTCGTCGTCCTCTGAGCTCACCACATACACACCATCACCGTCGTCGTCGTCGCTGTCAGATTCGTCCTTGATTTTAGGCGATCTGGAGCGGGATTTGGGTGGCGTGGAGCGCGGAGAGGCTGTTTTGCGCTTTGGCGTCCGTTTTTCGCTCTCTTTTTTCTGACGGAAAGCATCGGTGATTCCCTCCACGCGGAGAAACTCAGTTAAAGCCGAGTTGGGCCCTCGGACCTTGGATCTGTTGTTACGAGACATGTTGTGGATGGAGATGTAATGGCAATCTAATCGCGGAGACCCGTCAGAGCAGTACCTCTCGCAGTGCGGCTGCAGAGCGCAGTTGCGGAGGTACGGGTGCACCCAGACACCAGATCGGTAAGCTACTGCGCAACGTCCACATTGAAATGGTGACGCCACACGAGTGACAGACTTTGGCAGTAATCACAAAATGGAAACCGGATTACCACCCAGTTGGAGCTTGAGGCAAAGCAAAACGAAAAAAGCGCCATATTACCTCAATCAGGTGACGGGCGAATCCACATGGGAGCCCCCCTACGGTAGTGACGATGAGAAGCTCAAGGCATACGTGGAAAAGTTCGAACAGAACGGCGGCAAGCCCTTGGTGGGCCCCGATGGGAAAGTGCGTGCATCCCACTTGTTGATCAAAAATGAAACGTCCCGGAGACCTAAGTCGTGGAAAAGCGCCGACCCCATTACGCGGACTCGTGACGAGTCTATTTCCATTTTGAAGGGACTCCAAAAAAAGGTTTTGGATGGTGAAGTTTCGTTTTCAGACTTGGCCCGGACCGAGAGCGACTGTTCATCGCATGAAAAAGGCGGTGATTTGGGTTTCTTTGGTCGTGGACAGATGCAGCCGCAATTTGAAGAGGCCACATATGCTTTGAATGTGGGGGAATTTTCCGATATCATCGAGTCCGACAGTGGAGTTCATCTTATCCAAAGAACGGGATAAGTGAAATTCATCTTCCAGAGAAAGGGATGTCCAGATAGCGAAGTGTTGGATGAATGTCCGTGGAGATGAAGCTTTAGATTGGTCCCCTTGTCGGCGTAAGATGGCACTTATATGATCACTAGTGATCAAGATACTTGGATTGCGATACAAGATGTTTGAATTGGTGAATCTTGATAGTTTCAATGGTTGATTGTGGTGAATCATAATATTCAATGGTTGATTGTGGTGAATCATAATATTCAATGGTTGATTGTGTTTGATCATCATATTCAATGGTTGATTGTGTTAAATCATAATATTCAATGATTCGATTGTGGTTACTCTTGATCCTTCAAATTGTTCATCTTGGAATTCATGATAAACTCAATGGGGCTATGATTAAACAAATGATTTGTGTTTACAATGATTGTCATGATAGGACCCATATACATAGATCACAGTAAAAGTCTATACTGAGTCGTGCGAGTGTCAAAACTTCGCACTTTAACTAACATCTAGCACCTCATCAACTACTTCATCAACTACTACAACACCCCATATCCACACAAGTACGCCATGGCCGTTGAGTTTGTACTGCCGGTGACAGTCAATTCTACAAATCATTCATCACTTCTTGCACTCTTGCAACGAACGCCTGCACAGAATGCAGCAGCTCACCATACTCGTGTTCCCGTTATTCCATCCCCAGATGTCTCTGCCACGATAAAACGAAATGATCGGCGGGTAAAACGGCTAAAACTTTCCCGGTCTCGAGAAAACGGTCAAATCGGCACCCTGGATGCCGAACTGGATGCCGAAAACTCGGAAACTTTAGCTGGAGCCGAGAAAAGCGCCGAAATTGGAGCATATTCCGATGATGACGGCGCCGAAAGCGAATCTTCGAATCTTGCTGAAAATTTCGTGGCGCTAGCTAAATTCAGTCCCAAAAATCGCTTGGAACAGGTGACCACGGCGTTTTATCCTCGGTTCCCCGTGCTTAAAAAACAACCTGCGTCCCGGATTTTCGCCAGGTTTCTAGCGGAATGCCCTCTTTCGGGCGCCAGCGCAACATTCCTGTTTTTGGAAAGTTCGACTGATGATTTTCGAGGCATTTATGTGCGATTCCCAACGGTGGAGATTGCAAAGTGGGTACAGAGCCACAGTGCAAGCGTTTTTGATACGGAGGCGGTGTTTGATTCTGCGTTGGGAGCTTTGGAAGTTTCTGGTGGCGAGAGCCAAAAAGAAACCGATTCGGCGGGACTTTTACGGGCCAAAACGGAAATCTCAGCCATTCTCCGAAACCGCCGCAACCACCAGTCTGCCGGGAAAACCAATACCAAGGACTTGGATGCAGTGATGGAGTATTACCGTACATATAAGGTGGAAAACCTGGACTTGGTGGAGGTGCCGAAGGAAATGAAGGACTCGATTGTTCGGGCCATTATCAAGTTTCGGTCACGTGTTCTACTTCTTGAGCGGGAGAACCGGAAAAAGGAGATTGAGCGGGAACGGCGGTCGGCCAAGCAGCGATTGACGCAGATCTACGAGAGTATCCGGACGCGGGCCCGGAACAACGGCGGTGCCGAGGAGTTGACGAGCCGGGAAAGCGCCGAGAAATTGCCCAATCAGGAAAGTGCCGACGCCGACCCCGCCGCCGACGCCGACCACGCCGCTCTCTCCGATTCAGAGTACGAGGCGCATCTAGCGAAACAGGCGGCAGCAGCTTTGGAGGCCGAATACAACGGCAAGTTGGAGCGGCTCCGAAAAGCCGAGGCCGACAAATCGGCACTTTTGGCCCTGCTTGCCGACCTCCGCCACTACGAAGACGCCCTTCTTGAAAACAAACTCCTGTATATGGACGATCTCCGTGTGTTGGAGACTACTGTGCCTCATCCTGTTCCTGCACCATTTTCCACGCTGGCGTTGTACCATACAAATCCTCGGGAATACGTGCGGATACGGAATGCCGAGAGAGCGAGGGAAGAGGTTTGGGAGGCCGAGGAACGGGCTGTGATGTTGAAGGAAGAAACGGAGTCCAGTGGGCTGTATGCAGGACGGCATGTTGGAAAAGAGGAGGAAAGTTCGACGGTGCCACTGGTACGTTCTGGGCTTTCTGGAGAAGATTCTGGACGGTCGGGGCAAAATTCCGGAAATCCAACGAAACTGTCAGGAAAATCAGCAGAAACCGAAAACTCAAAGAGTGGAAACTCAAAAGAGGACGGGAATTCAAAAGAAAATGCATCAGAATTCCCCGAGAAGTTATCAGAATTCTCTGAAATCTCTGAAACTTCCGTTTCTGCGCAGGCTAAAGACTCTAGCACAGATGAAACCCCCGATGTGGCAATTGTGGTCAAGGATCTCAATGCCACCAATCTCTCGTCGGTTAAAGATCATATCTCGTCGTTGATCGAGGAGTATTTGGGCGTCAAAGAAGACGTTTTGATCGACTATGTCTATGAATATCTTCTCAAACACAATTTGGAAGAAAGAGAGGCACTTGTGGCTGAGCTTCTGGAAACTCTTGACGATGATGCAGTCATCGTTGTTGATCTGTTGTATGCCCACGTGAGATCACTTTAAAAGTGTTAGAGGTCCTGCATATGACTATAGACTGAGTTAGTGAGTGGATAAGTAATAATTAGTGATGGATTTAGGATGATAGTTGATATCGGATAGAATGTGATAGATCAGTATAGATTATGTGATAGATTAGTATATATTTTGTAATAGATCAGTGTAAATTATGTGATAAATCAGTATAGATTATATGATAGATCAGTATAGATTATATGATAGATCAGTATAAGTTTTGTAATAGATGAGTAATAAATTATGTCTGAAATATTATGGTTGTCGTGATGGTGTAATGAATACGATGAATTTTGTGAATTCAAACAATTTTACATATAATAGTGATTTCCAAGCTTAGACAAATTGGTGATTGAACTTCAAAAGTACTACATATAATGGTGATTTACAAGCTTAGAAAATTGGTTGAATTTTAAAGTACTTAGCATATAATGGCAAAACTTGAAATAGGACCTCTGCGCCTGCAGGGATCAATCTTGTCAACAATGTCTACTCAAGTTTTCCATACAAGAGAGTTTTGAGCGTTCACCGGATTCGAAATAGGTGGACGAGTAAGGTCGGTCACTGCAGAGAGAGCGCTCTCGGAATCCGAGTTAGGGAGCGCAACTGTCTTTTTCTTCTTGTACCTCTTGAAGAGCGCCACCATCAAACACATGTAAGCGATGGTACCGATTGAGGCACCAGTAATGATTCCAGCAACGCTGCCCTTCTTCATGGAAGAGCTGGCCACAGAATCGAGCGATCCGTTACCGTCTGAACTGCTGCTCAGAGAGCTTCCGTCGGTATTAAGTCCCGTGAGAGGAATCCGGTTATCAATCAACTGCGCTAGCATGTTCTGTGTACCGTCTGGGTTTTGGTAGAGCTTGGAGTTACCCTGCTCGACAAAATCCTGCAAGGCTCCGACAGCGTCTGATGGGAAATAAACTTCTGCCACTGTGATGACATAGTCTATTCCCAGGGCCGTGTATGGCACGAGTCTTCTGACGATGACTTCCTTGTACACGGGACTGCTTCTGAAAGGATATGTCAAAACCGATGGCAAATAGCTGATGATTTGCGCAGACGTCAAACCATGGTTCACCACAAATGGATAGTTCAATGCTTCTTTGAAACCGATGGTGACAACTTCAAAGTTGTTGCCTGGAGAAGCCGTCTCAGAGGGAGTGATGGCTCTAGGCAATCCCGATGTTCTCGTGGCACCGTCAGTTTCAGTGGCTATTCCAGTTGCCGTGCCCAGTGACTCCACTTCAATTTGCGAAGGAAGCCAATTACTGGTAGTTTCAGAGGTGGGCGCAGCGGCGCTCCTAGATGTTGGGCTAGTTCCTGAAGTTGTTCCGGGAAGGATGGCACCAGTGCTTGATGGCAGTGTGGTTGGGGGAATTGTAGTAGATTCGCTCAATAATGCAGCTGGGATCTTATCGGAGGAGTGAGATATACTCTCGCTGCTAATCGAAGAAGTGGCAGAGGAAGCAAGTACTGACGAGGAACTCAAATCAGATGCTTCTGTTGCCACAGAAGACGAAAGAGCCAAGGATGAAGTGGAAGCCACGGTTGAAGAAGATTCCGAGGACTCGCTTAAAGAGGACTCAATAATGCTTGAAGAGGACGGGAACTCAGCGATGACCAGACTCGATGTGGAAGCAGACAAATCTGACGTTGTTGATGAGCCCAATGTCGAGCTACTTGAGACACTGGAAGGTTGAATCGTGGATTCCACTGGAGTCGTAGATGACAGTGGGATTGGTTCCGAAGATGAAGATGGTAATGTTTCCGACGATGAAGATGCCAATGCAGCTGACGATGGCAATGAACTTGAAGATACCAATGGAGTTGAAGATACCAATGGAGTTGAAGATACCAATGGAGTTGAAGATACCAATGGAGTTGAAGATACCAATGGAGTTGAAGATACCACTGGAGTTGACGACTCCAATGAAGTTGACGACTCCAAGGAAGTTGACGACACTAATGGTAATGGTTGCAACGATGAAGTTGAAGACTCCAAGGAAGTTGACGACACTAATGGTAATGGTTGCAACGATGAAGTTGAAGATACCAATGGAGTTGAAGATACCAATGGAGTTGAAGATACCAATGGAGTTGAAGATACCACTGGAGTTGACGATACTAATGGTATTGATTGCGACGATGGCGTAACCGTTGCAATAGAAGATTCCGTTCCGCTGGAGGTAGGAGCGACTGTAGAGAAGGACTCCGTTGACCCAGTAGGACTTGCACTCTCCGAGGATTCAGTTGTTGGTGGTATGCTTGATGATGAGTTCTCAGGTGAAAGGGTTGAGAGGGATTCTTGCAGAATACTGGTGTCGGATGGGGATACTGAACTAAACGAGGAAAGCGCACCAGTGGATTCAGGATTAGCTGCAGAAGACAGTTCGGCTCCGGTCGTCTCCAGAACCACCGAGCTGGGTGCGACCGTGGAATCTTCAGAATTGGCAGAGGCCGAAGAAGAATCACTCGAGACGCTTGTATCCACAGCGGTGGTGCTAGGTTCACTCGTGGACAAAGTTTGAGACTCGGAGGACGATTGAGCATTCTCTGAGGTAATAGTGCTGGGTTTATCTGTGGAGAAATCAGAAGACACCAGAGCCAGGGAATCCGTTCCGGATGAGACCAAAGCACTTGATTTTGAAGCAGAAGGATCACTCGTTGTCGAGGAAGTCGAGTCCTCGGCGATCGTGCTGGGTTCGTCCGTGGATATAGCAGTATTGGAAGAACTCAGAAGATCTGCTTTGGATTCGGAGCTCTGCTGCTCGGTAATTTTCGAATCACTAGTGGTTGGAGGAACCGTGCTGGAGGCAGCTGAAGTGGTGGTAGTTGTTCCAGAACTCAGGGTGTCTGTGCCAGTTCCTGTGGTGATGTCTGTGTTGGAGGTGCCTGTCGTCAGAAGAGCATTGGTAGTTCCATCACTACTGGTTCCATCACTGCTGGCCTCAGTGCTGCTTTCACTTGGAGCTAATAAATCGGTATTTTCATCACTAGTAGCCGCAGCGTTTTCACTGCTCAAAGGTAATGAATTAGTAGTTCCATCAGTACTGGTACCAGTGGTGCTTTCACGTTTCGTAGGGAACGAACTGGTACCAGCTTTTGTCACCGAGTCGAGAAAGCTCGACTCCGGAGATGAGAGTTGACTGGACGAAGATGTAGGTTGCGCAAGGTTGTTGCTTGCAATGGAGTTGAAGAGCCTGTCAATAGCGTCCTCGGCCAGAGCTAGTGGAGCGGCGGATGCCTTGGCGGCCACAAGGGCCACGGCCAAAGATTTCAAAATAGAGAATCTCATGGAGAATTAAAAGGATAAAGAAGGACTAGAGTTGGATCAAGTAAGGGGACCGGCAAAGCCAGAAATGTCTGTGGAAGGAGAGCGACGAGCGAAACTTCACAGGAAAAAAGGGGTATCAAAATGCTCTGCTTTGGCTGGCTTCAACGTTGCATTCAGACCTCTAGACACAAACGAAAGAGAGGAGGCCAGAAAGCAAGCTCAAAGACAAAAAAAACGGCTCAAAAGCACGAAAATGGCTCAAAAACACGAAAATGGCCAGCGAAGGTGAGATGTTGTATTAGCGGGCAAAGTGTGTGCCAGGCCAAGGGTATGGGAGTGTGGACGACGATGAGCAGGTCGTAACGTGCAGATTAAACGAAAGTAAAAAGAGTGGCTGGGAAAAGTGTTATAAGTAAGAGGAGAAAATGTGAGGAAAATAAGGAGGGCTAAGTTCGCGGCGTGCCTGCAGGACGCGCGACGCAAATGGGTTGTCTGCAGGTTTATTCCCTGATCTTCCTGTATTGTGCGCTCCATAGTAGCGCGTGCATGCAGGATAACATTCCGATCAATGGCGAAAAGTTTATTTGGCGAGCAATGAAAGCTAAATAGTGCCATTACCGAAGGTGTTGTCTGTGCTTGTTTTGATCTTGGAAGTGGCTTAAGATCATGAAACGATTATGAAACTCGCTTGAAACACACTTGAAACTCCCGTGTTTGTTCTTGCAATCGCTCTTAAAGTAGTCATTCTGCCCAGAATTCCCTGACCGGGCCTCGCCCGATCCGCATTTACTCGTGTGTAGTTTTCCTCGACGTCCATATCAACAAAGTCCGAGTCACGTGATGCGCAACTCCAAGATCGCCCATATTTACATGTTTACACTCACAACATTTCCTTTGTGTTCTCATTAGCAATCTGGTGAATTTGGCCGTATTTTAGAGATACATCTCATTGTCGTACGACATTTTTGCAGATCTAAATAGACACTTCTGGAGGCTGCAATAACAGAGCCATCTTTGTATGCACCTGTGCGTGGAAGAATGCGCGGGCACGCTTAGCTGCATAAAGATGGAGCGCTCTAGACTGGCGCGCAGAACAACAAATCTTCTTTCGGCGGTGTGTTTGTGTGTATTCTGGGCTAGATGCAGGCTTCTCGGACGCACATGCATGCGCAGTGCATCTCAAAAAGCAGGTCCCACTCTCGACATGCGCGGCGCAGCCCTGGTAATGCCATCTGGCTTGAAAACGGTCAGATTCGAGGAAAAGATTTCGGACTTGTGCTGGGGCTATTTTTGGCGTGTGTAGGAGGAGGCTTTATACCTTTCTTTGTGTATTTCATGAATGTTTGAGCTATTAAGTGATTAATTCTCGGCACTTGGTTAAGACTCTAGCCAGTCCAAAAAAGACCGAGTCTCGAATTTTGTCAATCAAATTACCTCTGAGTCTTTGGCCTTGCCAAAATTCCATACAGATGTTTACGTTTTCAACACAATCGTTTTTATGGTTGGTCGCCCTATTATATGTATGGGAACGCCATTCAGTGTATTATGTGCAGTATGAGCCGATTCTCTATAGTGTCGCGCGATGCGACATTTGTCGCTCATCTGGCCAGAGACTTCAAATGCATACTCAAAGCAGATTGGGATGATCATTGTTGGCTTGTTTTTTTCAAAGTTTTTATGGCCAGGATTCTTTGAAGTGTGCATGAAGAAATGACTTTTGTGAGTTCTGACGGTCTTGTTTCCTGCATATACTTGAAAATGTCTTCGTTAAAGTGAATCTGCCATTATAGCGATCACTTGTTTTATAACTTGTTTTGATGTGAGATTTGTAATATTGAAGGTACTGGATGTGATTTTCCAGGTTTAGTAAAAGCATACTAGTATTGAATGTCTCAGGTTTCAAGTGCTTCACTGTTTATGCAGGATCCCAGAAATCTGTATCTATGGCATAATACCAACATTTGTTGCAAATGATATCACCTAAATAATCACCCATATTAATACAGAGATTCCATTTTGGTTTAATTTCACAACTATGATAATGGAGCCTGTGTTATTCTGCTTTCTGATTCTGTGGATCCACATAAATTAGTATCCAGCATCTCATGTATGATAGTGGTTCTAGCCCTTTCGAGTGATTTAGTAAAGCAAATGTGTTTGAAAATTGTTTGAATAATATTTTAGGTTCTTGATTAAATTTTAAAGTACTTGATATTCAGAAATTGCAGTCTTTAATTTTTGTTTTTCTAGAAATTTGCTGAATTGATACATAATTGGAAACACAGTAGCGCTCTTTAAATGAAAAACCCTTCTTATTGTAAGACCATTTCGATTACAGACAGTTGTCAAAAGGAAAATAGAGTTCTTGAAATTTACCATCAAAATACGTTTAGATCGATATGTTAGAAGAAAAAGTCACGTGCTCTGGTCACGTGGAACAGATCAAAGCATGATCTTCGCGATCTCCACAGTTGCAAATGATTTGAATCCCCAATCATTAACACAACGCCTTCTGCGTGATCTGAACAATCTGAAGCAACCTGAAACACACCTGAAACACCCTGAAACACACCTCAGACAGACCTGAAACAGATCCAAAACGATAGCTGCTGAATCAATACAAAGCATAGAATTCATCACGATTAATCTTGGTTCTTCCAATTCAGATACGTTGTTGCGTGATTCTGAAAACAAGGAATATTTCCATAAACTAAACTAAGCGATATTTAATAACAAGACACTGACTGTTCTGATTTGTCCCAATCGGCTGAATTCCTAACTCAAGCCATTGAACATCTGAATATTACCTGAATATTTGGACATAAACCTGAATACCTTAATATTACCTGAATACCTTAATATTACCTGACTTCAATATGCGTCACCGCAAAATCGACCGGGCTATTCTTTCTGAAAGCAGTAATTCAGATCCAATCGATTCTGAAGACCAAAAACTTATCATCACTCAATTTACCATCGACAACAACGACCGTCTCCGATGGTCACTTAGAGGGTTGATTGTATTGATTGTGGCCGAAACGCCACTTATTACAATGCTTGGAAAAAACAGACTCCGGGCCAACCAAATAGCGTTGTTGGTTGTGGCAAATGTATTGGTACTTTTGAATGGAATTTTCGAGTTTCCAAAACACTCACAAATGGCGTCAAAAAATCGTGCTATTGGTAATTCGGAGAAAAAATCACTGTTTTATTTTCTGTGGGGAGTTACCAGATTGGTCTCTTTTCGGGGAGTTGTGGTATTGACATTCTTGGTGCTCATACAACTACTGTACTCACTTATGGCCACAGGACCTCCGAAAAGCATCTGTTTTTTGGGCATTCCGTTGATGAATTTGCTGATGATGGCATACATACGACAGTCGCATAAAGAGGTGCAAAAAGATATTGATGGCTTGAATCAATTGAGGTATAAATTTAAGGGTGCCTGAGTTTCAATCAGGCAGCAATGAGTATTGCACAGAATGAAGTTTGCATTATATCAAATTTGGCTTTGCAATTAGTTTAGGGGAGATTGCAGATTGCAGATTGATAAGCTGACGCTTTAGAGAAATTATTAGGTTTCTAATGAAACGAGGTGAAAAGAGGTTAAAGCTCTGAGGACACAAACGATGAACTTCTTTTAGATTTCTCCATTAGAAGCGATGAAAGTGCCTTCATCTACTTTCAAAAGTCTAGATGATACCGATCAAAGTCGTTGTGACTGAAAAGATATAATTTTTTAGCCATAAACTCCATTGAACTGCCCATTGGACTGTGTGACTACGTGATGTGAATGAGTTGCCAGGATTAGATTCAAGGAAAGAGGGTTAAAAGTTGGTGAACGCTGATTTATGAACAGCGTTTTCAAAACGTCACGAGAGAACCTGAGTTCAAAAACACCTTTGAATTTCCATGACAATTCCATTCCAACCGATCCAATTCCAACCGATCCAATTCCAACCGATCCAATTCCAACCGATCCAATTCCAACCGATCCACAACTTCTAAACAGATTTATATCCACAAGTTCCCAACACCAAAAACCTAAACCGAAAACACAAACAGATCTGATTCACAAAATACCAAATCCTAAATCCCAAACAAATTCTTAACCTAAGCAGTCAGCAACTACATGAATTTTCTCTACAACGTGAAGCAAAAAAGCTTTCGGCAATATTCGCCATTTCTTCATGCCTTGGTTCAAATGGAGAAATCAAATGGAGAATTCAAATGGAGAATTCAAATGGAGAATTCAAATGAAGAATTCAAATGGAGAATTCAAATGGAAAATTCAAAACTTGACACGAATTCTCTGGACAAACGGAGGAGAGTATCTTTATTGCCTGAAAACACATTGTCTACTCGACTAAACAATGCTCATCGATTTTCTGCGAAAATGTTCTCTACGAAAATTCATCGATTTTTACTTGCGAAAATGTTTACGAGAATTCATCGGTTATCTTTTCCGAGAATCAGCCATCAATTCAGTTGCAGAGGTGTCGTTTACGAGATACGTGTTTCGTGGCAATGTGGCTCGCTGCAGTCAAACCGTTGTCATGCGGTTGCGAGCCGTCTAAAAACGTATGGAACGCGAGCGAACCGAATCGAAGCCCTGTTGTGCAGGACGTGCATGAAAAAAGCGACTTCGGATGCATGCGGGTGGTTCCGAATGTTTGGATTGCGTCAACGGTGATTGCTACTAAACGATTTCAAAGCATCATACCCATAGACTGGTGTGACGAGCGATTTTGATTGTGCTACCAAAACATATAAAGATCGGGTCATGTGACTATGTCTTGGCCGCAGTGCGGATTACCCCATTTTTCAAAAAGAGAATTAGGCTTTGTTTCACTCGCCACGAATTTAGTGCGCAATGCGATACCGACTCGGACACGTGCGATCCTTCGTGAAAATATGATGACTCAGATTCAGTCTCACTCTTGTTTCATTCTTGTTTCAATCTGTCTCATTCTTGGACGTATCAAAATACCAAAAACAATTTGAGAAGAAGAAACAAATTGAAGAAGAATCTTTAATTTTGATGATTTCTCTTGATGGTTTTGTTTCCTATTTGAATCGGCCAACCGTTTAAACTACCGGCGGGGAGTGAAAACGCGAATGGTTGAGGGGAGCAAAAAAAAAAGACAGGCTGCAGACTTTGCCCTCGGAATTCGCGCGCAAAGCCAAGAAGAAAAGTAGTGCATGAAGACATATGCAAGAGAAAGGATGTAATGAGCAAATTACCCAACGTGCCCTCGGAATTCGGACTACTGAGCAATCTCACAGTGGTTCTGAAACACGCATTCTTGTGTGCACCACGTGTTTCTAGAAGTTGTGATTATGTAGTACGAAAATTGAAAATTGGGTGATCGTGTTTAATGGCCTGATTTATTGAGTTGGCAGGAGTAGTACGGCATAGATGAGTGTGTTGGATGAGGAGGCTCTGGGGCGGCTTATCTGCAGGACCAAGGTCCTAGTTGCAAATCAAAGTCTAGCCCTCAAACACCCGTGCCTCCCGATGCAAGGCGTAGCACCACCGGAGGAGGCGGTACCGGCACCGGCGGCAACCAAGGGTTGCTTATGAAGGAGGGAATCAGTGGTGAAATCTCTTAAACAAGTTGAAACTTGTGTGGAACTCTTCTGAAACACCTGTGAAACACTACTGAAACACTATTGAAACACGTGTGGAACATTACTGAAACACGTGTGAAACACTACTGAAACACTACTATCACGTGTGCACTGCTAAGCATTACAACACCACTATCCGGAGTACTAGACGAATTCCGTAGAATCCTGTAAAATCAAACTTTGATTCTAAATTTCTGATTTACAATTGTCTAAGGAAGGAGGTGACAGGTGTCAAAATGGAACGTCCTGCAGATAAGCACACAGACACATCCACACCTCTCTTCTAAAACAACCTTCCGACGATATTGACCCCTGACTCTGCATCCAGCACAAATTAGATAAGAATTCTAGAACATTCGACGTCAATATAGTCACTAATCATCAGAATGCACAAAAAAGACTAAGCCATGATTTTAAAGACCACCTAGAATTGACACCTAGAATGAAGCTTCTAGATTCATGGAAACGCCTAGAATAAAAACCTAAATTTGGCAGCTAGATTCTAAGAACTCCTGGCGTTTTACAGTGTCTAGATTCTCATATACAGTGAACTCCTAAAACCTTTGAAGCCAAAATTGAAAAGAAAAGTAGTCACGGCACGTGATACAGGATAGGGGAACCAAAGTGGAATCACTTTAGCGGACGGAACGACCGGAACTGGAAGGAGAACCGAGGGCATAACAAAGGTTAATTGGGGACCGGAAAAGACCGTGGGCAGTATACCGGGGGCAGGGCCCACGGGTGGGGCACGTGCCGTTGCCTGATGAGTGCGCACGTTGTTAAGTTGGGCACGAGGGTTGAGCGATGCGAGAACCGGGGGTGGAGCGAGAGGCTGGCCCGACTTCCGAGGGCATGGGGAGAAGACCCAAACGGGAACAATTCCCGTGTTTTTCGCCGTATTCGCACTCCTGCTTGTATTCCGAGGGTGCATATGCGGTGACAAACGCACTCTTTCCCTCAACTACCCCGGTTGTGGCACATGGCGCACCCATCTAGATCTTCTATAAATAAAACGTGACTTGCACCACACTTGATATATAAGCTGCTACACCCGCTTTTTTCAGCTCCTCGAATTTTCACTTCTCTTATTGCCATAGCTTTAGAGCACGTTTTGCAACACAAGTGCCTCATTTATCGTTCCCATTTATCGTTCCCACTTATTCGTCCCATATATTATCAATTTATATCGTCAGTTTCTTTGCCATGGATTCAGACGCTTTTAACAGCTATTGCATCTCTTGTGATCAGTTGTGCAGCCACAACTCCGTCTATTGCTCCATTGCTTGCAAGAACAAAGACGAGGGCAACTCTCAAAAGCTTTTACAAGCTCGAAACTCCGACATGGCATCTCCTTTGCTCACGCCATCTTTATACCAGCATTCTACTCCTGCAGCCTTGACGGAGCCCATTGCTTCGCCTTTGGTGCTTCCGGTCAGCTGCAATGACCCGGAAAAGCTTCTTGACTTTTCCTTGAACTACTCCATCAGCCTGCCTGTTCCGCAGACATTGCCGCTGCTATCGTCGACCTCCCAAAACTACCGTTTGTGGCTTACTGGAGTGATGTGAAGTCACCCATCAGAAATAAGATTCAAAAAAAGCATAAAATGAAAAATGAAAAAGCACAAAAGGAAAATTATCAGTGAAAAAGCATAAAATAAAAAAAAAATCACGGTTGAAAAGCAAATCATCAAAGTTGAAAAAGCATGAAAACACGATATCACGAAAAAGAAATTGCACATTCTACGGATTGTGGACGACAGCATCATCACACTACCAGTCTAGTGGATGAATGCATGGTCGTCGAGAGCTTCTGCTCATGGGTAAATAGGTAAGGTTAATATAGATCGCATTACAATTTGATGTAGCAAGCCAGACGCTTACAAATGCTGTAGCAAGTATCGCATTAAAACATCTGAAAAGTTTTAAAAGTATACTTTTGAATCAATTTCAAATCAGTAATTCCTGATTTGAATTCTCTGTTTGCATTCTCCATTTTGAAAATTCCATTTTGAATTCTCCATACTTTGAAAACTCCCCGCCAAATTTCCCAATATGAACATTTCCGAACGCGTCTCTGTTGCGTCAAAAATGTGGAGCAATTTCGCAACTGTGTGCTAGAAGAAAAATTCGGGAAAGGCTGAATTTCGGAGCTGCGGCAAGAAAAAGAAAAAGAAAAAAAGACGAAAAATTGCTAGCCGACATGACCAAACCGAGGGTGCGTCGAAACGTGTGCAAATACGGCCTAGGGACTGCATCCAAGCCGCACTTAAATGCTTTTCCGACTCCTTTTGCATCTCCTCTGCTAGGCAACCAGATGCGCCAACGCAGCCAAAAAAAGGCTGCTTTTGAAACAACAGAATGCACTGTAACGCATTACAACCATGCACACAATGCAAAATGCACCAGCCCAAAAGCACCAACACAACAAAAGGGGAATGAAACAATATGATGAAACAATAGACAATTGACACAACCAGGGATATTTAAGACAACAAAGGAATTTGACACAAAGGAACATTCACAAAGGAACATTCACAAAGGAACATTCACAAAGGAACATTTAACAATCAAGGACATTTGACAACCAAGGCCATTTGACAACCAAGGACATTTGACGCAACCAAGGACATTCGACGCAACCAACATTTGATACAACAGACACAAATGTAAATACCACCATTACTGCGCATCTTTCTTGCACTCTATTTTCCTGAAAGATCAACAATCAATCATGCAAACCATTTTTTGGGGCGAAGTACTACTTTCGTAAGGGGCTTACCGAAAAGAGCATTCGAATCATATCGGTCCAAAGATTCCAAAGGTTTTAAGGATAAGCACGTGAAGGAGATTTGAATTTTAATTAAGGTCATTCAAAAGGCAACGCCCTCACAATCCAATAAACGGGTTGGGGTCTTTTCAGTGCTATTATCAAGAGTTCTTTTCAGTGCTATTATCAAGAGTTCTTTTCAGTGCTATTATCAAAAATCTATCCACTGCTATTATCAAAGTTTGAGCATGTTTATCAAATATCATTGATTAAACTGCTAAAGGGGTAGCGGACATTTGACCTAGCCGCAAATCACAGGGTTCAAGGGCTGGATCATATCTTCTCAATCGGGAATAGTTGCGCAAGTGCAGGAGCGCAAAACAAGTGCCTACATCCAATTGAGCGTGAGGAGAAAGGGGGAACACTCTCCGCCCGAACCTGCGCGCTTAAGTGACAGCATCCGACCAGACCGTAAGGAGCCCACTTTTAACCGGATGGTGGTGGTCTTTGCTGCGCCCGTGGCACAGTCTACCCTCGGATTGCACAGACGTCCTGTATACAACACACGAGACGAATCCATGAGGCTTAGAGTCATTATGCCGTGTCCGATCGAGGAGGAGCTAGGGGTCATGAACGTCGAGATGAAGGTATAGATGTGGGTACAGATTTGTGGGATGGAATTTAGGATCTATGGAATAGACATGGTTCATGAATAGAGACACATGAGATGAAATTTGAGACATGGCTCATGGATAGAGCCTTGGTTCATGGAATTTAAGACATGAAAATCCAATGTCATAATCTTTCAGCATTAATGATGGATCAAAATGTGCATGCCTGGTCATCCAAATCCTCTGATGAGTATCCCAATTGCTGCAGCGATACAGCCTCTGATCTAAGGCCGTGCGCATGACTTGGCTGTGCTACGGGTCCAGAAACTGCTTTCTGCAAGAGCGAAAATTGCAATATCAAACTTATGAGATCCATGTTCCAAAACTTCCAAACCAAAATTTCCATTCCAAAACTCTTATTCCAAAACTCCCATTCCCAAAATTCTCATGTTATCGCATCAACTCCCAATTTCAACCAAGAGCCATTCCCGTGGCACTGCATACATGCCCCATTCTCAACTTGAGTCCCGCACGCCCTCGCACAAAATTCACATCGCTCACTCCACACACAAGACCTTGACCAATCTCCACAACCATGTTTGGTGCCTTTAAAGCCTCGCTAGTTGCATCAGGAGGATACCTCTGGAAAAGAGCGCCTCGGCTCTCGCCACCCCAAAAGAACAGATTGAGAAACAGAATGAAGCTCGTCGACCACAATATCAACGTCTTGTATCAGTCATTGAAAATGCCCAACTCAGCATCCACCGGTTACAAGAAGATCGACTATCTCAAGTTTCAGTTACCTAAACACTCTCAGATGGAACCACGTGATAAATACACCACTTTTGACAAAAAGGTGAAGGGATACAGAAAGAGCGTGCACTTGGTACCAAAGTGGACCAAGAAGTCGTTTAGAGAGAATCCCAAGCACTTTTGAGCGTCCCTTATTTCTAAGGCTTTACTGCCATAGTTATGCAATCATTACTGTACATACAAATCAACATAAAATGCCAAGTGGCAGAAGGAAAATCAGAGAAATTATTATAAGAGTGAGCTCTGTAGATCAAATGCGTACGAGAACGAATGGTGACTTGTATAAAAACATCCACTTTTGTAAGTATCTGGATACTGTTTTAAACTTTCTGAACCTGTTTTAAACTGTCTGAACCTGTTTTAAGCGTGTTTGATTCATGTTTGTATGCGTTTTTGAAACTCTTAGAAGTACCATTTAACAATAATGGCTTCTCTGCTCAAAAAACCTTTCAAAGTTAGATTCAAATATGCTTGTTTCAACTTTTATGTGACAACACTGCTCAATTTCATGATTACCCTGGCAGATCAAATATCCGATTATTGAGCAATAAAGCCAAACTTGAATAGTCTGAATTGATTTCCCAATTGAAAACACTCATCAAATCGATGCCGTCGTTTCGAATTGTGCAGATGTGAATTCGAGTAAAGAGCATTCACATAAAACACATAGACTATTCAAACCACAATACTCCCGTGATTATGCCTCAAAATCGACTAAATGAAAACATGGATTCGACGCAGGCAAATCAAGACTCTATAGCAAAGAGCAACTCCTTCAAAATAGTCTTGGCCTGCTTTTCAACCCGTGCTTCCTGCATGAAACATCGAACAAAACCATTTCAGATCCAGTTCAAAGACTAAAGTTGTATTCATATCCAATTAGATATGAATCTTTGGTGACACTGTAAGCTAGGAGTCACTTCCTCGGGCAGCCTGGGCCCCTTTTTCATTACCCAAACGGTCCCAGATGTAATTACTAATAAAGTAGTCCAGGTATTTCGGGTCGATTTCCAAAAGCCCAGCAGAGTCATTTGTACGGTCGAAAATCATCACCTTATCCTTGCCGTCAGCAGGCTCAATATGCACGCCCAACTTGTTAAACAAGGCGATTTTCATGGCGGTGGTGTTGAAATTGCTGGCCACATTGGCCGCCAACGCCTGTTCCTTTTGCTGCTCAAACTCATCCTTCTGCCGCGTGAGTTTAATTTTGACCATGCTCATGTGATTAATGGAGCTCTCGAGCTCCGTGAGTTGTTTGGCCAAAGAGACCTTTTCTGTATCGAGTTCCACAGATTTGGAGTTTAAAAGCTTGAAAACATCTTCCGTTTCCTCACCGACGGCGTCCGCAACCACGTCCACCGTTTCGAAAACGACGCTGTTAGGCTGGCTGAGTGCCTTGAGCTCGGCGGTGCTCTGGATGAGTTTGGTTTCAAGATCGTGCACTTCCTTCTCGAGCGCATGGATCTTTTGAACACGGATTTCGCCCACCTGCTGCTGGATCTGACCTATCCGCTCCAAGCTCAGGATATCAGGCTGGGTCTCAAACCCTTCTATGGCCGAGTGTATGAGACTATCGGGGGCTTCGTCAAGCATGGCGTTTAACGTGAGGTTAAGTTGTTGTTTTGATGTTGCGCGCGGCTGTGTGCAGGCCGCGCACCCGTACACCCGAGCCCCAAAAATTCAAACATTCAAAATCAATCCAAACTACCATGAGTCAAAAGCCCTACGACAACAAAGAGCTTCCTTCAAACCCCAACTTGCCGCCCTGGATCCTCACGCCCAAAGAGGAGCAGGTTGTGTTTGAGCGGTGGAGAAAAAAGACGTTTGCCCGCTGTGACGAGCTCATCAAGTTGTACGTGGCATGTTCCAACTCGTATGAAAGCCCCATTGAAGGCATGAAAAACTGTGACCACATCAACAAGGAGTCCCAGGCGTGTGTTAGGAAATATCAGACAATGGAGTATTTGGATCAGGAGCGGGATCTTATGATTGCCGACAAAAAGTTGAAACAGAAGATCTATAGGGAACGCTTGGCGACGGCCTTGGCGGAGAAGGAGGGGAAGAAGCAGTAATCTTTGGAAGTGGATGCCGGATGGGTTCACGTCTCCGGCCCTGTATATAGTCGTCTTTGAAGTTGGAATAAAGGTGAAATGAAGTGGAATCGTAGTCTTGCTAATGAAAATTGAATTTTCATAATGAATCTGATTGCAATAAAGTTTAAGTACAACTATGAAGGATATTTCATTTGATCCGTGTTTTCAGTATTTCATGGGATTATAATGGATGACTAGGAAGTGAGGTTTCAAAGATTCGAATTGTTTCCAAGGTTCAAGTTGTTTCGGAGACACAAGTTGTAAGATTCTAGTTGTTTCACTATGATTCAAGTTGTTTCCCTATAGTTCAAGTTGTTTCACTATAGTTTCAATTGTTTCACTATAGTTTCAAGTTGTTTCACTATAGTTTCAAGTTGTTTCACTATAGTTTCAAGCTGTTTCACTATAGTTCAAGTATTGTCAGGAATTTCAAATTGATTCATGGATTCATGTGGCTTCAAGTGATTTCAGCATGGCTTCAGGGAATTTCAGAAAGGAATCACGATGTTTCAGGTTGTTTCATAAATTCAGGGGTTTCAGAAATTCAGGGTTTCAGGGGTATCAGGGGTTTCACGGTGATTTCATTTCCGCTTTTCTCCCTCGGCGACATCTCCTCTCCCATTGTAATTATTCCCAAAAACCTGATGACTGGCCATAAATAGAGATCCGTGCATCACACCCAAGTGCTGAATCGAATCAAACTGTGTACAAATATCCTTCACTAGCAGGTCAAACTCTGTAAGATTAGACTGGAGAATTGCTGCCTGTTCATTGAGCTCTGAAAACTGTTTTTTGCGTGTTTCGGAAATGGACATGTTTAGAAGTAAACGGTGTTTGTTGTTTTGAGGTGCACGGGTGCGGGATGTGCGGACTGATGCTGTTTTGAAGTGCACGGGTGTGTGTTTCGGAAGGTACGGGTGCGCGAAGTGCCAGATGCAGTACCCGCACGCGGACTAAAATTCTGCCCCCACAATGTACTCCCTTACATCAAACTGCCACATTGTTCCCACACCTCAACAAAAAAGGCACAATATCTTGCCAAAATACAGGCCTATAACCGGTATCTCCGCCCCTCTAGGCTATAGTGCAGTCAGTCACCCGCGCGTCGCCATTCCACGCCGAGACCGTTGTTTTACCGCCATTCAAGCGCCACCACGAAAACACCCCTTTGCGCCAAAGTTACGGCTTCAAAACCACATCCACTGTATTCTCCCATCCTGTTTTTACTATGGCCGAAAAACCCCGCTACGAAAATAGCAAGTATGCCAAAATACAGCCTGCGGTAGCCATCAAGCCAAAACCCATCAAGGGCCAGTCGCCCAGCAAAGTGTCTTTTGACCCCCGATACGACCCCTTGAAACCTGTATCCAGTATGCTATCCGAGGACCAATCAAACATTAATACCCTGCGGCAGTGGGTGCTCCCGCCGCGGCCCCGACCGGGCCGAAAGCCGACGCTGAAGGAAACGGCCAGTCCGTCGGGGGGAACGCCGGGATTGCCCGGGCCCGCCGGCAAGGCAGCATGCAAACCGGCTCATGTAGCCACAAAAGCGGCAGGACTTTCTAAATCGGGATTTGCCAACGCAAAAGCGGCAGGGGCTGGCAAACTGAGCGGGGCCGCTGGTCCGAACTCCGACGCGGCCGCCGACGGAGAGTGCGCCAAAAAGTTCAAGGCCCGCTCCGGTGACGTGCACATGGCGGCGGCGGCCGAATCAGGTAAGCCCGTCCCACAAGCCGAAGTCACCGATCTCCAGAAATTGTTATTGGCCCGGCTCAAGGAACAAGAACTCGTGCAAAACTACATCGAGGTGTTAAGCAACCAGATTCACGAGTTGAAGCTTGCGCAGAGTGGCGTGATCACTTTTGATGCTTTAAACCAGGAGCCGGTCCCTAAAAGGCAGATCCAGACATCTCCCGATCACTTGGACCACATTCACAACGTCCGAGACTTGGACAAGTTCTTGGCGCACATGACCACACAGTCCAAAGTCATCCACAGCGTCACCAAAAAATACGTCAGTGAAGTGTCTGACGGCAACTTGCTGCTGCAAATCAAAGACCATCTCCGGCACAAGAAAAACACAGAGACTGCACAGAGGCGGGCCGCCGCTTTCGTGCCGTCGCCACGGAAGCAGTCCAGTATCGCTGATGAATCTTCGGTGGCCGATTTGTTCACGCCAAGTCTTCTAAAGCCGATGAATCTCAACGCCTTTGGTCACGACGACGAGGTCATTGACGTGGACATTATAAAAGACAGCGACATTCTCGACCGCCAGAGAGAAGACTATAGCTTTGCTCTGCTAAAGGGGAAAAAGGGTTGTGGCTTTTGCAGCGGAGACGCCCCGTGCTTGTGTTTCGACGCCGATAGCTTGTTTGGAGAACGGACGGGGTGAAGCTCTGTGTGAAGCTCTGTGTGCAGGACACACTGGAGGAGGTGCAACCCGAGGGTATGGCTACGTGAATTCGTTCGTAAATTTCTTATAAATATGCCTGTTGCTTAGAAGAAAGTCAACCATGATCCCAAAACTGCGGTAGCGCCCAACACAATGTACCCAGTTCTGTAGACACCAGGAATCGTCAACTGCTTACCGAAATCCCAAACAATGTGTCTAACTCCGTTCAAAGAGTGGAACACAAAGGGAAATGCCATGACGGCCTTGGCAAGAAGCTTGACAGCAACTGGCAATCCAGCAAAGGTAGACACGATTATGCTGGCATCGAAAGGAACGCTCAAGAGGGTTGTGGCGGCGTATCCACAAGTCAAGGCGTAGAAGGCGCCGGCCATGCCAACTCCGGTAATTCTGTGCAATCCTGACAAGATCATAGTTATTTGCGGTTGGTAGATAGTCAAGTGTGGGGACACAGGACGGTTCTTTCTCTGTGCCACGAGCAACTCCTGCTCCTGCTCGTGGGAGACCTTCACGGTGGAAGAGGCTCTTATAGCGCCAAGAGCAGCGGATCTAATTGGGAATTTTGCGAGAGCTATTTGTTAGTATAGGCCGATGTTTCACGAAGCAGCATCTTAAGAACGCAGGTGACAAGGGATTCGAAGGTTTATCGATGAGAACAAAGCGAGTGGGGATGGAAAGGATGAACAGTGCCGGTAGTTCCGGGGATTTATATAATCGAGTCCTAATAATGGAGTCGATTTTATCAAGTCTTTATAAGCAAGAACTTATAATTGATCCCTTATGATCAAGTCCACATAACAAAGTCATTAAAATCAAGTTCACATAATAACGACATTAAACTCAAATAATAAAGTCATTATATCAAGTCCACATAATAAAGCCCAAATAATCAGGTACTCAGGATAAAGTCTTGACGTCTTCATTATCAAGTCCACATAATAAAGTCCTCTTCAAGTCCCCATAGTATAAAAATTTAACCTCCTTCAAAGGTTGCTTCAATCTGAAGACAAAGTCGCTTCACAAATAATCAAAAACATATCAAACAATGGATTCTAAAATCCAAATGTCCACATCCAAAACTGGATACATACGTCTTAATCCAACACGGGAAAGCATGATAAACAATGAAAGAAACAGGGGTTGTAGAAGAAATTGTTTTCCGGGGGAGCGAGCGCGGGACCAATGAGAGAAACCGAATTGTAACCCGGGGGATCACGTGAGCCGCACAGAAGTCCCGGCGCTGGGAGATCACGTGTACTGGTGCACGTGCATCCACTCAAACACATCACTCAAACACAAAAGCATCCACTTTTCATTCATGCTGCAGTAAGTGATTTAAATAGTATTTTTTGAGTCTGCTTCATATGCATAATGTCTCGGCTGCGTTACCAAATAATGGTATGTTTTGGCATACTAGAATTCGCACCCATAAATACAGCCAAACTTCACAAAACAGACTTTCCACCACCGAAATTTGACATATTCTGATTTTCATCGAAATCACAGACAAATCACACAATATTCAAGCAAAAAATAATTCAAGCAAGAAATAATTCAAGCAAGAAATAATTTAAGCAAGACAATCCAAGCAAGAAATAATTCAAGTCAAGCAATTAACCAGTTAAAACATTTGACTTCAATTTCTCCCAAACAAGTTTCAACCAAAGTTCAGATTTCCTCATCAAAGTGGCGTTTTTGATTTGGCGTTTTTGATTTGGCTTTCAATTTGGCTTTCAATTTGGCAACAATCTCATCGAAACCGCTTTCTTCAAGTCATTTTGGGAAGAGTCCTGTGTTGCCACTATTGTGTTCAAACCCCTGAATATTTTCCTAAACGATCACCTCGCTTTATCAGACCGGAGATAATTGAGCCCAGGCTGGAGATAACCCCCTTGAGAATTCTTCAATTCGAAACAGGTGATTGTTTCAAAAGAAGCTTCTGTGCAACCTTACACCTCGCTTATGCTTCGTGTGAAAGGCCGTCTTTGGTGCGCTATCATATGCAGCGCTGCAGCACTAAAGCGCTGCATGCCGGCGTGCTGGACAAGATGTGCAGCCAGCGCTCGCATGATTTCGCACGCTTTTAGAGGCTTCCGCACTCTGTGCGCACTCTGCTGGAGCCCCGCGGTCCTCGCCCCCTGCACCGGCGGTACTTTATCTGCTGTGCGCCCTTTCCAAACTTCACCTGAAACTCCTGTGGAACACACCATGAGTTCCGAGGTTATTCGCCCAGCACTGGATGCCGGCCCCATCGCCGATAAGGTGCCTCCCGATATGAAAGATGGTGGTTTTCGTGAACATGGTACCCAGCCGCCCGCCGCCACCAATGCTCCTGAAGTCAACATCAAACACAGTGATAGTCACAATGCCAACAAGAATGAAAAGGATGTTGCTGCTCATACAGACGGACAAGTTTCTGGTTCCAGCTCTGATTATACTGGTATTAACACTGGTTCCAACTCTGGTTCTACTGGTTCCAATACTGGTCCCACCACGGGTTCCAACACCGGCTCAAACTCAGGTCCCAAGTCGGGCGCCAACACCGGTAACAACATTGGCTCACAAAGAAGCGCTCTGGGCCGTCCGCAAGCTCAACGATCGAGCCTGAATTTCGAGCCAGTCCCAGAAGCAGATGGTGCCAAGTTTGAGGGAAAAGGCGATTTCAAACCCGACCTCTCTAAACCCCCCGCTAGAACAAACAAAAACGACATCAACGCAGTGCCTATCTCTCGTGCTACGTCGTCGTTCTCTCTAGCTGAGCAAGATGAGGATACAAAGCTGGATGGTTCAGGAGACCTCCAGTTCCGCAAAAAAGACTTCAGCAAATCACGCACCCAGCTGTTTCAATCAGTGCTTTCTTCAGCATCACTCAAGTCGTTGAAACAACAGTACACGGCTGCAAACCACCCGCAGCTTAACAGAAACCCCAGCACCATCTCGCAGGGCCACACCAAGAACTTCCAGTCGTTTATCCAGGCCCCAGTGTTACTGTCGGTCACAAATCTCCGCACCTCAGACATTGAAATCGGCCAACAATTGCCTTTTGATCATAGAAATCCCCATGATACCAATGCCACCGACCTTGACTCAGTCAGCCTTATTGCTGCCGACTCTGCGTCGTTAATGGGCCGTCCCTCAGAGTCACAGTCGGTGAATGCAGAGTCCACCGAAGATGACGACATCTACAGAGAAGAGACCACTTTGCAGCAGCAGAAACTCACCATGAATGCATTGAAGAAACTATCGCTATCTCTAGCTCCCATCATCCGCTCAGACGAAGATGACGACGAAGGACAATCTCGACAACTAACCACCAAGTCGCTAAATGGATCAAGACAAGAAAGCCAGGTGGATCTAAAAAACTCGAAACTGACAAAGCAGCCTGCGAAATCCGACAAATGGCCAAAGCCCTACCAGCCCGCGGAAGTTGACCTTTCCTCGTTTTCAAGCCTCACTCGCCAGAGCAAACATTTGGAAGAAAGTTCGCCTGATCGGAAGCCTACCAGTATAAACACAATTCGGGAGACTTCCCGCTCGGGCGAAAACAACAACTCCGCTAGAAACAGCATGGGCAGCCCCGTCAATACCACCAATCTGTCCCCATACAACCAGCATTATAGTGGAGCTAGTGAAGCAAGACCTCAATATCTTGGGTCAGCGGATCTGGAAGCGACAATAATCCAAGTCAAGTCCCAAAAACTGCCTCTTCTGCCTCAAAACAACACACAGACGCTGCCTGAGGCACAGGCACAACAGGCACCCCGCCAACAGGAAAGGGCACCCTTTGAGATTACAACAAACCCTATGATGAAGCTGCAGCCGCGGCTATTTGGAAGCAGAACATCTACCCACATGAGCACCCTTCCCGGAACCGCAGCCAAGACCGAGAACGCCAAAAAGCCCACCACGGTCAAAATGCCAGACAAAAGATTACAGCAAATCAACGGGTTCCGCAGCCCCATGTATGTGCCAGCAGTGCTTCGAAGAACGAACGACGAAAATATGGAGTACGGCGGCGGGCCAAGTGAAACCGAGGGATCGTACTTTGACCAAAGAGGCACGTTTGACCTGGGCGGAAACGGCGATTCATCGTCTACTTCGGTTAAATCGTTTGACCTGGCCTACTCCGCCGAGCTGGTGGGCTCGCCAGCGCCTAACCTGAAAGTTCACGCACCTTACACGTTGAACAAGCGACAATACGAATATATCTTGAAAGCTGCGCCGACGCGCAAGCACTGGCAGCGGGACGAGAGCGTGGTGGCGTGTGGCATTCAGTCTTGCCACAAGAAGTTCAACTTTTTTGAGCGGCGCCACCATTGCCGCAAGTGTGGAGGCATTTTTTGCAAGGAGCACACGTCGCATTATCTCTACATCAACCACCTTGCACAGTTCACCACCGGCGGGCGGGGCACTTTGTCACGGGTGTGTGATAACTGCATCCAAGAGTATAACGAGTTCATGAAACACGAGTTTGGCGTGGCTGTCCATGCGCCGGTCTCCCGGGAGTCGCTTCCAGCAAGAAACACTACACAAAAGGTTGATTATAGAAAGGAGATTCTTGTTTCCAAGGTGAAGCACGCGAATGCAGAAACGGATGATAAAAAGGTGGGTGAGCAGTTGGTTGGCTCGGTGCCGGCGAACTGGAGCTGGTCGTCGTTTTGAGGAGAATCAGAGAATAATGAGTAGGACGTTAATGAAAGACGTAAAAAGAATAAAGGCCGAAGCTAAGCGTCGCCATCGAAGATGGCTCACGCGGCGAGGCAATACAAGTATGTAACTAACAACCAACGTTCATCAACCAAACTACAGAAAAAGGAACTGAATCAATGAGGAGTTTTGAATTGAGGAAGAGAATTGAATGGAAGAAGAGAATTGAATCAATGAGAAGAGTTGAATTGAAGAAGAGAAAAATCGATTTATTCGAAAGAAGAGTATTAGGGAATAAACGAGTTGAATCATCAAGAGAACAATGGAATCCAAGAGTAAAAGAATTGAATTCGTGAATAAATTAAATTTCGGATTTTAAGCTAAGTCATCGAGCTTCAGAGTAAAAGATTCGAAAGAATAGACTTAATTGAGATTAATTGATCAAATCTAAGAATTATGAATGGAATTTTAGAAAGAAAAAAGGGTCAATAAAGAGAAGAATCGATTCAAAAACAAAACGAATTCTAGAAAGGAATATTTGAACTAATCAAAAAATCATTCAAGAATAAAACGAATTCTAGAGAGAATAATTGAACTCATAAAAAATAATTGATTTCAAACAAAAAATGATTCAACAAAAAATGATTCAACAAAAAATGATTCAACAAAAAATGATTCAAGAGAGTTGTTATAATGGAATTTATCTAGAGTATGATTGTTAGGTTCTCGATACGTAGTATTTCTTAGGTGGTTCATTGTTTCTTGTTAAACTGACAATGATGTGACAAGTGAAACTAGTCAAAGGTATCAAACTTAAAAGTACACCAAAAGAGAATATTCAAACTGATAAAATCAGAGTTCAACGTGAAAGTGAATGAATCGATATTTTATTATTCAAGGGTAATTTTACTTTACCTTTATTTTACTTTTTTATGAATTCTAGCTGATTTGGTGATACAGTGAAAAAATGAGAACACGCTTTTAAAGTGAGAACAGACGCTAAAAGTGAGAACAATAGACTTATAAAGTAAGTGATTAAAGATCCCAAAAAAAACACAAAAATTGAAACTTTCAATGATTCTTTAAATCACCTCAATCACCTTACATGAACTCAATCACCTATTCACTCCGATCACCCACAATCACTTCAATCAATACCTTATCTTGACGGTGCCTGAATAAATCGGAGGTACGGAGGTCTCTATATGCAGCACACACACCGCGACCTCAACGTATCCTTTCAAACCCAAATGAACTCTCTAGAAATTATGCCTCGTGTCCCCGTCAAACACTTCCTCGGCATTGAGCTCGCCTCCTGGCAGCAGCTTCTCCGCGTGATCATCTTCATTCTGATTGCAGGCGCTGCCATCTCGTCGCGGCTCTTTTCCGTGATTCGGTTTGAGTCCATCATCCACGAATTCGACCCCTGGTTCAATTTCAGGGCCACCAAATATTTGGTCAACAACTCCTTTTATGATTTCTTGAATTGGTTCGACGACCGCACGTGGTACCCCTTGGGCCGCGTCACCGGCGGCACCTTGTATCCCGGCTTGATGGTGACTTCTGGCGTCATTTGGCACACGTTGCGTGAATGGTTGGCGCTTCCCATCGATATCCGCAATGTTTGCGTGTTGCTTGCGCCGGCGTTTTCGGGAATTACCGCCATTTTCTCGTACCTTCTTGCGGCGGAGATGAAAGACCGCAACGCCGGGCTTTTGGCGGCGGTGTTTATGGGAATTGCTCCGGGCTACATTCTGCGGTCCGTGGCGGGCAGTTACGACAACGAGGCCATTGCCATCACGTTGCTTATGGCCACGTTCTACCTTTGGATCAAGGCCATGAAGGTGGGGTCCATTTTCTACGGCGCCTTGACGGCGTTGGCTTACTTCTACATGGTGTCCGCCTGGGGAGGCTACGTGTTCATCACAAACTTGATTCCTTTGCACGTGTTTGTGCTTGTGTTGATGGGTCGTTACACGCCTCGCTTGTACACGGCCTACACCACGTGGTACGCTTTGGGAACCTTGGCTTCCATGCAGATTCCCTTTGTGGGTTTCTTGCCAATCCGCTCCAACGACCACATGGCGGCGCTTGGTGTGTTTGGCTTGTTGCAATTGGTGGCTTTAGGCAGCTACGTGCGGTCCTCGGTGCCTGAGGCCCAGTTCCGCTCCTTCTTTACTGTTCTGGTGCTCCTCACCATTTTGCTTGGCGTGGCTGGCTTGGTTGTGTTGACGGCTGCCGGCTGGATCGCCCCGTGGACTGGTCGTTTCTACTCCTTGTGGGATACCAACTATGCCAAGATCCATATTCCGATCATTGCCTCTGTGTCCGAGCACCAGCCCACTGCATGGCCGGCTTTCTTCTTCGATACCAACATGTTGGTGTGGTTGTTCCCCGCTGGCTTGTACTTTTGTTTCCGTGACTTGAAGGACGAGCACCTTTTTATCATTATCTACGGTATCCTCGGTACTTACTTTGCGGGAGTCATGGTGCGTTTGATGTTGACGCTCACCCCTGTGATCTGTGTTTCTGCTGCCATTGCTTTGTCAAAGCTTCTTGACTGCTACTTGAACTTTGTGGAATTGTTTGCTGTCGACTCTGCAACGACTGAGAAGAAGGAAAAGATTGAGAAGAAGGAAAAGATTGAGAAGAAGGAAAAGACTGAAAAGAAGGAAAAGATTGACAAGAAGGCCGCCAAGTTGCAACAAAATGCTTTCCCGCTCTTCCAAATCTTAACCAAGGCAGTTGTCTTGTCTTCGTTTGTCTACTACCTCTATCTCTTTGTCTTGCATTGCACCTGGGTTACTTCCAACGCTTACTCCTCTCCTTCCGTGGTGTTGGCTTCCAGAAACCCAGACGGCTCTCAGGCCATTATTGATGACTACAGAGAAGCATACTACTGGTTGAGAATGAACACTCCTGAAGACGCCAAGGTCATGGCCTGGTGGGATTACGGCTATCAGATCGGTGGTATGGCTGACAGAACCACTCTCGTTGACAACAACACATGGAACAACACGCATATTGCCACCGTGGGCAAAGCTATGGCCGCCGGCGAAGAGGTGTCGTACGAAATTTTGAAGAAGCACGATGTGGACTACGTGTTGGCCATCTTTGGTGGTGTCTTGGGTTACTCTGGTGATGATATCAACAAGTTCTTGTGGATGGTTAGAATCTCCGAGGGTATCTGGCCCGAAGAGATCCACGAAAGAGACTACTTCACAGAGCGTGGAGAGTACAAGATGGACCACGAGGCTTCTCAGACCATGCAGAACTCGTTGATGTACAAGATGTCCTATTACGGCTTTACTGACTTGTTCCAAGGCAGAGATGGTGTCGACAGAGTTCGTAACCAGCAAATTCCAGCATCACGCAAAATTACTTTGGATGCCGTTGACGAAGCTTTCACCTCCCAAAACTGGATTGTTAGAATCTACAAAGTCAAGGACCTCGACAACCTTGGCAGAGATATTTCAACTGCAGGAGCTTTCGATCGTCAACGTGGCGCATCCCAAAACAGCAAGAGAAACAGGCTGATCAAAAAACCTATTTTAGACTTGAGAGAATAGTTGCACATAGAAACAAAACTTTAGAAGACATTGCCTAGTAGACTCCTATTTACTTCAATGGGCCCGTTCACGTTGCCGAGCACCGCCAATTGTGAAGATTCTGTAGATTGATGAACAAAAGCTGTCTTGATCAGTCTCAATTGAAAAGTTTACTTTGCAGTCGTTGCATCGCTGCATCGCTGCATATCGAACGGGATGAGAGTGCCGGAACCTCGGCTCGCACGAATTCAATTGACCTTTTCAGTATCACAATTTCAACAGTTCATTCCATAGAAGCAACTTACCTAAATCGCATTTTTATCTCTTGGCGCTCAATCTCCAGTCGTTTTCTTAGTGGTCAATTTCAGTCGTTTCCTAGTTGTCAATCTTTTAGCATCATCCGAGTTTGCAATTCAGCGCTCTTGTGACGTCAGCGCGAAATGGTCTGATGAGGGGATCGTCGCAGCGGTTACTGTACCGAAGAATCCCCACATACTCTCACAAGTGACGTGCATGAACACTCTTGTGTGGACATCCCGTTTCTTTTCCCACTATAGCTAACAGGCTTATATCGAAAACAAAGTGCAATCATAGTCCTAATGCCCGGCTTCTTGGATTTGAGAAATCATCTAGTCTTCTACCGTAAGTATCATATGAACCACACAAATGTGGCCATTCATCTTGTGTGCATCCCCTTAATTTTGCTTTCTGCAATCTGCATGACAATTGGTACAGTGGTCACTGATAGCTATCCGCGAGCCACCTTCGGCACCATATTTGCATGGATCTATGGGTTTTATTATATCTTGTTGGATTGGCAATTGGGGCTTCCCTCGTTTGTGTTCTTGACTGGCTTCGCCCATGTGCAGCGCAACTTTTATAGATCGCTCACCGAAGACACGTCTGCATTCACGAAAGGCCAGTATGTGCAAATTGCTGCCGCAGTTCATGTTGTATGCTGGTTGGCTCAGTTTTACGGCCATGCCTTCCACGAAAAGCGGGCCCCTGCGTTGGTAGACAACTTACTCCAGGCTGTCGTGTTAGCGCCCTTCTTCGTCGTCTTTGAAGTTGCTTTTTGGATGGGATTTAAGCTTGACGTGAAGACGGAAATGGACAATAAAGCTGGAAAGGAACGTTTGAAGATGGTTCAGCAGGAAAAGGCGAGTAAAGCGGCCTAAGACGGTTTTCTATCTTAGTTTCTCTTGGTAGCCTTATACTTATTATACTTCTGCAACACTTCTTCTTCGTAGAGGGACGTTCCTGTCAACTGGTTCCCAATTGTTAGCCAGCCTGGCCTAATATTGTTGTCCCGCCCAAAGATCTCAAGTTTACGAGCATCTTTCCCCACTAGCCTCTCGATTATTTGATAAAGCTCGTCAGGTTTACGCAGCGTTTCGCGTGTTCCACTGACAACAAAGTCAATGTCGATCTTTTTGGTGAGCCAAATTGGGTTTCCTTTCACCCCCACGATCAAATGCTCCTTTGAATGATTGAACCAATGGCCAGTGCGACCGGTGACAATCGTACGTCTTAGCTGGTTTAATTTAATCCAAATCATTTCGTCAGAGATTGCGTAACCCCACTGGGCTAAAGCTTTGCGCCCAATTTCAATAGACCGACCAGTGACCCAAAGCATCAAAATCCCTTCATCTTGGAGTTCCCGCATGGGAAGCGAAAGGAGCTCGGAGTCCTTGCACGTTCCATATGGCAATGACATGTGGATGTCCCAAGCGGGATCGGAGATTATTGCTGCAAACTTCCCGAGAATATTGAAAGGGAGGTATCGTACATCGCAATTGATCCACTGGGGAGGGAGCTGTTTCTTCACTATAGTATCGTAGCACTCGCCGATAGTGTAATCCAAAGCGAGCAATGGTTTCTCTGCTTCTTTTTCAAGCGCTTGTGATGGATTGAGGGTGTAGAAGTGTAAGTACCGACAACTTTTGAGCTTGTGGCATGTGTCCAAGTACGAGCAATTCCCAAGATACGAATCAGTGTGAGAAGTTAATAATGGCAAAAAATGAATCTTAGCTTTAACACAATTCAGAATCTCCTTGCTTATTGCTTGTTTGCTCGACGCAATGAGCTTGTGGATTTTGGCATTTGTTGGAAGCTCATTGAACCCTTGGCCGGCGCCTCTTGAGTTAAGACATAATTTAGCGAGGATTTGGTTGTGAGATGCCGACTCACACACCTCAAAAAATGCTCTTTGATTTGACTGTAGCTTGGCACGCTCCACGCCTAGGTAAGTCATTGCAGTGGGTTTGCAAAGCATGTCATTGAGTCGGTCAAGATCGAAGTCAAATCCTGCCTCCCCTTCCACGTAGCAGGTTGTCAGGAGCTTGGAATGCAAGAGGTTTTCTAATCCAGTTTCCACTGAATTCTTGCTAGGATGAGAATTTTTGAACTTTACCTCAATTGCAAGAGCAACCCCTGGGGGTTCCAGAGCCGTGAGCCGTTTTTGCAAGTGCAATAAATTGGCGACTTTGATCCAAACAAGTCGTTTCGAGCTGCCTGTACTAAATTCGAGAGCTCTTCCTGAGACCAAGTTAAATTCATCAAGATATTTGGTAAACAGCACGAGGTTCTCCGACTTTGCCATTTCAACCTCCGTTACACATTTGAGACGGAAAAAAACTCGAATGATCTCCAAGTTTCCTCTGTAAGGGTCATCCAAAAGTCTCTCTTTATGCTGGCAGAAAAAGTCCAAGAGTGTGCAGTAATATGCTTTTGTTTCTGGATAGCTCATAATTTTTTACTCATCCTTGTAATTGCTCGAATTTGCGGATTTATATACTTCTACTCAGGGATATGCGTAGTGGCTGCAAAAGCGGCGCAATGCACAACGCGCGCCAAGTGTATCAAATATGAAACTCGACTTGGCCGATCTTTTTTCTCCTCACACACGACTTCATCCATATGCTAAATTTGCACTAAAGTCTTATAACAAAGAAAAGCATTTTTCATTGTCGTACTGAATTTTGAAATCTTCATTTCAAAAGCCTTCATTTTAGAATCTTCATTCTAAAAGCCTTCACTTTAAAAGCCAAAAGGATTGTCAGCTGTTGCAGCCTGTAAGTTGGCTCTCTTGCCCGTTGGTTGTGCTTGTAAATTAGGTCCATTGCCGAAACCAAGACCAGTAGGCTGAGATACCAAAGGTTGATTACCAAATCCCTCAAAAGCCTGTGGTTGCCCGAATGTGGTGGCCGGTTGGCCAAAAGAGGATTGGAATGAGCCTTGCTGACCATTGCCGAGAGAGGTATTTTGAAACATGTTGTTTAATTGATTCATGCCACCGGTGTATTGATTTCCGAAAGACGGTTGCGAAGCATTTCCAGCAGGATTTCCGAAAGATTGTTGTTGCATGTTTCCACCAGTGAATTGGTTTCCAAAAGATTGTTGTTGCACGTTTCCACCAGTAAATTGGTTTCCAAAAGATTGTTGTTGCATGTTACCACCAGTAAATTGATTTCCGAACGATGTTTGAGGCATCATGCCGGAAGCCTGGTTACCAAAAGATGGCTGCTGGATGTTTCCACCAGTGAATTGGTTTCCAAATGACGTCTGAGGCATCATGCCGCCAGTAGCTTGGTTTCCAAAAGAGGTTTGAGGAACCATTGCACCAGTAGCCTGATTACCGAACTGTTGCTGGACATTTCCACCAGTGAATTGATTGCCAAAAGAAGTCTGCGGCATCATTCCACCCGTGGTCTGGTTGCCAAAAGTGGTCTGGTAAGGATTTGTAGCTCCACCAGTCTGATTCGTGGCCATAAAACCACCTGTGATTTGCTTTCCAAAAGTTGACTGTGGCACAAACGCGTTAGCAATTCCACCTGTTCTTTGGCTCGACATACCTCCTGTAGCTTGTCCACCAAGACCCTGCGAAACTCCACCAGTGGCCTGACTGCCAATGTTTTGTCCGAATAAAGTGCCGCCTGTAGCTTGTCCACCAAGTCCTTGCCCGAATGAGGTTTGAGGCATGGTAGTTGCAGTTCCGGGCTGGAGCGGAACGAATGATGCAGTAGGCTGTAAAGGCATTTGGTTGAACGACGTTGGGGGCATACTTTGAGGAGCAAATGTTGAAACTCCCGTCTGAAGTTGCACAATACCATATGTTGGCTGAGGCATGAGGCCTGCTGTAGCCTGTATAGGTATGAATCCAGTGGGTTGTGCAGTAATAGGGATGAAGCCTGTAGGTTGGACAGGAATCAACCCTCCCGTAGGCACAGGAACGAGGCCCCCTGTTCTTGTAGCGGTCAAGCCTGTCTTTTGCGCTGGCAACTGTGTATCGTTCGAGGCAGACAAAGCCTGAGTATTCTGCGCAGGTATTGGCGCTTGGGTGTTCTGCGTTTTGACTGGAGTCAATGGTGCAGCAGATGGTGCAGCAGTCAATACACTCTGAGACTTTCCATCCAATGGCTGAATATCCACAAGATCTTGCAAAGAGCCAGTGTATTGAGGCTGTACAGGCTTAGCGGAAACCTCATTGGACCGCAGCGCTGGTTTGATGGCCCAGGCATCATCTTCGTTTTTGATGGGCAGTATGTCCTTAGCAGGCACAGGCAATGCGTTGGCGGTGACTTTTGATAACTCGGTGGTGCTGTTGTTCTTCAACGCGCCAGTTGGCTCGGTAAAGAGACCACCAGTGGGTGCCTCAGAAGGCAAGGACTTTTCCCTCTTGAACTTCTGGTCCAAATGTTTCATCACACGCAAAATGTCTCCCTCTCTTAAACCCAAGGACCTCAAAAGAGACGGGGTGATATCCTCGAGGATCGTCTCGTCCATCTGTTCCTTGCTGAAGTTGATGGAGTATCTTTGGCAATTCCCGATATCCACACCGCACGCAAGGAAGAACTCAAACCAGTCATAGTCCGGCTCCGACAGCGGAATAGGAGTGGCCTTAGAGCGGTCTGGCTTTGGTGGAGGCACATCATTGATGACTGCAGTTGCAGACTTGGTGGGGCTTTTGCTGGACTTTGCCTTCTCCCTCTTTGCAGATTGTCTCATGACTTCTTCCTTGTACTTGTCGAGCAGCACATCCGCAACTTTCTCAACATACTCCAAGTCTTCCACCGATAACTTGGTGGCCTGCACCGCAATCTTAACACCGTTGGTTTTGTGCAAATGAATCTTGCTCTCTTTGAAGCCCAAAAACTCAGCCTCGACCTTGAACGAGCCTGAACTGTCGATCCAGGTCCGGATGCGATGGAAGTTTGGCATGTTCAGGTCTTGTTTGGATGAGGCATCTCCACGTTTCTTTCTATCAGACTCCCGAATCTTGTCACGGTCATCTCTATCACGGGTCCGCAATTTGGAGCTGGACTCCACAACACGGCCCTTCAGTGGAGACGCTCTTTGCGACTTTCTGCGCTGAACGCCATCTGTCAACTTATCCAAATTAGTGGTTGCAATCACCTGCACGTAAGTGGATGGAATCACTCCCTGGCGCCCATCCGAGGCCCGTTCACAGAGCCACCACTCCTTGGATTTTTTCAGATCCACGATGTAGACTTCGTCGCCTTCGCGGCCCAGCAATTCGTCTTTTGACTGAGCTTTGAAATCGAAAAGCAACTTGCCCACGCGCTTATTGGAGGACGATGTCTTGGTCAGCGCAGCTCTGGCGACTTCTTTCAAACCACGTGCCTCTTCGGCACCTTTCAAATCGCCCAAAACAGCAATGATGGCCTCGGCCACGTCCTTGGTACCCCCATGCAACTCAATGGATGCCTCTGGGTTTTTAAAGTCAAAGAACACATGCTTCTTTTCATGGTTATAGTTCACCAAGTCGCGAATGCGCCAGTTATTGTCGAGAGAAGATGCCGACTTCAACGAAAGTTTCTTGGGGTTGTTGGAGTTGGGCTTGAGAATAATGAGCCCATTTCCAATAGCCAACACAACGGGTCTTTTCTTGCGCCCGTCAACCTCGTCAATATACCAACGGAAGTACTCGCCGTCGAAACCATGCTCTCGTGAATCCGTTTCTGCGGCTGTTCCCGAAAGATCTTCTTCAGGTTCTTGTGTAGAGTAATCTCTTGTTGATCTCAGAGCAGGTACTGTGTTTTTCAGCGGCCTTTGCGATCCAGGCCGTGTGGGCATGGGAGGAGGCGCTTCGTCCTCACTGTCGTTGGCCAGATGGCCAATGTTGTCATTTGCATCCACAAACTTGTCGCCTTCTAAATCATAAAGATCACTAGAATTGTTTTGCGGTTCCTGCACTGGAGCAGCACTAGGCGTCGGCTTCTTGAGTAGGTCTTTGTGTACTGGAGGAGGAGCAAATTGAGATGGTTCTGGCGCCACGCTTCCGGAAGACGTGGCTGGCACAATTGGCCCCTGAGTGCTCTGGCCAATTGGCCCCTGAGAATTCTGGTTGGAGTACTGGATATAGTTGGAGGGAATGAAACCAAATTCCGAGTGATTTCCAGCCAATAGCCAGTCTGGATCGTTCATGTCGTAAATCTGAAACTCATCTCCTTCCTTAAATGAAAGCTCTTCTTCTGTTTGCTTGTCATAGTCGTATAGCGTCGTGCAGCTTGCTACCACAGGAGCTTTTTCGATGTAATTGGAAGGCACCAAGCCCACAGGTTCCTCCACATCTTCGCCGGAGACAGGCAAAGCCCGTTTTTTGACGGTCCACCAGTCGTCGACATCCGAGACTTCTAAAACGTAGAGCAAGTCGTCTGTATGCAAGGATAGCTCTTCAGGCGTGGTAGCGTCATAGTCGTAAACGGCTTTGTAGACACCCTTGTAAAGAGAAGCCATTGGGGTGAAAGGGTGAGAAGTGGAGGTGAGCGCGAGATCAACTTGCTATTCTCGCGCCGGACACGACATCCGTGCACCGCGCCGCGCTGAATTGGTGTTTGTTCGTATTACTGGCCACTGTTGGACTTCTGGCATAATGGTCGATGTTTGATAGTGGTCATGACTTCAAACTCAGACACGCACTAGCTATTTCATGGGGGCTTGCTATAAATAGAAGCTTTATATCAGCGAGATAATGCGAATAGAAACCGGCCCTTTTAATCATATCCGTCACCGCCATCTTCCGTAGTATCTTTTGGAGATGGAGGCTTTTCATTCGTTCTTTTGTAGCCTCCATTCATATTTTGTAACCTGAAGATGCCCTCCATTATACCTGGCCATCATTTCATCTTTCTTTTGTACCTGGCCTTAGACTCAATTCACCCTGGTTAATGGCTCCTTGCCCAGTAAAACAGCATCAATGTTCTGGAGAGCAACGATGGCGGTGTGGTCAAAATTCTCAACGGTCGATGCGCCGATATGTGGAGTTAAGATAACATCCTGGCGATTGAACAAGCCTGGGTGAATTTTGGGCTCTTCCTCAAAAACATCCAAACCAGCGAAAGATACTTTGCCGGAATTCAAACCATCCACCAAAGCCTGTTCATCTATGATTGGACCTCTACCTATGTTGATAATGCGCAACGGTTTTTCAAATTTGTTGATGAGGTTGGCATTGATGAGATGACGAGTCTCCTTTGTCAAAGGACATGAGATTACCACCAAGTCAGCGAGACCACATGTTTCCTCGATTGTCTGGTGATAGGTGGCTTTAAATCCGAGCGCCTGTTCCTCCTTCTCGCTAAGACGATTGCGTTTCACGTAGTGAATATTCATGCCAATTGCACTCAACCGTGCACCAATGGTCTGGCCAATGTTGCCAAAGCCAACAATGACTGCATTGTGCCCGCTTGGATTAAGACATCCCCGACCAGCAACAACTTCTCCAAAGGAATAGCTTCTTGAATTGGACCCGCCGAGGACTGCTTTACCTTTAGCTGCATCAAATTGAGCATCTTGCAATTCGGCACGGAGGCCCACCGTATGATTCTTGCTGGGCAGGATGGTACCCAAACTGATACCAAAATTCCGAAATGCCGCCAAAGTATTGAAGAGGGCTAGGTCCGCCACTGGACCTGCAGCTCCCGTTGAGGGCACGTTGGTCAAAGTGATACCGCGTTGAGCCATGCCTTCGCCATCATAGGGGTCAAATCCAACGGAGCAAATTGCAATGATCTTCAAGCAGTTGCCCACACTTTGAATGAGCTCCTCACGAAATCCGCCAATCAAAGCAAACCCCAACCATGCTCCATAGATGGCCTCGACATCATGGTATTTCGTTTGGAAATCACGTACAACTTCTTCTTTCGTAGCTGGAAGCGTGTAGTGGATGCATTCGTATTTTTCCTCGAATTCTTTGTATTGAGGAAGCTCTTTGTTGAGATCACCAATGAACAATACTTTTGACTTCATTCTGGGTTTGTGAATTGAGTTTCTGACACAACAGCGTTTAGCCGCTCCAACCAAAAATTCTTGTCTGACACCCGTACAGTACAGCCGCGCGCGGAATCTGGCTCCGTACACGGAACATCTTTTCGCACGGCATTCGTCTATTTTTGCAGCCATTATAGCGAATGGCACTACACCAAGCAAGAATATCAACACCAAGCACGAATTTCAGCACCGAAATATGAATTAGAACACATAATGTTAAATAGTTTTGAATGTTTGGAACCGGTAGAGCTCGAAAAAAAAATCTCAGAAGTGAGTTTTCATGCACACGGAATTCATCCGACAGAAACTTTCAGCCTCAATATAACTTTGTCTCGTACCACCAATTATTTGGCTTGTTGGTATGTTATTTGCGATACAGCCACTTCTTATATTCCTCGTTTTTATCGGCCAGTTTGCATGCATGTGCATTCCATGTTTCATCTTTGAAACCAGCCACAAAAGCGAAGATGAAACAAGGAGGAGCTGCATTAGTTTTCAATTATTAATATAAATAGGCATATAAATTCCATTGCGAAAGTCATTCAGGAGAAAATGTCTGGCGAATTTTACGGCCATTTCTGAAGCCAAAGGCAATACAAAATCTGACAAAAAAATATGCTTCTTCAAAAGCATCACCGTCTACTTTATTCAGAGAATAAAAGGCCAAGCGGCTAGTTAAAGTGGAAGACATTGTGCTATAAAAATGCCAATAAAAAGTGGTGAATAATATATGTGATAGGATTGCAGATTCACACAAATCATTTAGGTGATGCACGGGTTTCATGGTGCAGTTTCCGCGGAGCGAAACCGGAACTTTTTCGCAAGTGGTATACTAATGAGGACCCTATGATTGGCTTGGCCCGGTCGTGAGTCACCTGACGCGCGAAGTGAAAAAACATGAATCGCCGGCGCTCTGGATTCCATTACTCTCTAGCACAATGAAGTTGACGAAATATGGAGCCAGGGCTTTTTCAAGCCTGGCAACCTCGCTTCAAAAAAACTTGAACAAGTACTCATCGATTGTTACTCAAGACATGTCGCAGGGTGCATCGCAAGCCATGCTCTATGCCACGGGTTTCACCGATGAAGACTTTTCCAAGGCTCAGGTCGGTGTTGGCTCAGTGTGGTGGACCGGAAACCCATGTAACATTCACTTGATGGACTTGAACAACGCATGTACCGAATCTGTCAACAAGGCTGGCTTGAAGGCTATGCAGTTTAACTCCATTGGTGTTTCCGATGGTATCACCAACGGAACTGAGGGTATGAAGTACTCGTTGCAATCGCGTGAAATCATCGCAGACTCTTTTGAAACCATGATCATGGCTCAGATGTACGATGGTTCTGTTGCCATTCCTTCGTGTGACAAGAACATGCCCGGTGTCCTCATGGCCATGGGCAGACATAACAGACCATCGCTCATGGTCTACGGAGGAACCATTCTTCCAGGTGCACCTTCTTGCGGAGCCTCTGCCGAGATTCCAGAGAAGATTGATCTTATCAATGCTTTCCAGTCCTATGGCCAATTTTTGTCCAAGAAAATTTCCAATGAACAGCGTTTGGACGTTGTCAGAAACGCATGTCCGGGCCCCGGTGCCTGTGGTGGTATGTACACTGCCAATACCATGGCATCAGCTGCCGAGGTTATGGGTATGACTTTGCCGTACTCTTCCTCTGCTCCTGCCGTCTCCAAGGAGAAGGCCGCAGAGTGTGCATCCGTCGGAGAGGCTGTCAAGAACTTGTTGAAATTGGACTTGAAGCCAAAGGAGATCATGACCAAGAAGGCATTCGAGAATGCAATCACTTACATTATTGCTACTGGTGGCTCCACCAATGCCGTTTTGCACATCATCGCCATCGCATCTTCGGTGGGCATTGAAATCACTGTCGACGATTTCCAGAGAATCTCCGACAGCACGCCTCTCTTGGCTGACTTCAAGCCATCTGGTAAGTATGTCATGGCTGACTTGCAATACGTTGGTGGAACGCCAGCCGTTATGAAGATGTTGCTTGCCGAAGGCATGATTGACGGTGACCAATACACTGTCACCGGTAAGACCATCAAGGAAAACTTGAGCAAGCTTCCAGCCTTGCCTGAAGGCCAAGATATTGTGAGATCGATCTCCAACCCATTGAAGCCTAACGGACACTTGCAAATCTTGAAGGGTTCTTTGGCCCCAGGATCTTGTGTTGCCAAGATCACTGGAAAGGAGGGAACCTATTTCAAAGGAAAGGCTAGAGTGTTTGACCGTGAGGATGCCTTCATCGATGCTTTGGAGGCTGGTGAAATCAAGAAGGGAGAAAAGACTGTATGTGTGATTAGATACGAAGGTCCTAAGGGAGGTCCAGGTATGCCCGAGATGTTGAAGCCTTCTTCTGCCTTGATGGGTTACGGTTTGGGCCAAGATGTGGCCATGATCACGGACGGAAGATTTTCTGGTGGATCGCACGGCTTTTTGATTGGTCACGTGGTGCCTGAGGCAGCTGTGGGAGGACCAATTGCGTTGGTCCACGACGGTGACGAGATTGTGATTGACACTGAAAACAACAAGATTGATTTATTGGTGGAAGAGGAAGTCATGGCTGAGAGAAGAAAGGCATGGGTGGCACCTGCTCCAAGATACAAGCGGGGAACATTGTTTAAGTTCTACAAGTTGGTGACGGATGCCTCCAAGGGATGTGTCACGGACGTTTGATTTCTTCGCCCTCTGGTTAGAGGCTGCAATAGTCTAGAAAGACTGCGCAGCTCTTAGATTCACGAAGTTCACTTCTACCTTGCATTATATATTTAGTCCAACGAATGGATACGCATTACATTACAGCTCATAACAGTTGCAACCCACTAAGTTATGGATCATCTTGATCGTGGAATTTTTAATCGTGAATTATGGGCGCACGTGACTGCGCACCAGTGCACCCACGTGACATTTGATCCTTTTTCTCATCTCCAGAAACACCTTCACCAGCCAATGCACTCTTCACCCAATTCGATCAAACTTATCTCCGGAAATTCGCATCGCGCTCTTGCAGAGCTAATAGCCGGCCGCTTGGCAATCCCAGTGGCCAAAATCGGCGCTTTTCAGTACCTGAATAAGGAAACCGCCGTGGCAATTGGCGAATCTGTCCGTGACGAGGACGTTTATATCATCCAAACGGGTTATGGCGAACACAAAATCAACGACTTTTTGATGGAGTTGCTTGTGATTATCAATGCCTGCAGAACTGGCGGTGCCCGGCGCATCACAGCGGTAGTGCCCAACTTTCCCTATGCCCGCCAAGACAAGAAGGACAAGTCACGTGCCCCCATCACCGCCAAGTTGGTGGCCAATCTCTTGCAGACCGCCGGATGTAACCATATGATCACAATGGATTTGCATGCCTCGCAGATTCAGGGCTTTTTCCGGGTGCCCGTGGACAATTTGTACGCTGAACCTTCGTGCTTGCGGTACATTCAGGAGAATTATAGCAACGCCAACTTGAGCATTGTTTCTCCCGACGCTGGAGGCGCTAAAAGAGTTGCTTCGATTGCCGACAAGTTAGACGTGCAGTTTGCACTTATCCACAAGGAAAGACAAAAGGCCAACGAGGTCTCCAAAATGGTTCTCGTGGGTGATGTTGCCGGCAAGACATGCATGTTGATTGACGATATTGCCGACACGTGCGGCACTCTTTGTAAAGCAGCGGATGTGTTGCTTTCGAATGGAGCAGAAAGAGTTGTTGCAATAGTCACGCATGGTATTTTCTCGTCCAATGCCATTGAAAGATTGAATTCGTCGAATTTGGACAAGATTGTGTGCACCAACTCGATTCCTTTGGAGGATAAGTTAGAGACATGTCCCAAGTTGGAGTTGTTGGACATCAGTGCCACGCTTGCAGAGGCCATCAGACGACTTCACAACGGTGAGAGTGTTTCGTACTTGTTCACCAATGTTCCTGCATGAGCAATTAGTTTGATACCGAAACCATGAACCAATGCAAGCCTGGGCTCAAGCCGTGGGGGTTTTCGCCTTCCTCGGTAACTGTATGTTCCTCAATGCGGGAGATGCGGCTCAAGATGTACTCTTTGTTTGTCAAAGACTCCTCAAGCGTGTCTGTTTTTAAAAAGTAATGTGGAGCATCAATATTGAAAGCTGCCCATGGTGTTGCATCGCTGATTTGGTTGCCTGTGTCGATGGTGTCCACTTTTGTTGGTAGAAACAACGCCAAATCGCCCTCTTGAAAGTTGCTGATGGAGATCTTGTTGTTCACCTTCTGCTTGTTCTCCTTAGTGAGTTTTTTGGCGAAGCCCTCGACATCGTTGAAGCGCTTGAGAATTCCGTTTAAAAAGAAAGACTCTTTGTCGTTTTCCTCTCCGTCTCGTGCCTGCATCTGAACATGGTCTTTGAACGTTATGCATGCTAAAAACGTCTCTAGCTTCGACTCTTTCCCGAAGAAAAGCTTGCATATCTCCATCTTTCCCCGCGTTTGAGACTCGATAACGTCTGAATCGGGCGCTTCACTTTCTGATTGCTGGATAATACTCTGAAACTCTTTAACCCACTCGAATTGTCGAGCTATGTCATGTACAACGGTTGACTTGTAGCTTTTTTGGATGCCTCCCACATCCACAACTTCCTCCTCTTTCTTTGTTTCTTTTTTGGAACGCAACCCTTTCACTCGTTTGATACGGTACTCTGTGATGCCAGAGTTTTGTTCCGCCACCAAAAGGAGGCCCATGGACTCCAAGATCTCGCAAAACGTATAGAAGAACTCCATGTTGCTGAGAATGAGTTTCTCTATGTCCTTGTAGACAGTAACAAATGATGTGTTAGCAGCAACTAGCAATTCGTCAAACTTGTGTGATTTTCCTTGCATCACCTCCATTAGATCCTCAAAGTCCTCCAGTTTCGCTTCCAATCTAGACCGGAGCTCCTCGTTCTCTTTTTGTAGGTGAGACCTCTCGACTCTAAAATCAGACTCCTTGGCACGCATATTCGATAAAAGCTCCGAATTCACAGTCTTCACGTCCAAAGACTTTTCTGCTAGGTCAGCGTTCGTGGCTTCGAGAGAAATAATGCGGTCTTGAGTATCCCTTTGCTCTTGAGCAAGAACCTTGTTAGCAGATTTAAGGTCCTCGATTTCGCTTCGCAAAGCGACTGAATCCGTGTCGGCGTCCTTGGTATTGGACTGTTTGAGCTGCTCAAGCTCATGCTTTAGCCGGCTGTTCTCGTCCAGTAACTTTTGTACTTGTGTTTTGAGGGAGACATTGTCTTTTGAAAGCCTCTCATTCTCTCTGGACTCGAGCACCTTGGCGGATTTGAGATTGGCATAATCCTTCTGCAAATCTCCAAAGTTGATCTTCAAATCTTCAAGCTGAGATTCTACATCCGCAAGTTTCCCCATCAATGTCTCGTTCCTCGTCTCCAAGCTTTTGACAACTAGTTCGTAGTCTTTTTGCCGTTGAACGAAGCTCTCTTTCAGCGCTTGAAGGTCCTTCATCTCGCGTTTAAGCCGAATATTATCTAAATGCTTGTCGATGTTTATCGAAACATCAAGTCGGTCGGCCCCGTTAACTTGTGAGCTCCGCCTTTCCAGGCCCAAAAGCTTTATAGGATTATTGGGCTCTGAAAAGTGATGGGTGATTTTCGGTCTGTCAGTTAATAACATGGATCTCTGATCCGGTGCATTGTCATGCACAACAGGCCAGCCCTCGAGATTCTTGAATTGTTGTTGGTGAAGAAGATCCTCTAGCTTTTTTATGCGAGATCTCAAACCCTTGATGTGGTTGAGGTCACCGTCTTCGTCAACGGGACCATGCGGTATGATTTTCAGCAGAGTTTCGTAATCTGTTGTAGTATTCAAAGACGATATGATCTTCGTGGCACTTTTAAGTTTCCCTGTGGACATCACGAGATCCTTGAAGTTTCTCTCCAACAATAAAATAGACTTTTCGGGCTGGTATGCCTTCAACGACTCAATATACAATGTCAAATCTTCTCTTTCCACCGTGAAATCAAGAGGGTTGAACACAGGCTTGAATGACGTGTTGACAAGAGTCACGTCAATTGCTGGGATATGTGCATGGATTGCGCTTCCAGATTCAATATTTTGGATTAGAGAACCGAAACGCCGGTTCCAAAGATTCTGGAACTTTCTCTCCTGCTCAATTAGAACTGTCATTTGTTCACTGACATTGTGCACCACTCCCTTGGAGAAGTAATCCATCCACTCATACTGTCTTCTCTGCTCCATTAGAATAAACCCAAATAGAAGAGGAAGATCGATCGTCATGGAGAGCAAAGCTTCGTGTTTGCGGATTTCTGAGAACATCGAATTCGCTTCGGAACTCTCTTTATCGAATAGTTTTTTGCACAGGGTTTTGAGATCCACCGATTTCATCTGCAGCGTGGCAATCAACTCCAAAATGTCGCCCGACTTTTCCGATACCTTGTGCTTAAATTTCACGGCGCTTTGAAACACTTCGTAAATTTCCAGAACAATGTCGTAAAGCTTGATGCCCTCGGAAGCGTTGGTTGAGCTCCGGAGAACGGCCAGCAAGCGGCGGTCCAAAGCGGCACGCAACTCCGTTTTTTCCTTGAACATCAGAATGGACTCTTTGCGGAGCGCCTCGATTTTGCCGTCTATTTCAACTTTCATGCTATTAATTTCCTTGCGCAAGGAGCACAACTCCTCGTATTTGGTGGATATCTGTGGTAAATGCGTAGCAATGAAAGAGGCTGATTTTTCCAAAGTAGTTTCGCTAACAAATGAAGAGAGGCGCAACGGGTTCAGGTTAGCAAAGCGGATTGCAGGAATGGCCTTCAAGTCGGAGTAGCGTTGTTTCCACGACTTGTGGAGCGAATTCGCCGCCAAATGGCGGAATTCTTTAGCATAACCATCAAATACCTTTTCCGCAGCAAAAGTAAAGTTTGTGGAAAACTGGAAGATGATATTGAGAGCTCGAAACATGACATTAAGTTGCGCCGTCACCCGCTGCAACTCGGTCTCCACAGCTCCGGCATTGGACGCCAAATCGGCTGCCCATTTCGACACACTGCCTCCCGTATACTTTTGCGGGGATTTTGCTGCGTTGGCCAATATTCGTGGGTGTTCCTGGGCAAGATAAGCAGCAAGAATAGAATCTCGGGCATTTTTCTGAAACAAGCGGCGGTCAAAAAGGAATATCTCATGCATTTCGTTGATCATTTGGAAATCGAGTTTGATTCCAAAAGAGGTCATGAGAATGAGGTTTTCCACGCCAGCCGTTTCGTCGGTTGCAATCTCGTGGAGATACAATTTGAGTTTCTGAAGATTGGCAAACCTCACGGGTTTTCGAAGCTCGAATGTTGCTCCATTGTGGGCATTGTACACATTTAGGATGTCGTGTGCCATTCAATGCAGTATGTTTTTGGCTGTGAATATGCTTAGGAACGGATTGGTTTGTTTGTGGATCTGATTTTGTTTCTGTTGTGGTTGCAATTATTTGATGCTGAATTTGAACTGATAGATTGAATTATTCGTTTTGATCAATTGCCTGGATATAATGTTTGATCTTTTTAAAGTTTCAAACCAAGTTCTTTTTCTGATTTTTTTTAAAAAGCAGAATCAATTTTCAAAAGCAGCTTGTTGTTTCCATGAAATTCCTAGGAAGGGGCAAATGAGAGGGATGTATAACGGCTGCAAGAAAGCACCAGTTTGCCGAATTTGGAAAAAGACAATATACAGGTGTGTAAATAAACACAATTCTTGACACGTGTTAACTAAATTTTGGCTCGATACCGTGTGTGTCCGATACGGGAAGGATTATCGTGGCGTGGCGTTCGTATAGCGTGTGAGTATGGGGTAAGTATGGCGCATCCGTGCACCATTCACGTGCGCAAGTGCACGTGCTTGATAATGCCTACAGAATTATGTGGAATGAATGTGGATCAATGTGTTGTGTGAATTGTCATTCTATCTATGGAACGACTATAGTCGACTCGTGTGTAAAGCAGCTCTAGAGCTTTGGCTTGGATGGCAATTGTGCAGACAAGACTTGTTTCATCTCGTTGGCAGTCTCAACCAAGTAGTACTTCAAGTGGCTGGAGTTCAAGGCAAAGTCCTTTCTGCTCGAAATGTGGATGTGCAACCATTCGCTGTTGACCAAGTAGCCCAAACCGAATCCTTGGTCGGACACCTGCGAGAATCCCCAACTCTGGAAGTTTTCAGAAGGAATTTGCGATGTGGAGAGGAACCACGAGGATGAGTACTTGTAGATTGGGTCTTTGAAGATTTGAGGTACGTCCTCGCCCTCCTTCAACATCTGCAGCAAGCCAAACAAGTGACGGTCCACACCCTTTCCATCGGCAGCGTCACCCAAGTATTTAATGTGCTGCTTACAAGCAGCATTGAAAGCGGCTATCTTGTCATCAGTAGAAGCATTAGGGTTGGACCATGTCTCGACAAAGTTCTTGGACTCAACAGAGACAGATCTTCCGGTTTCGGTTCTTCCCTTCAAGTATTTTCTAGTGGCTGCGGACTCGTAGGTTGGGCGCACCTTGCCAGTCAATTTGTAGTAAGCCAACTGGATCATCATTTGCACATAGGCATCTGGAGAAACTTTGAATTGCTTGATGACATTTTTACCGTAGCCGTGGAATTGGAAAGCTTCGTAGTCAAGAGCATTGACAGTTGCCACGAACTTCTCTTTGGCTTCAGCAATGTCCTTCTTGTTAGCGACAGTGAGGTCAAATTGCAATGCAGATGGCAACTCAGGCACCTTGCTTGCTGCGCTGGATCCAGCAGAAACAGAGATTTCCTCCAAGAATTCTTGTGGAGAGACCTTTTGGATTTGGGTCAAGATTTGGTTGTTCAATTGCACAGTAGGGGTGGCATCCATCTTGGAGTGCTCACCCAAGAAGCCAGAGTTTCCGTTCTTGGAGACGAGGAACTGCAAAGGCTTGTCAAAGAACCGGTTTTGTCCGTCTCCGTGCCATGCATTGCGGGCCTTCTCCTCAATAGTCACTGGGGAGTTATCGTCAAGACAGATGACAAAGGAAGCAGCAAAGATGGACTCGAAAGAGGCCTCGTTGATTGGCGACTGGTTCAACTCCTCGTAGGTCTTCAAGTACTCATCTCTGTTCAAGGAGGTAAGGACACCAACGCCCTCACCGCGGGGAACGGATGGGTTGACGACGGTGGTCAAGTGAAGCAATTGCTGGTAGATGTCAGCACGTGACAATGGTTGGCCATCAGTACCATGGTGGAACACCTTGTAGAAGTTGTTGTTGAGCACAACAATAAAGTACCTGTTGTCAGCACTGGAGTAGGATTTTGTGATGTCGCTGCCTGCAGCAGGGACACGAGAGTTGTTGAACATGTAATGGAAGGCATTCATACAGTATGGGTTGCCCTTGATGATCTCCGGCTCCAATGTTTCGTTTTCAACCTCAATCAAAAACTGGGTCGTGTAGTATGCGATCAAAGACGCCTTGAACAACTGGTTCTTGCCGATGGTGTTGTTGACATCCTTGTGGTTGAAAAAGTACGACACATATGGCACCACAGGGTCACGGTATGACATGTATGCGTAGTCATCCCAAAACTCGGCCAACCAGTTGTCCTTGCCCAGGGCAAAGGCCTCCAACCGCTTTTGCAACACCTCGCCCTGGCCACCAGCACGGGCAAACTCCTCGACAATGGCCTTGGTGGAGGAAAGTTGTGATTTTGAAAGGAATGGTTCTACCGAGCGCAAATACTTGGCACTAGTCTCGGCCAAAGTGGGCACGGGTAATTTGGGAAGCTGTGTTTGGTACCTGTAAAGGTCGCCTTTAGGCACTGACGAAGAGAGAGATCTGGTCATTCTGGCAGCTGTTTTTAACATTGAGTGCGGAATTGAAACAGTCCCAGTAAAGAAATAGGAGTTTGTTTCTTTGAGGTGAGGTTTTGAAGCGTGAAAATGCCTGCGAATTCCGGGGTTTAAATGTCGCTGACTTGTGGGGGAAAAGTCGCGTAACACCGAGGTTGTGCCGGATTGAGTGCGCATGGGTCTTCCTCCTGAACCGAGGGTATGTGCCTGCATGCTTGTGCGTTGCGTTTCTGAAACACAAAGGCCACAAATGGAATGAATTCACAAACACTTATTGCCACGTATCAGATCTTATTATAGGGGATGAACATCTACCACCACAGGAAAAACGATGACCAACCAAAATGAAAGGAAGTGACAGAAAATTATATCTTGAGGCCATTTAGAATGTTGAGAAATGTGAATTGTAATGCAAATACATTTTGAAAGGACAAGTTCAGTGTTGCTAGATTTATTGGCTGGAAGAAATGAAAAGTGTTGAATGATTTTAGCTGCCACAGGGGTACGGTGGAGTGGTGCACGTGACAAGAAGTGTACGGGTGTGTGGCTTGATGTACGGACCTTCTAGGCCTGGTGTACGTATTTTCCGGTTGGCCTGATGTACGGATCTTGTGGTTGGCCTGACTGATCTTTTGGTTGACCTGATGTACGGATCTGCTGGTGTGTGGGTCTCGGTGGCGGCAAGATGTTCCGGAACATCGGGTCGCACACCCGTACACCCCAGATCATATTGCAAAAAAAACCACAGCCGATGCAAACAACATGGACTTCTCGGCTGGGCTTGCATATGTGTTCCTTATATGGTACGTGGTGATTGTGTTGGTTGCGTTCGGTGGCTTCTGGTGCATCCTCACGTGTTTCAGCTCGCCGCCCGTGCCCTCGGATGTGCTCACTGACTCCACGCTTGAACCGGTCACCATTCTTCGGCCCATCAAAGGCATCGATCCCGAGCTCCAGTCGTGCCTCGAGCTGTCTTTTCTTCAAAATTATCCTCCTGAAAAACTCCAGATTATTTTCTGTGTTTCGGATGCGTCCGATGCAGCAATTCCAACGCTACGACTGTTGGCAGCCAAATATCCTCATATCGACACCCACATTCTCATCTCTGAGCCGGGCCAAGACCATTTCGGACCCAATCCTAAGGTCAACAACCTCGCCAAGGGCTTTTTGGCCGCTAAACATGACCTTTTATGGATTATGGATTCCAATGTGTGGGCCTCCGAGCACATCTTGAAAAATTCGGTGGTGGCTATGGTCAACAACACCAATTGTGGCCGCTACTTGGGAGCCACGGGGCGCAAGGTCAAGTTAGTGCATCACGTGCCGTTGGCTGTGGCGCTAAACGAAGCCAAATTCGGCAAGGGAAGTCTTTTGGACGAGATGTTCTTGTTTACTCTGCATCTGAAGTTCTACGTGAGTCTCAATAACTTGTCCATTGCGCCATGTGTGAACGGTAAATCAAACATGTACCGGAAGTCCGACTTGGACTATGCGGTGTCGCAGATTCCAAACCAGGACTCGGCATTCTTCGGGGATCCGGCCGTGGTGGCGGCGGCACGTGCCATCTCCAGCAAGGGCCCCGGCCACTCGTTGCAGTTTTTCGCCCGCTACATTGGCGAAGATAATATGATTGGCATTGCTTTGTGGGAATACTGCCGTGGCCGCACAGCACTCACGGGAGATGCTGTGATCCAGCCGTTGATGACGTACGATCAGGCGCTTTCTATCAAGGAATACTCCAACCGCCGAGTGCGCTGGCTTCGTGTTCGCAAGTATATGGTTTTGGCAGCTACTTTGGTGGAGCCGACAACAGAGTCGCTTATTTCGGGGTTCATGGGCACGTTTTCCGTTTCTAAGTTGTTCCTAGGAAAGACCTTCAGCTGGTGGTTCTTTGCTTTGCACATGCTGTGCTGGCTCTTCTCGGACTACAAGCAGTTCTATACGTGGGTGGGCAATATCGATAGCCTTCGTAACTGCCCTGCATGGCTTGAAAACGTGGCGCCAGTTCGGCGCAGTTTTCCTGAATGGCTACAGTTTTGGGTTATGCGAGAGCTTTTGGCGTTGCCAATTTGGGTGAGTGCAATGATAGGACATGAGATCAACTGGCGAGGAAAGCCTTTCAGGATCTGTAAGGACTTGTCTGCGGAGGAGTTGTGAACCAACCAAGCATACACTTCAGGAGTGATTTACAAACCAACCACTCATTTCCCAATGATTGCAGCCAATACCTATCGGCCAAACATCCCACCAATTGTCTCATATCATCCTCATTCATCCATCAACTCATCATCAGCTCATCGACAACTCCTTACTCATCATTATCCATCATCAACTCATTAACTCATCATCAAATTACACATTTATCAGTCATAGATCTGAATCTACTCAGAGCAACTGCATAAAGTCATCAAATGTGTGAATTGATTCAATTTCGCAGGGAAATTGACAAGATGAAAAAATGCTTCCGTACCACAAGAAATCACTCGCAGCTCCTTACAATAGACTACATTGACATCTTTCGTTAGAAGGCATCGTGTGGTACGGGTTTGCCACTCTCGACGCACGACTATTTCCGAATGGCGGATTTAAAGCGAGAATGCGCACAGCGAGAAATATGACGTGCCAAAAGCGGGGAGGTGTACGGGTGCAGCTGTTCCGCGGCTTCTTTGGCACTACTCCAAGGCGATCACATTCGCCCAACCCAGACTCTTTCATTATATTAGAACCAGCTTGGAAACTTGCAGTCAATCCCTGAACTCCCATTTAGTCTTTCAATTTCATCAGTTCCAAAAATGATCAATCTCAAAGGCAAATGTGCTCTTGTCACCGGTGGCTCCGCCGGACTAGGTGCCTCTGTGTGTGAGCAGCTCGCTGCAGAAGGCGTAAATTTGGCCATCAACTATGCCCATTCCAAAGGCCGTGCCGAAGAGCTTGCACAGAAACTCAGAGACACATATAATGTGCAAGTTTTTGTGATCCAGCTGAATGTGTTTGAAAGTAACGACGCAGCAGTCAAGTTGGTCAATGACGCACACAAAGCCATGGGCCAGTTGGACATTGTTGTGTCTAATGCCGGGTGGACCAAAGTGATCCCCTACGATAATTTGGATGCGCTCGATGACGAGGTCTGGGACAATTGCCTTGGGGCAAACATCAAAACGCACTTCTACTTGTTCCGTGCAGCCAAGCCATTTTTCGAACAAGCTGCCGATGGAGGCACATTCATTGTCTCTGCATCGGTGGCTGGAAGAGCTACGCAAGGCTCCAGTATTGCCTACGCAGTCAGCAAAGCCGGCTTGATTCACTTGGTGAAAATGCTTGCCAAGTCCCAGGGTCCGAAGGTGCGTGTGCACGCCGTGTGTCCTGGGCTTCTTCTCACCGAGTGGGGCCAGTCGTTTCCACAGGCGTCCATTGATGCCATGGTGGAGCGGTCGCCCATCAAGAATACCACGGACGTGGCGGAGACGGCAGCGCACTTTGTGTTTCTCTGCAAAATGAGCACATCCACAGGAGCCGTGGTGGCCATGGATGCGGGAGTCGCTTTATAGGAAAGGACTGCAGAGAGGCGTCGATCCAGATGAAGAGCCACCCTGCTGGCGGAAAATTACTGAAGTGAGCAATCGCTAGAGATAAGCGGTTGTGCTGCAAGGAGGCCACGTGCGGCAGGGACAAGCCCACATACGAGCCAAGCAAAAGGAAGGATGCAGGCCAACCACAACAGTAGCAGTATAGGGAAGGACGCAAAAGAGCCCGTCCACACGGAGCAGTGACATAGCTCGAAACCAATAAAAGCGACGGGCTTGCAACAAGTAGCATGGGCCCCTGCAGGCCGATTTCCCCTATTGGGCAATCGCGGAGGTGCGTGCAAAGACTATTTCCGCTGCATGGCGTCAAGTGACACGGCGCGATCGCAAGCACTCAGCAAGCGCAGAAAAGCACTTACCATGCTCGTCTATGCACAATCGGCGTAGGCATGACCCTTGTATACATCGAACACCGAAGGCGGCAGTCGGCGGCGATATTGACGCTGAGGGCGGTCACGTGGCCGCCGCCTCCAAACACTAGTCCACAGTGCACATTCTTGCATGTGACAGCATATATAGACGAAAATGCACAAATAAAGATGCGCTCGCTTAGCCCGGCAGGCGGCATTGTACAGGCCCAGGAGCAGCTGACACCAAGAGAATGCGCTTCCAAGCATTTAGCACAAGTATGGAAACAGGCAGTCGCCGGAGTGGAATGTTGGACGGGCCCAGATTTTGGGTGGCCGCTTGGCTTCTCCGCACAGCAGCCCGCAGGCATTAGTGTGCTGTGTGCAGTCCCTGCATGTCAGATCTGCTAGTTTTTTTTTCCCTTTCAGGCCGCTGAGGCCCAGCCCCTCGCTTATAACCTGACGATAATCCAACATCAGCATTAATCCCTTATTTGTGGAGACTAGATTTGATTGTACAACGTTCCTTTATACTGCTTGCTGAGCAGAATTTCTAGATTTAGCAGACATCAGTGTTATTGACTGACATTCTGCAGATTCCCAGCACATCGAGACAATTGAAGTGGAGACTGAAGGAATATTGAGTTCCACTGAGATATTGAGTTCCACTGAGATATTGAGTTCCACTGAGATACTGAGATTACACAACTGAGGATATAGGTTGCTCGATATAAGTACTCTAGATACTTCACATCAAGAAGGTACAAGAAGGTACTGATAGAAGACTCTAGATATACTTCAGATACAAGAGGGTACAAGATAAGGACTCAAGATAAAAGGTCTAGATAAGGTACTCTAGAACACAGAAGGGATAAGGCACTTGAATTACAAGAAGGTACTAGCATCAAATTCCCGCAGTCACACTATGATGAGTATCAATCCACAGGTGATTAGCCCCAGCCCAATCATGAGCTCCAACATTCAACTTTCTCGTGTGTTGCATGGAAAAAGTCATTACGACGAAAAGAAAAAAGTCCAGGTTCACGAAAAACGGTTGGACCGAGATGCACCGAATATTGATCACGAACGGCTCGATTTGGATCGGCGCAAAGAGCAATTGGATAAGCAACAAAAGGAATTGGACCGGCGGCAGAAGGAATTGGATCGGCGGCAGAAGGAGTTGAATGAACAGCGTCGAAGGAGAAAGTCCGGTGGGAATCCGAAAGAGGGTGTGACATCTGAAAATGTGACATCTGAAAATGTGACATCTGAAAACGTGACTCCTAGCTTAACTCCTAATTTGACTCCTAATTTGACTCCTGATTTGACTCCTGAAAATGGGACACCAGAAGCTTCGATTAAGTCTGAAGCTGGGATTACAAACGATGGGAATACAAAGGGTGTGATTGATCTGAGTGATCTGACTGTTCTAAATAATCTGAATAATCTGGCTGTTCTGAATCTGACCAATCTTACTCTGAATGTTCTGACAAATGATAATCCTAACCAGAACCTCACTTCAGGTCTGATCAAATCAGACGTGACCATTCAACAGAAATCAGACATTCAACAGAAATCAGACATTCATCAGCAATCAGACATTCAGAAATCCGAAATTCATCAGAAACGTTCCGATCAACAGACACATCTGGACAGAGTATTTGTTAATGATAAAGCCAAAACTCTCGAGCCTCTAGAAATCACGCCCAAAGAACTCAAACCCGTCGGCCGCCCCCGAGCCTCTCTCGCCGATCGACGCCCCAGTTCCAAATCGGAAAAATCTCAGCAAAGCTACGATTCCGCCAAATCCGAACCCACAGCACAACGCCGCCACCGCGTCAAGCGGCAAATCAAACCGAGCCGAGTGTGGTCGATGACCGGCAGCCAGGAGGTGGCGCTCAAACAATTCTGGGCCATTCTTCTCAAGTCGTTCGGCTACGATATCAGCTTCTCGCCAGAAGAAATCAAATCCGGCACGTGTTTTGTGGCCAGTGCCAAAAAAAGCAAAAGTGAAGCCACGCCTCGCCGCCGGGAACACCGCCAAGCCGGCAGTGGGAGCAGCGGAGGCAGCACGCCCGCCGAGGCCGATAGCGAGTCGGAACTGTCGTTTATCTTCCAGTTCTCGTACAACCGCATCAAATCCGTGTTTTACTCGCTTGAAACGGGCACGTTGGACAGCGACAACGCCAGCAACGTGTTCTCCTTGAGCGGCGGCAGCATGCACTCCACGCTCTCCAGCTTCGTGGGCGAAGATCTCCACAAGAGCTTGTGGGCATCGTGTCGAAACGACAATCTCGACAACTACTTGTTACGGCTTCTCCGCGAGAAGGACTTCCACGTGACCAAAGCACTCAAGATGTTTGCGGCAATCTTTGATTGGCGGCTCAACCGCCATGGCGTGGAGGACTTGCTCTGCAAGGGCGATGCACATTTCTACTTTGAAGGCAAGAACCCCGAGCTCGTGCAGACGTTTATGCGCAACGAGATCTTCACTCGCGGCAAGGCGCGCAATGGAGAGCCTCTTCTTTGGATGCGGGTGCGGAAGCACGTGCGCAGCAACTGCTCGGCGAAGGAATATGAGCGGTTTCTTATATTGATATACGAGTGGATCCGCCTCCAGTTTTCCGAAACCCGCCTGGGCATCGACCAGTGCCAGCTAGTGTTTGATTTGACGGGGTTCACCATGAAAAACGCGGATTTGCACGCCATCCGCTTTCTTGTCAAGTGTCACCAGATGTACTTTCCACACTTTGTGGGCACCATCTATATGCACAACGCGCCCAAAGTGTTTCTGGTTCTTTGGAAAGTTGTGGTCAAGTGGATGAACCTGGGCTTGCGTGACGTCATTGTGTTCACCAACGGCTACGACCAGTTGCACGAGCGCATCCCGTCCAAATTCATTCCCAAATCGCTTGGCGGAAAGGATAAAGATGTGCCGCCATTTATTGAGCCAACTCTCTACAATTTCCAAAGAAAAGTACCGGACGAGCGCTTCAGCGACTTGGTCCGTGAGCGGGACGAATTAACTGTCAACTTTATTGAGGCCACGGTGAAATGGCTTGAGGCCACGGATTCCGCTGACCTGCGCATGCATTTGGACAGCAAAATCGAGATTGCTGCTGCCAAGGCCCGCAACTACATTGAGCTTGACCCGTATCTCCGCCTGCGGGGTGTGCCCGACCGTAACGGCGAGATTGGCTCTCTTTACTATTAGTTCCTGCATATAGTGGCACGGGCCTCTGCACCGCTCCCGCTGGACTTGGCTGATCATCTCGTGTGGCGGACACATCTGTGCTGCAATGCCGCCGCTGCCTGGGCCTGCGGCTGGCCGCTATGGCGGGGAGTTGTGGTGCACGTGACATCTGGTCACGTGATCCCACTTTGTGTGCAGAACGCATCGTTAGCAAGCGTTTCAAGGTTTGAATCTGCATAATAAACGTAATATCATAAAGTCCAATTTTGTGACTCGTCGCTACTTTTCGAGAGAAACAGAAGCCAGTCTCGCCAAATAATAACTCGGCTAGTGTTAGACCCTTCATTGGTCAGTACACCAGTACACCATCTCAGTCACGTGAAGTCTCCACAGCAGAGGCCAGACTATATGCAAGGGAATGTGTGGCATCATTACCGGCTATGTATTATCCAACAATATTTACTCCATTAATTTAAATTAATACATAAATTTCGAATTAATGCAATGTAATTTCAAAAATACCTATTCATTTGTATATCAGCAAAACTGTTGCGTTTTCATTAAGTCAACAGTATGAACAAAATTCCCCATTACATTTTTTGCTAATACGGCTCGTTTCTTTCTTATTATGAAATATATAAGAGCTTACTCTGATAAGAGAAAAATACTCTGATAACAGAAAAAGCTTATTTTGACAAGAGATCTCGGCGTCTGGTAAGACCCGAGTCCCAAAATATATAAGGAAAAAACCTTCGCTTTTGACGCCAGTTAAGAAAAAATAAACTACTTCAGAAATATCACGTATCAAGAACCTAACAGCTAGTGTCTCTTTTTACGTGAGCCTAAGGATTTTAAGACAGCAAGTGGCAATTGATTTCGGATCATATTTTTTAGTGAACCTGATAATTTTATTGACTGATATTTTTATTGACTGATATTTTTATTGACTGATGTTCTTAAAAAGATAAGGAATATCTTGTTTCAAGATTTTACATTGAATAATGACGATTAACAAGTAGGTTGAAACTGTTCAGTTTGGATTATTCGCGCGGTTAAACATATTTCTACATAAACCTGAAGATTATGAGAAAAGCTGTAAATGAATTAAAAATACATGCAATAAAAATTAAAATACTTTTTAATAATACTTTATTCAATATATAAAAAAGAGCAAATTTCAACTTTGAAATCTTGTCGCCACAGCCATTTGCAGCTGCTCCAATGCCATACACCGTTCTGCATATAAACACACGTGAGTCTCCAATTTACCTCAGATATCAAGCACTTGAATTCAGCCAATCAGTTCAAGCTGACTTTGACGTTCTCGTACATAAAATTGCGTTGACTCTGACGCAAGGAAAAGTGCTCAGTTTCACACATCAGATCTTGGCGTAATCATACGTCCTTGTATCAGATCTTGGCGTAAGCATACGCCATCCTGTATATAAGGCAACTTTGATTCTATAAAACTAAGCTGTTAGAGTAGCAATATGTACAAATGGGACTGCTATACTCTCACAGGCCTGCTATACTCTCACAGGCCTGCTATACTCTTATAGGCCCACGCAAACGCTAGGTAAGGTTGCTACTCAGTTGTGTCTAAAGACCAGCATAGGATATTATATGCAGGTCTGTAGTTAGGTAGGCAATGTGACTCGAATGTTGGGTTCTGAAAACCCCTTATTTGAAACTTGTGTGACTCTATTTATTCAGCTAGGCATTGTTTCGGATTATAAACTTTATCAGTGTAAATTGTATTCCTGAGGAGTAAAATCACATAGGCTCAAAAAAAGCTTTGATGAATAGTAGACTCTGGACGGACTCTCCAATATTGTTGTGAGATTAATTAAAGGTAGGCATGAGAATCAACCTTAATAAAAGACGAGAAATCAAAAGACAAAATGGTTCGCCTTTTGTATCGTTCTATGAATGTGCCGGTAACTTTCCACTCCAGAGATGAATAATAATGATCGAATACTTAGTATTATTCGTACTTCCATAATGTGTGTGAGGTGGTAATTGAGCCTGTATAAACAGTCTTCTAAACTCTTTAAATCTAATAAGAGAATGCTTAAAAGCAATTTTACGGAAATGCTCAAAGCAAAGTTACTCTTCACTTTAATGCGAAATAAGATTGGGTACGCATTCTTTGTTCAACTACAAAAGGAACGTGTTTGTTGAATTTTCTTGTGGTTCAAATTGGTTTGTTGATTTTCTTGCGGTTAAATTGGTTAGGAGCAGCCCGAGGTACGTCAAGATCGGCGTAGTATACAAAGCAACGCCCATTGATTATCACGCCAGATGTCGCCTCGAAACTGGCTTTGCCGCTGAATGTCGCGTAAATCGCTAAATGTCGCATAGCGTTGCTCAAGTCGGCCAATCTATATCTCTAGCATGCAGTAAACATAATTTCATTTCAAAGTAACTCTTTTCAAATCGAGTGTTCGTTTAAAGTCTCAATTGAGACCCAATGCCGACGATTATTGCCTAGAACTAAACTATGTGCTGGATGCAGGATTGGACCGGAACTAGGTTACGTGCGCCAGCAGTTCCGGCCCTCACAGTTCCGGTCTCATGAACCTTATCATGCAAAGAACGCCTTTGCATGAAGGGGGTCACGTAAGATGCGCATAACCCGGTCTTGAGCCCGAAACAGGACGTGCGTTAGCGCGTGTAGTCTGTGTGCAGGAAATAATACGAGATGCGGAATAATTTCCACAAAAAAAAAGTTTGATTCCTTCCATGAAAATTGCGTGCCTGTGAAGAACGGTTTATTTGGGAGAAGAAAACGTTATATAGAAATATTTTCTGGGACTGCTTTGGGTAGAGTATAAATTAGAAAAGCAATTTCGTGATTGTTTAAGTTGGACCGTGCAAGCATCTAAACACATTTTTCATACACCGTGAGATGTATCTTCAATCCCATTGTTAGATAGAAAATAGCGTTTTAGCATCTCAAACCGTTAAATCTCTTATTACAATTGTAGCAATAATTACGAGAATAATTGGCTTTTGTTCTGGACTTGGACAAACCAAAGATGGCAAGAGGCAGAAAAAGGAGAGTAGATAAATTTATCAGGTAATAAGTATAATTCTTGTTGCAGAAAATAGAATAGAATCTTCTTAGATATTCAGACCCAAGTACCGATTCTTTAATTTTCTGAATGAGTCTATCACCATGGTGTTATGTTAAAGCCAGGAATTGGACGTAAATCTAACTTTCTTGATAATATATGGAAATTGCCCCAAAAATCCTATTTAGTTAGAAACTAGCCATATCCAAAGCTTTATTGGCGACTACAATTGAAGGCAAGATGTGAGTACGCAGACGAGAATAAATCAGGAACGGGCCAAAACTGGAATACAAGAATAAACATGAGATCAATTTAATAAGCGGCTTGAGAGACAAATCAATAAAGTACCTCAAAAGCTTTTGATGGCTGCCAATGAATTCTACACTCTTCAGTTGATTTTCTTACAATTCTAAAATTGGAGGGAAATGCAATTGCAAAAACAAAGTTCATCGGCCAAGAATGAAATCTGACCATTGGCGCATGAAAACCATTACGGCATGGATCAGCATAAACATTGCTTTGCTTGTGTATCTGCAGAGTGAGTTGTATCTTGGGCTGTGTGTTCTGGGGCTTGCAGTCTGCAAAACAGTAACGTATAAGACTCGTAATTGAAACGACCAAACCGAAAATTAATATGCACTTCGGAATTTGTGTGCCTTTGTTAAATTTGACAAGCCAATAAAAAGCCTAAGCTCATATGCCTGCGAAGTAGTATTTGCAGAATTCTACAGTCCATGGAATAAAGACTGACCTTCTAAGCATGCAGCCTTGCGCACTGCGCCAAATCCGGCAGTATAGCCGAGCGGAATTACCATGCATAATACATCGCTGAAATCTGCAGGAGACAGCGCCGATAGCATATAGCGAAAACTTTAAAGGTCCCCGTATCAGTAATATTGCATACAGAAGCATTAGACAGAACGGAATATAAAATGCAACGACAAAATCTTCCTAATTCAGCTGCAGTTCCGAATAACACTTCTGAATTGCCTTCTTTTCCTTAAAATTTGCGATGATTGCTCCAAACATTATAATTCCTCATTCCTCATGGAGTTCTAGATTCTTCATTCTCTTAACTTACACCGCCCTTGATTATTATGCAGAAGAACCAATTCTGAAAATCGGCTGTGCGCGATATAGAGACTCGACTAAGTCTGATGCATTACTAAGGCAATAATTGCCTGCATATACGCTTCGTTTGCTCGCCTTCGCATGAAGAGGTGCATCCGAAATGCAGCAGAATGTTTCCGGCTTATGACCAATATCTCCGCCGTGGTCTAAAGATGAACTGGCTTTTTGCTAAGGATTGACAAATAAGAGAAGTTACATTTTGCTCAAACATATCATCCCACAAATCCAAATAAAGCGTCTGATGAAAATTACCTCCATTATAATTGATACACTCTAAATGCCATAGTTTCATTATTAACCCAGTTCAACAATGGGCAAGAAATAATATGTACGGTGACATCTTCTTTTGCATCTTGTCTTTTTTGCGCGACAAATGAAGTAATTCTCCCGCCCAAAAAGGCTCGTACAGCCCTGATATCCGTAATTTAAGTTATTTAGCAAGTCTTGAAATACCCGCCAGTGCAATTCCGACATGCTTGATAAAACATGCTACATCAGCAAATGCGCACCACATGCAGGATTAACAAACCCGTACATCCCAAGGAAGCATTCAATTGCGCTCAGCTTCCAAACACAATCAAGTTCTCGAGTCAGCAAACATGAATTCCAATTCTAATTCCAATGATCCTATTGTTTTATCCTATTGTTCAACATTGGATCTTAAATCCAAAACAAAGTCTACTGTTGTACCTCGGTTCGAGGCGGTCTGCACTTGATAGCTTCTCGGAAAAAGTATCTGCAGTCCGCGTCAAGTAGCGTCTGCATTAGAAGAACATGTATGTTCCATTGCGCTTATGTCGCATTCGCATATCTGCAAAAGACCCGCCCCACTTTAGTTCGCACCCAAATACAACAACTTCAAAAGTATATAAGGGGCACAACTTTCCTCTTTCCTCAACTTTCTTATATCCTCAACAAACAATGAGAGTTTCGTTGGCAAAATCCCTTCTTGCTAGTACTTTGGCAAGCATTGTTAGTGCCACTACTCCTAGTGGCTGCAATTACGACACCGAGATTAGCCAAGGTTTCAATGTTGACTATTACTACTACCCCGTATTCAGTCTTGATGCCACCAACAACCCAGACACGTTTTTTGTTTCAGGTTACAAAAACTATGGAGGTCAATTTGATTCTGTTTCTGGTGTGACAGATGTGGCCTTCTCTGGTGGAGTGGATGACCCAGTTGTCCAGTATGGTACCATTTACGGGAAAAATATAACTGCTTCCAATTTTTCAGCTGAACTTACTGGATTCTTCAAGGCTGAGGAGAGTGGAGACTATAAGTTTACTTTTACCGCCGACGATTATTTTGGTGCCGCTTTTGGGAGTTCAGGAACTGATTGTTGTTCGGATGTTAACTCTGTAGTGGACTCTTCTTCCACTTTTGTCGGTTCTAAAAGTGGAAACAATATGACTGTCACTTTGGTGGCGGGTCTCTACTACCCTTTTAGAATTGTTTATGTGAATCAGATGACGCTTTGGAAATTTGTCACGGAAGTCACCTATCCCTCCGGAAAAGTTACAAATAATTTTGACATGATTTACCAGGTGTCTGCTTCCGACAGAACTTGCCCAACATCTTCTTCATCAGTTGTTCACACAACTACTACTTACAGTACTGGAACCAATAGTGTGTACACTACTCCAGGTACTTATACTTCTTCTGGATGTGCAGACGCCGACACTTG